>JAUPFT010000009.1:14558898-15158898 GCA_036936625.1 Parnassius smintheus behrii | reverse complement strand
TTTAAATTATAGCCAGGTAACTAGGATTCAGTATACCTGGGTAACAACTTTACACGCAACTATCCAGGCGTACCTGACGATGTTTGTTTCATCAATATTACGTTGCATAATAAACATAGAGGCGACTAACCTGTGGAATACGTAATGATGGAGCAGACGTGACCTAGTCTGAAACCACGTGAACCTGCATCCTAATACTCATTTATGGTATCGTTTACTTAATAATTATAACTTTTAACAAAAAGTAAACACCAACTTCAAATAGCTAAAAAATAGTTCATTTATTTGCTACCCTCGGGGTGGAAATATCTCACACATTTATCACTGCTGGCCAAATTAGGAAGCTCAACGTCGCTCAGCAAGCGATGGAGACGACTATGGTCGGACGTTCTTTGCGCGATACACTTGAGATGAGGATATTCACTGTAGAAACAGAATAACCGACATAACTCAAGGTATAAGTAAACTAAAGTGGCTATGAGCGGGCTATATAGCTTAAAGAACGACCGATGGAATAAAGGTTTTTGAGTGACAGCCTCAAATAAGTAGTGTAGGGCCTGTCACTAGATGGAATTGTGATTCCGCAAGATATTCAGGAAGTCGATGAACGTTAGTGACTCAGGACTGTGCTTTGTGGTATTTGTTGGGGGAGGCCTATTTGTTAGGGTATGAGAATGGTCGAAGTTGGGCGCACCAAATCTTATATTTTGTCACAGATACACATACTCGTCAACCCCTTTTAGCGTAGTGTTTTCAACAACTACTGGTATACGGGTGACATGGACTTTAGACATTATTTTTATTTTTTCCATGTTCAGCAGCGTTCTTGTGAAGGTCTGCAACTGGTCTTATACTTAGCCAGGTCATAAGTTCTGTCAAATACTTTTTATAAAATTAATGATACACTTTTTGATAATTATATAAAAATTATATATGAAATGAAAGGTAATTTAATTTAGAATACATTTTCATTTACATTATTCAAAATGCCGTCCCCTATTTTGAATACATGCCCTTAATTGACGCGGCCAATCATCAATCGCAGCACACACCACACTCATATCTATTTCTGACTCCTAAGGATTAAGACGAAACGTCTCATTTCCAGTAAAAAGGGTTTCCGGTTCCCTGCACTTACTCGTACCATACGAAACACAGCAGTATAAAGCTGATATGTTACGCTGATATTCTGCGAGAACATAATCCTTCCAGGTTCATCATCACCATCATCATTACAACCCACCACAAGTCCACTGCTGAACGTAGGCCTCCCCCAAGGAATGCCACAAAGCACGGTCCTGGGCCATCTGCATCTATCGACTTCCTGCTTGTCTTACCGGGTTATTCCAAGTTATTTCAATTGTCTCAATAGCTTGAAGCTGACCTAACATAACTTAATTTCGAAATATTGCTTTTTAAGTTGCAGGAAGTGCATTGCATCGCGTTCTTGTCATTTATTACTTTTTATGTTCCGCCGTACGCACATGTTCTCTGAAAGTAATTCTCACTAATTGAAGTTAAAGCAAGGATGAAGCGGGGGTTAATTTCTACGATGCCGTCTTAATAAACGCTCCGAAATAAATGAAGTTAACTTTGGTAAAGCCATTCTCCTATAATATTATTACATACTAGCTTTGACCTGTGACTCCGTTCGAGTAGAACTTAAATTAAAAAAAAACCTGTAGATCTATTGGCAACTTCGTTCATTATCAAAAAATAAAATAAACACTATTATCCCGATATTTAAAATAAGATTGAAGACCTACTAATTTTACGTAATAAAAGTCTAAATCATAATATCCTTTGAAATTTTAAGTTTTGTTGTTAACGAGTAATGATGCAAATACACGTTAAAACTTTAAGAGTTGGAAGATAATATACTTAGAATTCTTACGTGAACTTAGACTATGCGTGTGTATTTAAACCTATGAAATATTTCGTTTAAAACTTATTTTTATACTGGATGACCTTGACCTCTGAAAAAAATTTTGAATGAGATAAATTAGTTACCTAATTAAAATCTATCAAAATTCAAATCACATCCACCACAGCCTGTGACCCTGAGATCTTTTATTGCCATTTGTAAAGTAGGGTGGATATTATTAAATTAAAAGTTTTTGATTTTATTATTTTGTAAAATACCAGTGCCATAAGCTTCTACTCCGTTCACACGTTACACTCTATTTTTTTCCAGACGGAAAAGGTTATCCAGTAGATTCTAAATACTATTATATAATGGTTTATGAGATAATCATCAAAAAACTTTATTTTATATAACATTAACATACGCAACGAAGCGCGGCGGACAAATTACTCACTCAAACTGACATCTAAATTAGTACAGGCATTGTGAAGATTTGTGTGCACAAACGACAATACAGACAAAAACTGTTTACAGTTTAATTGCATGTGTAGATAAAATTGAAGTAATGATATTAAACAATTTAAGAAATATTATTATTATAATATATTCCCACATTATAAAAATAACTGAAATAACCCGGCTTTGAAAACACCTACTGAAATGTTACATAATATATAAACAAGCAGCAATTTATTCGGTCACAATATGGTAAAAAGTTTCAGATAATTCTGTATTTGTGAGTCAGGAGTCTGAGCCTACCTCTCCCTAATGTTTATGGGCTTGGAGAATACCTACCGGGTTTATTTCGAGGAGAAAAACAAACACTAAATTATATTATAAGCCCATTTTTGATAATAATTCGATATTTATGGCTGCTTGTTTTTGTGGAATAGTTATGTCTATAGTGGCTACTAACTCATCACAGTACCCACGTAGTGAAATAAAGGTATAATATAGAGTCATTCATGTCAAGACGACGACGATATACGACTTTCAAAAATTATTTACACTCAAAATAACTATGCATATTATATTCTGAATAACCAGTATTTGAGAAAAAAGTTAGTTAAAGCTACAGCTTACATACGTTCCACTGCTGGGCATGGCTTCCCTTAATTTCTGTGAGAGTTTTAGGGCAAGGAAGTGTCTTGCGTTAGCAAACTTCACATATCTTTGAAAAATCTATTTCTTATTTCTCAGACATACAGGTTTCCTCACAATGTTTTCCTTCACCGCCGAGTACGTGGTAAATCAGTACTTAAAATTGCATTAAATAATTTAATTTGTGCCAGCTGGGATCTAACTAGTGTACTGCTACTGAGCCGTGGTTAGCGCTCGCAGTAAATTTCACATTTGAGAAAGTGGTCTCTAAACTGACTACAGGCGTTATTAGTTTTCCGCCTAGAATTTTGTCTAGATAGGTATCACTACCCCCTTACCTATCTCAGCCGCAAAATAAGAGTGCACAGCTGTGTTCCAGTCAGAAGGGTATAGGCAGTTAGAATAAAATATAATTACAAGTTGTGGGGCACTCCATCTTAGCCCTCAGGGGTGACGGATCTGAAACCTTCTATGGCTGCAGCAATACGGTAAGTATATCAGTTGTACTTCAACGTTATTAAAAAATATGTTAATATTAATAATCCTCCTTACAATATTATTACCTTTTAATTTATAACGCATACAATTTTAATTCTTTGCAAACTTTCATTGCAAACCCCATGTTTGCAATATTTAATCGCATGACTATGTAAATTAGTCATTTACACAGTGGGTCTACTCAGCTTGCACCTTGCAGACCGTATAGCGTGAGCTGAGGGGCGTTCCTCACGTGAGGGAATATATTGCTTTGTGGGCGAGGAAATTGCGAATGCCACCTGCATGCAAGAACGTCCATTGTGTGGACGCTTTACTAATATATTTTACGACTGTGTCGATTGGAATTTGGTCGAGCTTACTTCAAATGAAGCGGGGAAAGGGCGTTAATATAGTAATAATAATAATTTTATTTAACGACCATTTTACACACATGTAAAGATTAAAATATAATTACAAATAATAGAGATTTTTAGTAATTTCGTCTTCTTCATAACAACAGCGCACAAGTCCACACTTGAACTTAAGAAACCTCCCCCCACGGAATGCCACAAAGCACGGTTCTGAGCCAGCTTCATCCAAGGGTTAAAGCCCTGACTACAGAATGTGAAAATGAAATTATTTTATTCCTTTTTGTTTCTGAAGTCGGCTTTTGCTTTTATTAAAAGCAATTTTTTCACCCTTTTTGTTTAGACTAAAGGATAACACAATCTTAACGTCTAAGTTACATGAGAACGTTTTCCTATTATGCCATTTTCGGGCATGGAATTTTTCTTTTTGAGCTAAAAATAGATTTTTTAAGTATTGCATAACAGAGTACCGAAACTCCTTAAGTTTAATTAGTGAAATTTTATCCAAAAAAATTATTTATTTTTCCAAATAAATGACTTTTCTGAGATAAAATTTGACTACCTGATTTAAGCAAATATTTTAAACATAAATGTCTCAAGGGTGAATTTTAGTGTATTACTTAAATAAATAAATAAAATCTGGCCATGTGCGTGTCGGGCCACACACAATGTATAGTTACGGTTCCATAGTTGCTCGTCACAATACGTGGGCTGTCTTGTTAATGAGCGTATTAAAGGAGACAATCAATTTTTCTATGGAGAATGGGCCCACTACAAATTTTAAAGATTATCAATGAAATGCAAGTCGATTTATTCCTTATAATCCATAGATTACGATAAAATTATTAGTTTTACTGCATCTAAACGGAGTCCTAAGAAATTAACAAATAAAATATGAATCTAACAATAACCTAAAAACAAACTGAAAGCGATTTTCTAGTAGTATTCATCGGTATTATAAGTTAAAATAGTGCACACTTGAATAATAGTACATATAAAACTAAGCTGTAGGTATATTCAGCATTTATAAATATTTTAAAATCGATGTAAAACCTTTCACTAGTTCGGGCAAAACATAGTGCCTGTCTATGCACAAATGTCGTATCGATTCTAACTTTGACATGTATTGATTGGTTGTGAGTGTAATTCTAAATACCAAGATGGCTAAGGGATAATGTCTTGAATAATAGTACATATAAAACTAAGCTGTAGGTATATTCAGCATTTATAAATATTTTATAATCGATGTAAAACCTTTCACTAGTTCGGGCAAAACATAGTGCCTGTCTATGCACAAATGTCGTATGGATTCTAACTTTGACATGTATTGATTGGTTGTGAGTGTAATTCTAAATACCAAGATGGCTAAGGGATAATGTCTATTTATATTTATGATATTACCAACACACAGTAAGATACGTTTTAAACTGATTGTATTACAAAAAAGAAAATATAATGTAGGTAATTCTATTTATTATTGTAAATCATAATTTATTTAAGTATTCTATTAACAGTAGTAGGTACAGAAACAGAAACCTTTTATTCAATTTAGATTATAAATAATACTTATTGAAAGTCACTTTTTTAATTTACCACTGGTTCGGAAAAAAACCTCTGACTTGAAGAGAACCAGCAAAATACCCAGTGGGTCTTTTAAAAAAAAAGCCAGTTTACAATCATGTATGTCATGATTAACAACACAGAACAAATTAGAAATAGCTTGGTAGCGATCACCTTACCCACGGGTTATTGTCAGCCATAAATTCCTTTATAATATAATAACCCCTTTTATACAAACTTAATTTAATACATTTTTTGAACTTTGATGATTGACTGACAGACAGACAGCAGCGGGGTCAAGACATTATTTTAAAATGTTTTGGTTGATTAGTAAGTAGTATACATCATAATACAATGACTAGGAATTAACATGCCTTATCTATGTTATTACACAATGATAAATAGTGAGGAAGTAAGATGTTTTAAACTGTTTGTGTAAGGATTACGAAAACACAGGCTTAATTTAAATGTATTTATTACTAGCGATGCGCCTCAGCTGTGCACTGGTGATTAATGGATCTCGACAACAGTGCCATCTACCGAGTCCAAATGTAAATATAAACCATCTAGGGATCCATCCAAACACACACAAACATTTTCATTTAAATTAGTTGGAAGGTTTCTTATGTTTTGTCTATAACGGACATAGGTAGAAACATTTTAGTGTTAGATATATTTCTGAAGGTTTTTTGAAAATAACTTGATGGTAACATGTACATTTATGATATTGTAAGCAATCAGAAGGAATTTTCAATTATAAGATATATGATATAAGACTGTTGTCTTCAATATCCATACACTTTTTTTTTCTGCAAGCCTGCACCGCATACAGATTTGTTCTAAGCGATCCACCTGAAAAGAAGTTAATGACAATTGTAAAGGTGTCTTAACTAAATAATAATTCTTATCAATATATTATTTTTTTCTATATTATATAGGAATTAAAAGGACATTTTTAATAATAAGAGATATGAGATAAGACTATGCCTTCAATGTCAATAAACAGTATTTACATATTTCTGTGAGCATTTTCTTATATCTGCCTTTTCATATGTTAAATAATAAAGAAATTATTATAAATTATACAGCATTAATCAGCTCCAGCTGATCAAATACAGAAGCAGTAATTATTGATTAACATCAATGATATTCAACCATGTAAAAGTTGTCTCACATTTTATTTTTACCGGTTTCATGTACTTACATAGTAGACAAAGATATTATTGTTATATTAAGTATATCTGATTCTAGATGACAAAATAATATTCCTTTCTGCACAGTGAACAACGCAGCTGTCTAAGCATAATAGAAACAACCATTACACTTTTTTTATGCAAACTATTATTATTAAACTTTATATTTGCTTCTAGTACAAATAATTACTACATTTTTTACACATAAATATATGTAACATTTATATTGCCTATCTACTGTGGCTGGTATAAATCCAGGATCTGTGTCTGGCTTAACAAAAAAGCCATTTAGTATTAAGCAACTTGCTGAATACATAAGGTACCTATTTGTACACAAATGCAGTTATATGAATTGCTCTTCAAAACCCTCTTTAAGTCCCTCGGCCCAAAGATTCTAATTTTCTTTTAACATTATAATAACTTCTTTTGTGCATTTATTCTATTTATTATTTAATTTAGATTTTACTAATAAAATAAACTTAATACTTGGTCACTTATAACAAACTAATAAGGTTCTAAGACCTGTTTATTATTTGTATTTGTTTGAGGTAAAATATACAAACTTAATAATAGATTTTCACAACCTAGCTATTCTATTATATTGTAAATTAATAAACTCTTATATTCTATTTGCCAATTTTACCACAAAAACAAAAAAGAGAAAAACATACGTACTTGTGTCAATTAATATTTGGCTAACCTTTCTGATAATTGATAATATCCATATTTTCTTAAACATTAGTTTAATAATGCTTGTAAAATGTAAATAAAAAACTCCATTTTGTTCTTACCATAATGATGCGACTCCAACTATGTTTTATGTCACTCGAGTGAATCGAGTGAATTTGTCCAACTCGATAATCGATAGAAAATAAATTTTACCGAGTTACCGAGTTAACTCGGCGCAATGTATAGATTCAGAGGGTGCTATATAGATATTAATTTACTTGTATATATTATAAGTCGCTGCGGGTGACATCACAAGTTGCATCCAAATTCAAACTTGCATCTGGCATGTTGTAAACAAACCTGAACTTAGTTTTATTTATGATATTGATTTATAGTTTTAATTTCATGTTGCTACATATTACTTATTTATAAAGGTACATATTTAAAAATGGTTTAACTAAAGTAATCGCTGATCTCAACTCTAGTGATAAACTTTTCTGTAAATAGTTGATTTACTCAAAAACTAGTGTACAACTAGAATGACATACATACATACTCGTACATACTCGTAAATTAACCCGAGTGGCTCGAGTCACAAAACTCTACTCGAATCGCATCTTTATCTTACGGCCAATGCAGTGTTTGTCTACAATTTAGTGATGAAATCGACTTACTAATTCGAGCAATTTATTGATATATTATGTAATAAATAAATTGATATTAGGTAATATGTATATAATATTGTATCAATTTATGTTATATATGTTATATATGATATAAATTGATTATATATACTTTGGATAGTCAAATTATTAATAACATTAAAACTTACGTCATAACGTTAGAGTGATATTATTTTATGAACATGTCGATACGCATACCAAAAATAATTAAACCTATTAAGTGTAGTAATAATAATTGTGTTGTATGGAAGAACAATTATAAAAATAATTTGTGAAATATTGACACAGCTTCGTTCATCTAATTTGAATTGTTTAACTCGAGCTCAAAATCGAGCTCGATGAATTTCAACTCGAGTCGATTTTTTCCGAGTTATCACGGGACATCTCTAAGACAATAATTTTATAAATATTACATTACCTTAGCCAATGATCAGAACACGAATGTCAAAACAACTAATTTTTTTTCAGATTTCTTGTTTCCGTTTACATTTTCGAAAAATCTATAGACCATTTACTATTATAATTTGGTGTCTTTTTTTTGGTGTAAATACCATTAAACGTCGTTAATATTTCTAGTGGGCCCAAAAATGATTGTCCCCTTTGCAGTTTGACCGCTATAACGACTAAAAATGGGCCTAAGTAGGACAATGGTAACTGAAGGACTTATGCTCCAATCAGGCTTATAAGGAATAGGTTTACAAAAAAGATTAATTCGATTTTGAAAATAATACAATCTACCTACATCAAATCGTTCACATGCCAAGTCCGTACAAAGGTGACCCTAACAGAAGTTTCCGTAAACCATCACTGCCCTAAGGTCCTGCGCAAACGTAGACACTTTTTGTTACCAACATGGCACGCCATCACACAAAACCGTGGTTGCTGTGTCCTGTAGCGGTGATCGGACACAGTGGCCGGTTGCTACTTCTGGTAACTGGTACCATTCATTGCTTGTTTTCCGACAGTTTCACGATGGACGTCGATGAAGAAACATTATTTTTGTTGGTTGTGTTGATTATGGTTCGATGTAGACGTTGTCGACGTTAATATTTACAGGCAAAACCACTGTCAATGCCAACAGTTTCGTCAATTTTGGATACATCCTTTTCTTAGAAATCGAAATCAATTTATAAAAATTAAATTTAGAAAATATGAAACAAAATTCAAACGCCTTTTTAGATTATCTATGAAATCTTTTGATGAGTTATTCTTCTGTATTCTACCATCAGAGCGACTTTATATCACCCTACGGTACGAGTAAGTTGTTGATTTTACTATACATAGATATAGATATGGGTTTTTGAATTTAATAATTTGAATAAATTGCGTTTTTTATTTCACATATTCATTAATACTATATATATTATAGTAAGCCAATTGTATGTAAATCGAATATTTCTTTTTCATTTTTTCACATAAATTTGCTGCTACATATTTAACTATCTGTTGATATGGATAAGGCATTTGGCTAAGGCTATATTAAAATATTCACCAGATTTAAATAAAACACATGGTTACGTATCGGCGAATTTGGGATAAAAAAGAAATGTTCGATTTCATCAATTAGTCTAAAAAATTACCCCTCTGATTTTTCGATGATTACTACGATTAGGAATGATCGATTTTATTATACTCACTGACTGAAAAAATAATTAATCTGTTTCCCTTATTTATTTTAAATAAGAATAAAAACAAGTCATATAATGATTTATACAAAAAAAAGATAAATACAAATCGTACCGAGTGTTGCGCTTGAGATAGTCTTGACTCTTCATGTATCAAAATAATCAAGGTCATAAAACATATTTTCCTTTACATCAGAATCTTGAGAGAGACGTGTATCTGCAGGAGAAGCAGCAGTGTTTTGAGAATGTGCGCTTGTATTCGGACTGTTTGTAAAATATATGTATTGTTGCAAATGTAGGTTGAGATTGTTATTTGGCCGACTGTAATAAACGTATTTTTTCAAAGTATTCAAAACTCGCGACAGAAGATCCAATTTAAATTCATCTGAAACTTCCTTAAAATTCGGCAGCACTAAATTTAAGAAATTTTCGTCATGGTCGTTTACCACTTCTTGCTTCTTTACAATGTTGTCTGAAATCTTTTTCAAAATATCATTCCTGTATCCTCATGTTCTAGGGACTTTGAAGTTTCCACAGGGCACTTCTGCGGGACATTCCTTAGAGGGTTCGTTTTCGGTCTAATATCACTCATCGATGCTAAAAATGACGACATTTTATAATATTGGTACTCATTGTGAGCAATAGCAGCAGACCCACTTTTAAGATTTTTCTTATTTTTTTTCTAACGGTTAAAACAGCTTCGCAAACTTTTCTAACATTGTTGCAATTGTATAACGGAAAAAATAAAACTATTATTAGTTTTGATCTTGTTTCGGGTGTTTGCCATCAGGATGCGGCTTGGAAGACTTAAGACAAGTGGTTGGACGTTGAGCATCCACTGCAAGGACTATAAGATTAGAAATTTGTAAAATGATATGGAATAAATTGAAATCCGACTGTATACTAAAATTAAAAGAACAATTCATCATCATCATTACAGCCCTTCACAAGTCCACTGCTGAACATAGGCCTCCCCCAAGTAATGCCACAAAGCACGGTCCTGAGCCACCTGCATCCATCGGCTTCCTGCATATCTTACCAGGTCGTCACTGCATCTAGTGGGGGGTCGCCCTACACTGCACCTACCGGTACGAGGCTGCCATTCAAGAACCTTTCTTCCCCATCGGTTATCGGTTCCTCGAGCTATATGGCCGGCCCATTGACACTTCAGCTTACTAATCCGTTGGGCTATGTCGGTCACTCTGGTTTTACTGCGGATAACCTCATTTCTGAGTCTATCACGCAGAGAAACTCCGAGCATAGCCCTCTCCATAGCTCGCTGAGCGACCTTGAGCGTCCTCATACGGCCAGCAGTGAAGGACCACGTCTCAGATGCGTAAGTCATCACTGGCAACACGCACTGGTTGTACAATCTAGTTTTTAGAGATTGAGGTATACCTGACGAGAACATATGTCGTAATTTCCCGAACGCTGCCCAGCCGAGTTGAATCCGTCAATTGACCTCTCGGTCGAAGTTGGACTTATCTAGTCGGACTATTTGTCCCAGGTAAACGTACTCGTCAACAACTTCGAGCATAGTGCTCCCAACCACTACCGGCATAGGTGTGACATGGACATTGAACATGATCTTTGTTTTGTCCATGTTCATCTTAAGACCTATCCGTTGGGAGGCACTATTGAGGTCATTGAGTATACTGCTTAAGTCCTCCAGCGATTCTGCCATAAGGACTATATCGTCGGCAAATCGAAGGTGAGTGATGTATTCGCCATTGATGTTAATACCGTATCCTTTCCAGTCCAGTAGCTTGAAAACGTCTTCCATTGCAGCGGTGAAGAGTTTCGGGGATATAACGTCACCCTGTCTTACACCTCTCTGCAGTTGGATAGGTTTCGAGCTCTGGTTCTGTACTCGGATAGCCATCGTAGCCCTACTGTACAAACACTTCAGCACTTCGATATACCGACAGTCAACTTGGCACCGCTAAGGGACTGTAGCACCGCCCAAATTTCGACGGAATCAAAGGCTTTCTCATAGTCCACATACGCCAGACAAAGTGGCAGATTGTACTTTTCAGTCTTCTGTACAATCTGCCGCAGGGTATGTATGTGGTCTATGGTACTGAAGACTTTTCGGAAACCGGCTTGTTCGGGAGGCTGGAAGTCGTCGAGTCTGCGTGCGAGACGTTCGTAATGACTCTCGAAAACAGCACGTAGACGCGGCTCAGAAGGGAAATCGGTCTGTAGTTCTTTAAGAGAGCGTTGTCGCCTTTCTTAAAGAGCAAGACCACCGCACTTTTGCTCCACGCCTCTGGAGTAATGCCACCATGGAGGACGGAATTGAAGAGCTTCTGAAGGACTTCAAGTACCGGTGTTCCACCCGCTTTCAGAAGCTCCGCTGTAATTCCATCCTCGCCTGGGGCCCTGCCGTTTTTAAGGTGCTGGAGAGCCATTCTAATCTCGCTTAGACTGACGTCCGGGATATCATCGGAATAGTGTCGGATAAGACTTGCTCTTGGATCGTTACTCACACTTGCGTGTGGCTCCAACGATGATGTGTACAGCTGCCCATGGAACCTCTCAATCTAACTCAAAATCTCAGGTGTCCCGGAAACAATGCTGCCACACTCAGTCTTCAACTTTGACAGTTGGCTCTTACTGGCAGACAGATCTCTGGCAAAGACTTTGGAGCCCTGGTTCCGCTCGATCGCTTCTTTAATACGAGCAGTATTAAAATTGTGTAAGTCTCGCCGCATGCATTTTTAGATCTGTCTGTTCAGTTGCCTCCATGCTGTCAAATCTGTTGACGATTGCAGCCTCATCTCCCGTCTAACAGCCATGAGATTAAGAGTGTGATCGGAGAGTTTTTGTGTTCTTCTGCGGCGGGTCTTGCAGAACTTAGCTCCGACCGCATGGACAGTTTCCACGAGCTTGTCATTCATATCATCCACTGCATTGCAATCTTGTAGGCACTGAAAGCGGTTACGTAACTCAAGCTGAAAGTCTTCGGGATTCTGGATTAGAGCACGAGGGGGACGGAGCGTTGACTTCATTAGACGAGACCTCTCCAACTTAATGTTAAGGTTCAGTGTGCCTCTAACCATTCGGTGATCGCTGCCAGTTTTCACCCTTGCGATCACTGAGACATCACTGAACAGTTGGCGTCTGGTCGTCATAATGAAGTCAATCTCATTTTTTGTCGAACCGTCGGGGCTCTACCAGGTCCACTTCCTGTGGGGCCGCTTCTGGAAGAAAGAGTTCATCATAAAGAGTCCCTCTTTCTCCATAAAGTCGGCCAGCTGCTGGCCCCTTCGGTTCCGTTGCCCTACTCCAAATTTCCCTAACTTCAGCTCACCGCTTTCTCTTGTGCCTAGTTTTGCGTTGAAGTCTCCCATCAACACCGTGTAGTGGGTTTTGGAGGAATGTTTGGCTTTGGAAATATCCTCATACATTTCCTCCACCTCCTCATCGGGATGTGCCGAGGTTGGTGCGTAAACCTGTATGACCTTCAGCGAATACCGTTTGGTGATTCTGAGTATCAGGTACGCGACCCTCGTCGACACACTTCCAATCTTTACAACGCTGTTGACGAGAGACTTGTGGACGATAAATCCGACACCTCCTTGGGACAGATGGTCGCCCTCCCGGTGATAGAACAAGTTGCCGGATTCGAGAATCACCGTGTCCTCCCCCTTTCTTCGGACCTCGGATAATCCTATAATACTCCAGCGCAACTTGTCTATCTCTTCTTCCAGCTCCAGGATCTTCTCGTCAGTCCTCAGTGTGCGTGCGTTAAATGTTGCCAGGTCGAGTCGTCGTAGGTGGCAACCGAACCTCCACCGGAGATTCTTAGCACCCCCTGCCCCGCCGTTACCATGGTCACCACCATAGCCAGGAATAGCGGGGCCGCCGGGGACTGGGGGCCGTCTATTTGTGTAATTGTTCATGCGGGGTATATTGCCATAGTTGCCACGCTTGGCGAGCGGGTTGGCAACCGCAGTTTTTTTTTCATTCATCTCCTGCCTGTCTCCCTCTGTCGCCTTTTACGACACCCACGGGAAGACACGGGGTAGTGGATATTCTTAACCGCCACTACACGGCTAACTAAAAGAACTATTATTATTAAATATATCTAAAGGCTTTGAAAAAAACTAATTTCCCGAATTGCTTAGGGGTAATAGACGGGAAACATGTCCGAATGACCAAACCCCCAAGAAGTACATCACTTTATCATAATTACAAGAGTTATTTCTCTTTAGTTCTTTTAGCAACATGCAATGCTGATTGTTTATTTACATTTATCGATGTAGGTTCATACGGAAAACCATCAAGTCATGAATGAATGAAACATGACTATGAAAAAAGAATTTTTAGTTACGGGTTGTCTAGAGCTAGGCGCTGTATTGAATGCGCTTTTGATTTATTAACCTCCCAAACGCGAAGCGTCCAACTTTGACCGCTTCGATATTCCGTTAAAATTCAAGAGGTCAAATTTAACCGCACCCACCTACAGTACTTTAACCCATAAATACTTATGTTTAGAGACTACTTTTCTACGAAGAAGTTTGGCATTATAGAATCAATATGAAATTTTCTATCCTCCAGTGGAAAAAAAACAGTTAGTCTATGGGTATTAATTTATATTCTACGTTCATTACGTACGCCATTTTCAATTGGATGTTGTTATGTAGATTTTTGAATTTTTCTAGTGTTTTATTAGTGTTTTACGATAGTGTTTTATCACAAAATTGTTATAAAATATTTTGTGTGATTATAATTTATCTTTTTACTCAAATGATTTCGAGTAATATATAGAAATAATTGTGATTTTCACGCTGCCAACATCAGCTTGGTATATATTTTTTTGTTATCAAAATACAATAAAATATATTTGTAATCAAGTAAAACCTGACTTGTGTTTAGACCACAGGATAGAAAATTTTGTCTAGATTTTATAACGACAAACTTCTTCATAGAAAAGTATTCTCTATGAAGGGTGGGTGCGGTCGCATGCAACCGCTCGGGATTGGCCAGGCGCATGCGACTGCATGGGAATTTTATGGGGATTGAAGGGTTAACCAGCAAATGGCGAATATTTATCTTCAATAAACGTCTCTGTGGATTTTGCTTAACATATTGTAAAAGAGTGCTGTATTTTACATAATTTTATAAGAAGGAGGGAAGGATATCGTTTCCAGGGAACGAACTCTACCCATAATTGTCATGCTTCATATATTATGCCATCTGAAAAATTAATAAATACTCGAGATCGTCTTAAAAACTATTTTGTAACCCCATCAGGTTCTGTATCGTGGCAAGATTGTATGATAACGACTCGCGTGGCCTGACGACGGATTTTATATGATTATGATATAGACAAACATCGAACCCCGTAATTATAAAAAATATTATTATTATATAATTGCTGTGGCTTTTCTTATCTTTTTTATTCTTTCCCTTGGAATCCATGTTTGAAAAATTTGAAATGAGGTTAAACATTTTTTCCCCCGCCTTTACTTTTTTCATGGGGTCACCTTAGTCCGAGGAACTTAAATTCCAAATAGCTGGCTCAGTTCTTACTTCCTCAATAAAGCTTTTTGTCCCATAAACCTCAATATCAGCGTCAACTTGTTCTTCCACCATTTTGTTTGTACAAATGAAGATACGCATGACCACCCACTGCGACTCACAGAGCGAAATTGTTTTCAATTTCAGCTCGCCCCGCCCACGTCCCTGCGCCACCCACTTGGTGTGCGTGGCTTGTGTCACACACAGGATAGTACAGACATCGACTGCAAATCCTATAGATGAATAAATCCTCAGTACAATTATAAGGAAATTTGTTAACATTGGTTGTGTCTTCAACTGACGACTTTTAGTTTCCAGTTACCGACACATTTTTCGATCGGAAACAAGTATGTGTCAAGTGGAAGCAACTAGACAAAAAATGTTTACGCCCGCGCAGGGAGTTACTAATTTATACTGGTTACATAGAAATAAAATATTATATTTATACTGGTTACATAGAAATAAAATATTCATTGCTAGCTTGTATACTACACAAGACACAAAAGTATCCACGTTTGCACAGCGACTACCACCACGAATTAAATTGTATGAGGCTCTTTGATTGTAAGTATATATTTTATAAATGAGGTCTACAATTATTAAAAAGTAAAAATTTAGTGAAACTAGTACATAAGTAAGAAATATTTACTCTGCCTATCCCGCATAGGGAAACATAAAGCTATGGTAGTTATGCATAGTTGCACAGCACACGCACAGTTTTGTTGGAGTGATTAATATTTTTTTAAACTGTGCCAAATTACAGACTTGTAGCACCTAGGATCTTTGAGTAAAACCGCGGACGGACAGACGGACATGGAAAAATTATAAGGGATCCTTGTTGTTAAACTACGGAACCCTAAAAATAATACACAAGAATTGGCATAGTTTTAGTAAAAGTAAAATAGGGTTCTTATAATATCTTGACATATTCATGTATTCCACAGAAAAGGTCCGCCGACATCACAAAAACTTATAAATGGGTTTACTCGATGGTTAAATAAATTTTGATTCTTAACGTATTACTGAGTTCTTAATATTGAATGATCGCTGTTAAAAAATGTAGCGCTGAAGCGTGTACACGAAGGCTGAGGGTTGAAAAGATTTGGGGTACTTCTAAGCCATTAGATCGTTTTAGAAGGGAAAATTCAAATTAACTCTGTAGCGGATTGAGCGAAAGATTTGAATTAATTAACTTTTATTGTAACAAATTACCAATTCCAAAATTCCTATTATTTAAATAATAATTAATTAAAAAAAATTGTTCATAAAAATATACTGTATGCTATCAAAATTGGTATTAGCTTGCTTAGTTTTGTGGGTAAACTATATACTAAGGTGTTAAATGAAAGAGTTATGAAAGAAACTGATGGAAAAATTTGGGATGTGCAAGCGGGATTTAGAAAGCGAATGGGGTGTACAGATCAAGCATTTTCCTTGCGTATGATTACGGAGAAGTTTCTGTCCAAAAACCAGAAAGTTTTTTGTG
Source organism: Parnassius smintheus behrii (assembly GCA_036936625.1). Taxonomy (NCBI): domain Eukaryota; kingdom Metazoa; phylum Arthropoda; class Insecta; order Lepidoptera; family Papilionidae; genus Parnassius; species Parnassius smintheus. Next base: position 15,142,346 of record JAUPFT010000009.1, on the reverse strand, counting down.
CGTTCATGGACTTTGAAAAAACTTATGACAGAGTGGACAGGACTGTGTTATGGCAAACACTGAACTCATTTGGGTTGAGCGCTGGTTTGATACAGACACTAAAGTCTCTTTATAGGGAGAGCTTGTGTCAGGATCAACAGGGTCTACGAGGTCAACGGAGTCTCAGCCTGGTTTGGCATCCAAAAAGGTGTCAGACCAGGCTATGTAGCTTCCCCGTGGGTGTTCAACCTATTTATGGACAGTTGTTTGCAAACTTTGAAAGGTGAAGAATATGGGCTAAGAATGGGCGAGTTAACCATCAAATGCCTTTTGTACGCCGATAATCAAGTCATATTTGCGTCGTCGGCGGCCTAGTTGCAAATGATGGTTACATTAACGAACTGGTCATCATTCAAAAGAAAGGGGAATGAAAATGAACGCAAGTGAGACGAAATTGATGGTTTTTGAAAGAGAAGAAAGTTAAACGTTATGTGAAATAAGAATAGAAGGGGAGTTGATTGAGCAAGGGGATGAGTTCGTGTATTTGGGATGTGCATTTAGCAGGGACGGTAGATATAATAAGGATATAGAACGACGAGTGAAGGCAGGAAATAGAGAGTGCATGGGGCTCTACACTCTATTATGAAGAATCAGAATGTGTCAAAAATGCACGTTTGGTAATTCAAAATGCTGTGTTAATTCCTACTTTAATGTATGGTAGTGAAAGTTGGGCGTAGCAGAATAAGTACGAAAGTGGAATAAATGCTGTAGAAATGCGGTTTTTAAGGAGTATGCTAGGGTTAAATCTGAATGACAGGGTGAGAAATTGTATGATAAGATAAAATGTGGTATGCAAGATGATGTTGTGACCAGGATTAAGAAAGGAATGCTTCGGAGGTTTGGTCATGTAGAAAGAATGAACGAGGAAAGAGTGACAAAGCAAATTTATATTGCTGATATGAACGGCAGAGTCGGGAAAGGACGCCCTAGAAGAAGGTTTATATTAGCAGTATTCTTACTCGACAAGAGTGTATGCGTAGATATATGGATGTAAATAAAGCGAAAGAGGTGTGATGAAAACATCGTGCCAAGTGGAAGTCCATAGTCTCTGCTTAACCCTTAGGGTGGCAGGCGTGAGTGTTTATGTATATTATGTATTATATGATTACTTTAATATAGTAATAATAATAAAGTGTTTTGACTGGTCTATAATAAGGCAGTACGGACAGCGAGTTTAAGCGTCGTAGATTCGAATACATTTGTCGACTACTGCAGTCTCCAAGCATAAGCGTTTTGAACTTGCCTGAAGAAATGAAAGTGAATAGTAGTTATTTCAAAAGTATCATTATGAATACTATGTCTTTTAAATTATCTTTCGCCCGAAATAAAAATAGTACGATAAAGTGCCGTGGTGTTTTGTGAAAGCCGAATACGGTAATAGTCAGAAAACTTATTTTTTTATAAACCGAAGTGAACTTACAGAAGAATGTACATATGGAAAGTGACTACTACAGTTCATGAATACCTGCAGCCAACTTTATACAAAATAGACTACATATGCCATGTCACCTCTGTAGACTACTCTATAGACGACTAGCGTTGTAATCAAGGAATTGTGCTGTAATTATACTGGTTCTGTATACCTTCAAAGGCAGGACACATTATTATTTGTCGACAGCAACTAGTGAGGGGCTGGTTCATACCCACATAGACTCCTAGACGGAAAAAGAGTAGGTTATTTGGTTTGCTTTCTGACTTTGATCTTATTTTCGTGACTTTGCTTTATGCTTAGACTTGAATGAACATTAAATATAAATATGCACTTGAAGCAGTTCTTGCGATATCACTTTACGGTACCCATCTAAATATTCTTTGGTTAATGGTTGCTAACATGTGGTTCCCCGCGGCCGTAACATTGCTTTTTTATATATAATGATTATAGTAAATATATTATTTGTAAAATTTACCTACGTTTAAAGTAAAAGTCCCGCAGGATTTCTTGCTGGTTTTTCCTAGGACAAAGTTTTTTTTCCGAACCAATCGTAAAGTAAAAAATAACTTTCAATTAGAATGACATACATGTGATCTTCATTGAATAAAAGTTATAGAAAGTTGCTACCGCGTTTGACCATACACCTGTCAAGCGTTTCGATGGTGGAAAATCCGCCCGTCAACGAGAGAGACCCATGCTACGTGATGTATATTTTTCGCCCATGCTGAGCAATGGCCTGTTGAACTAAATATAAAGAAGGAAAAACCTAAATTATCCCACCACTTTCCCTAATTTATCTAATATTATTTTATAGTTTAATGAAAATCCAGAAAAAACGTGAATAATTGCCTTTATTCACGTTTTCTGTAACTTTTTCATACCTATAAGTATTTAGTCTACAATCGACTCGATATGGGACTACAATCTTGAAGCATTAATTAGGAAAAGTAAATATTGCTTGTAAAAGGTGTTACAAAGAGCTTTTATCACTAACAATGATATACAATTTTTCAAATTATTTAAGACTGTGAAAACTAACTCCTCCTAAGCAAAAAGTTCGATTTTTTTTTTAAAATTACGTCAATATTTGTGTATACGAAATTTATTAATTACAGTGAAAAGTATATCTGCCATAGTTGCCACGCTACGCAAGCAGATTGGAAATCGCAGTATTTTATTATTTTGAGGTGTTATCAGGAAAAAGCCGTCCATAACCATTTTCCCGCTACCCATTTCGTATCCGCAATACCGCAATGCTGACAAAAATAGAAAAATCGTCACATGTCAGGACCAATCCTAACAAGTGGTATATCTAGATGTAAGCACTCTTCGGCTTTTAGCTGTGACGTGTACACACAGAGAAAAACTTCTGAGACAGACCGACAAACTATATAAGGAATATAAATGACCCGTTTTATTCAATGTTCAACGGGACCCAAAAAGCGATATAAAAACAGTCTGTCATTATTTGAGAATAAGTAGATTCATGTATTCAGCCCTGAGGGTCGGTCTTTCTGACAAAAAGTTATGTTGTTTTTGTAGAGATAACTTTTGTTCTTTGATGATATTTGTCTACTTTCGACTTTGTTTAAGTGAGTTGTGATTCAAAACGGCGGGAACATTGTGAACTGTAATTTTTAACGTTCTCTTGGCTATTCTTCAAGAAATTCTATTTACATTTTCTCATAATTTTATTTGCATTAAATCAATGCTGGCCACATATCATATTTCTTTTTTTTATAAAATCTTATTTTTTACAATTATATGCCAGAGCTTAACTACTACCCCACCTGGTGGCAAGTGGTGATGCAGCTGAAGATGGTACAGTGTACTGACTTAGCTTCACAAAAGCCTTTTCACCTTTGCCTTGGAGACACCCATATTATAATCGGATGGAAATATTAATACTGGCAAATTATTAAACTCTTTTTTTCATTATTCTCTCTTCATTTATATACGACGATCAAATCGATTGTTTTAAATTAGTAGTATATCACCAGCAAGGGGGTGGACACCAGCTGAGCATCAGTGGTCCGATAATATATTCGGAAGTGAGGAATGAACTCACCCTATACCTGCGCGTACTGTCCGAAACGTATCCTGTAGAAAACCGAAAGCCAGGCTAATTTGTGTCTGTGTCACTGCTAGATATGGGCTTTAATATGTAATAAGGAAGATGCTACTGCCTATCTCCTTTACCCTAAGATGAAATGCCTCGTTACGAATAAATAGGGTCTCCAGTTCCATAAACTCAAGATACGAAACACAGCAGCATTAAGCTGCTATTTTACGATGTTATTCTACGAGAGCACTGGTTGAGCCGACCTATTCGTGCTACAAACATAATATAGCTGTAGCGTGGCTCACCACGTACACATAAACATAAATATATACACTAATACGTGATAAACGTCCGACAATCGGCGGCAGTAACACACACTTAAACAATAGAAAATGCAATAATGATGTCTTGTGTCATAAAATCGTGCAAAAACTAGATTAGTAGTGAGTAGTAGTAGTAAATAATTTAGAGAAGTAAGCTGGTGATAAATATGATTATTTTAAAATTACCCTAAATTCACTTTAGTTGGAAATGGTTGGTAAATTGGCAAAGATTGTTGTCTGTTTTTAAAGGAAAATTTTCTAAAAGTGGGGAAATCTATATTTGTTGCCTTCTGTACTATTAACTAAGTGACTTATATTTTATATAATTGGGTCAAAAATGTATAAGCAAATCTACAGATAGTAGTCCCTGAAGTAAAAACACTAAGAGAAAGAGTTAAAAATGTGCAAAGAATTAAACAGCAAACTACTGAGGCGATATCTTGAGTATTAATATAATATTTTAGAAATATGTAGATAAAACTTTATTAACTTTTAATTTTAGTTTTATCTACTTCTCAATTAAATTAGAGTGTATTACAAAAACTATACCGTATACTGCATAGAATACTATTATACACAATAGAATGGCTGTCAACCTTATTTTGTAGGAGAGGCGTCGCCGGAAGCACACATGCAAGAAATTACGTAGTATTATCACTACTCTGAGTATTCAACCAACTTTTCGTTTTATACTCAAAGTCACTACTACAAACCCGATTCGCTGTATTGACAGACAGATTTTAGTACATCATCATCATCATCATTACAGCCTTTCACAAGTCCACTGCTGAACATAGGCCTCCCCCAAGTAATGCCACAAAGCACGGTCCTGAGCCACCTGCATCCATCGACTTCCTGCATGTCTTACCAGGTCGTCACTCCATCTAGTGGGGGGTCGCCCTACACTACGCCTACCGGTACGAGGCTGCCACTCGAGAACCTTTCTTCCCCATCGGTTATCGGTTCTTCGAGCTATATGGCCGGCCCATTGCCACTTCAGCTTACTAATCCGTTGGGCTATGTCGGTCACTCTGGTTTTACTGCGGATATCCTCATTTCTGAGTCTATCACGCAGAGAAACTCCGAGCATAGCCCTCTCCATAGCTCGCTGAGCGACCTTAAGCGTCCTCATACGGCCAGCAGTGAAGGACCACGTCTCAGATCCATAAGTCATCACTGGCAACACGCACTGGTTGTACAATCTAGTTTTTAGAGATTGAGGTATACCTGACGAAAAGATATGTCGTAATTTCCCGAACGCTGCCCAGCCGAGTTGAATCCGTCGATTGACCTCTCGGTCGAAGTTGGACTTACCTAGTCGGACTATTTGTCCCAGGTAAACGTACTCGTCAACAACTTCGAGCATAGTGCTCCCAACAACTACCGGCATAGGTGTGACATGGACATTGAACATGATCTTTGTTTTGTCCATGTTCATCTTAAGACCTATCCGTTGGGAGGCACTATTGAGGTCATTGAGCATAGTGCTTAAGTCCTCCAGCGATTCTGCCATAAGGACTATATCGTCGGCAAATCGAAGGTGAGTGATGTACTCGCCATTGATGTCAATACCGTATCCTTTCCAGTCCAGTAGCTTGAAAACGTCTTCCAATGCAGCGGTGAAGAGTTTCGGGGATATAACGTCACCCTGTCTTACACCTCTCTGCAGTTGGATAGGTTTCGAGCTCTGGTTCTGTACTCGGATAGCCATCGTAGCCCTACTGTACAAACACTTCAGCACTTCGATATACCGACAGTCAACTTGGCACCGCTGAAGGGACTGTAGCACCGCCCAAATTTCGACGGAATCAAAGGCTTTCTCATAGTCCACATACGCCAGGCAAAGTGGCAGATTGTACTCTTCAGTCTTCTGTACAATCTGCCGCAGGGTATGTATGTGGTCTATGGTACTGAAGCCTTTTCGGAAACCGGCTTGTTCGGGAGGCTGGAAGTCGTCAAGTCTGCGTGCGAGACGATTCGTAATGACTCTCGAAAACAGCACGTAGACGCGGCTCAGAAGGGAAATCGGTCTGTAGTTCTTTAAGAGAGCGTTGTCGCCTTTCTTAAAGAACAAGACCACCGCACTTCTGCTCCACGCCTCTGGAGTAGTGCCACCATGGAGGACGGAATTGAAGAGCCTCTGAAGGACTACAAGTACCGGTGTTCCACCCGCTTTCAGAAGCTCCGCTGTAATTCCATCCTCGCCTGGGGCCCTGCCGTTTTTAAGGTGCTGGAGAGCCATTCTAATCTCGCTTAGACTGACGTCCGGGATATCATCGGAATAGTGTCGGATAAGACTTGCTCTTGGATCGTTACTCACACTTGCGTGTGGCTCCAACGATGATGTGTACAGCTGCCCATAGAACCTCTCAATCTCACTCAAAATCTCAGGTGTCCCGGAAACGATGTTGCCACACTCAGTCTTCAGCTTTGACAGTTGGCTCTTTCTGGCAGACAGATCTCTGGCAAAGACTTTGGAGCCCTGGTTCCGCTCGATCGCTTCTTTAATACGAGAAGTATTAAAGTTGCGTAAGTCTCGCCGCATGCATTTGGAGATCTGTCTGTTCAGTTGCCTGTATGCTGTCAAATCTGTTGACGATTGCAGCCTCATCTCCCGTCTAACAGCCATGAGATTAAGAGTGTGATCGGAGAGTTTTTGTGTTCTTCTGCGGCGGGTCTTGCAGAACTTAGCTCCGACCGCATGGACAGTTTCCACGAGCTTGTCGTTCATATCGTCCACTGCATTGCAATCTTCTAGGCACTGGAAGCGGTTACGTAACTCGAGCTGAAAGGTTTCGGGATTCTGGATTAGAGCACGAGGGGGACGGAGCGTTGACTTCATTAGACGAGACCTCTCCAACTTAACGTTTAGGTTCAGTGTGCCTCTAACCATTCGGTGATCGCTGCCAGTTTTCACCCTTGCGATCACTGAGACATCACTGAACAGTTGGCGTCTGGTCGTCATAATGAAGTCAATCTCATTTTTTGTCGAACCGTCGGGGCTCGACCAGGTCCACTTCCTGTGGGGCCGCTTCTGGAAGAAAGAGTTCATCATAAAGAGTCCCTCTCTCTCCATAAAGTCGGCCAGCTGCTGGCCCCTTCGGTTCCGTTGCCCTACTCCAAATTTCCCTACCTTCAGCTCACCGCTTTCTCTTGTGCCTAGTTTTGCGTTGAAGTCTCCCATCAACACCGTGTAGTGGGTTTTGGAGGAATGTATGGCTCTGGAAATATCCTCACACATTTCCTCCACCTCCTCATCGGGGTGTGCCGAGGTTGGTGCGTAAACCTGAATGACCTTCAGCGAATACCGTTTGGTGATTCTGAGTATCAGGTACGCGACCCTCGTCGACACACTCCCAATCTTTACAACGTTGTTGACGAGAGACTTGTGGACGATAAATCCGACACCTCCTTGGGACAGATGGTCGCCCTCCCGGTGATAGAACAAGTTGCCGGACTCGAGGATTGCCGTGTCCTCCCCCTCTCTTCGGACCTCGGATAATCCAATAATATGCCAGCGCAACTTGTCTACCTCTTCTTCCAGCTCCAGTATCTTCTCGTCAGTCCTCAGGGTGCGTGCGTTATATGTTGCCAGGTCGAGTCGTCGTAGGTGGCAACCGAACCTCCACCGGAGATTCTTAGCACCCCCTGCCCCGCCGTTACCATGGTCGCCACCGTAGCCAGGAATAGCGGGGCCGCCGGGGACTGGGGGCCGTCTTTTTGTGTATTTGTTCATTGGGGGGTATTTGCCGTAGTTGCCACGCTTGGCGAGCGGGTTGGCAACCGTGGTTTTAGTACATATTTATTTGTAAATAGCGTGCAATTTGGCATTTTCTAAATAATTTGCATGCGAAATATGGAAACGATCGTAACGTCAAAACACTTTTTTTTTTTTTTTTTTTTGCGCCCGAAGCAATTAAAGGGCTACCCTGTACGTAGGGAGGCGGAAAATGCATTACGCATACCACGATAGCCGGTCTATCGTGGTTATGGGGGACTCACTGTCCTACCGGAGACCCTAAGTGATACCCCCTAAAAACCGCCTTTGGGGACAGGCAGCTGGCTGATTAAGCTCTATTGTGCCTTATCATGAGCGACCCTCTTTTGGGAAAAGAGGGCGCAGGCGGCTAAGAGCCGCTGAGGGAGTGCCTACGAAGGCAAAATAATATTAGTTGATATAATAATAATTAATTTAATTAGAACTGGCCTGAGCCGCCAGGAGGCAGTTCAGGTCGTTTGACAGTTTATTTGGCGGGTCCGAGAGAGAGTTTCTCGGCCTGCGGACACGATAGCGAGAGGGGGGTGGGGCTGCATAAGAAGCCGCCTCACGAATTAAATTGTTTGGGTGCGACTCTGAGGCTTTGAAGAAGTTCTCAGAGAGTTTTTTAAGGAACTGTTGAATTGTTGGGAGCTCTAAGTCCCGATGAAGGTCGGCATTACGGACGTACCAAGGTGCGTTCGCAGCTCGACGACAGAAGAGGTTCTGAACTATTTGGAGTTCATTTAATATGTTAGGGTTTGCGTGGGCAAAGACGGGGCCCGCGTAGGTCATGACGGGTCGTATACAGACCTTATAAAGGGTTCGCTTGTTCCGAAGGGACATTTTACTGTGTCTGCCCAACATACTGTTGAGCCTACTCAGGTAAAACCGTGCGTGACGGGTGACTCGTTTGACGTGGGGCCTAAAAGTGAGCCCTGTGTCTAGAGTGACACCTAAATATTTGGCTGTCGTATGCCAGGGGACAGGGGTCCCTAGCATACGTATTGGAGGAGTGTTTTTAAGACGGCGTCGTTTATAATCGAAGTGAACGGCGGAGCTCTTCTCCGGGTTCACATCGATGCGCCATTTTTTGAACCAATCTCCTAGGTCATCAACTGACTTTTGGATCTTGTTCCGTATGAAGGGTAGTGAGACACCTTTGCAGTAGATGGCAGTGTCGTCTGCGAAGAGGGAGAGTTGAACACCTTTCGACGGGATGGGAATGTCGTTGGTGAACAGGATGTACAGCAAAGGAGCATGTACTGAGCCCTGAGGGACACCAGCCTTGATAGTTCGCTGTGAGGATAGCGTGCCTTCGTGTCTAAAACGAAAGGTACGATGCTTCAAATAGGAGGCCACGAGACGAACTAGACGATCGGGGAGACCTATTTTGTAGAGCTTGTAGATGAGGCCTGTGTGCCAGACTCTATCAAAAGCTTTGGCTATATCGAAGAAGACCGCGATGGTTTTATGACGTCGAGGATAGAAACCGCTGAGGATATATTCCACAATGCGGTGAACTTGTTGGGGACATGAGTGTTTGGCTCGGAAGCCGAATTGGTGGGGAATGATGAGAGGGTCACCGTCTGTGGGAAACAGATAGCGCCTCATCCGTGTTTGGATGACTCTTTCGAAGAGCTTGCCCATTGCCTTGAGGAGGCTAATGGGGCGATGGCTGGAGGGGAGGTTGAGAGGCTTGCCTGGCTTGGGAATTCCAATCACAGTTGCCTCTTTCCACGTAGTGGGAAAATAACTAAGGTTGAAGCAGGCGTTGAAGATAATAGATAGAAAGGTTAACACCTGCTCGGGAAAGTGTTTAAGGGCTTGGTTGGAGATGCCATCCGCGCCCGGAGCCTTTTTAGGCTTAAGTCCTTTGATGAGGGATGAAATCTCATCATTGGACACAGAGATAGGTTCGGAGGCGGTAGGGGGTGAGTTCCGGCGGCGGACCTCATCCTCTACTGCCTGGACGTGTGAGGGGTCGACAGGTTGAGAACTAGGGGAGCATTGATCGGCAATGCTATCCGCAAAGCACTCAGCCTTCTCCTCGTCCTCGAAGGCAACCGTGCCGTCGGGACGGGAGAGAGGGGGAGTGTGGGTGATAGCGTCTATGCGGAGGGCTCTAGCCATCTGATAGTACGCTGTGTGAGATGGAGTGATATTCTCCATGAGCTTACTCTTTTCGAGATCTTGAAATTCAGAGAGGCGGAAGCGGAGTTTTCGTTGAAGACGATTGGCCGCGCGCCTATATTCGGGGGTGGGATATTTTGCTGCTCTCCGGAAAGCAGCTTTTTTGGCTTTTAATAGGTTGCTAATATGTAGGGGAAGCCCACTATTCTTAGCAACCGGGACGACCCTTTCGTTCTCCTTAAGGGAGGATTTAATAAGGGTGGAGAGTGAGTCGACCGCGGTGTCGATTTTTTCGGGACTGTCTAAGTCCGACGGAATGGAGATGGTAGAATCCTGTGAGTCCAGAGCTTTAGCTAGGGACTCCTTGAATCCCTTCCAATTAGTGAAGGTTTTTGTGTGTATTGGGGGAGGTGGCTGATGGCCAAGAATGAGGGAGACCGGTCTGTGATCTGATCCTAGATCGTCTAGTGTCTCGATTGCTCCGAGGTTGAGAGAAACTCCTTGGAGTAACGCAAAATCTAACACATCGGGAGAGTGATCGGTGTTATCGGGAAAGTGAGTAACACCGAGAGGACTATGGACAGTGATATCAAGAGACTGCGTGATATCGAGCAGTATCTTGCCACTAGGGGACGTAGTGCGGCATGTCCATTCAGTATGCTTGGAGTTAAAATCTCCAAACATAATGACTGAATTGCCCAAGGATAAAATGGCTTCAAAATCTTTTTTGAGGGGATAGGTTCCTGAAGGGATGTAACAGGAGGCTATGAGGATGGACTGATGTCCAGTCATAGCTAGCTTGCATACCGTGGCTTCCATACTGGTAAGCTGCGGAGTAGAAATGGGCGAGCAATGAAGTGTCTTCTTGTAATAGATGGCCGTTCCGCCGCCTCGGCGGTCGGGTCTGTCATTACGAAGAAGAGAGAAGTTTCTAATAGAAAGGCCTCTAGTGTCCTTAGCTTTAAGATTAGTTTCCTGTAGGAGGAGGAAATCGACTTCACGATTTCGAAGAAAGAGCTTTAGCTCTGGGAGGTTAATTCGCAAGCCGCGAATATTGAATGATACAAGCGATAAACCCTTAGGTTTGATACGACCGTGGGATCTTGGTAGGTTAATATTATTATCAGCCATTGAAGTTAAGTTAATTAAGTTAACTTAACTTACAACAGAGCAAGCAGAAGATCATTATGTTCCGCAAGAGCGATGAGACGCTCTTGGGGGGACTTCGCCGCGCGCAGTTTGCGTGAGATTACTGTAATCTCCCTAACATCTATATTCCTAATCGCGGAATATAGTGTGTTGTAGTCATCAATTGTGGGCTCTGCCTCGTGTGCGTACGAGGTTGTCCGCGGAGGGTCTGCCTTTTTGGGCCCCCAGGGAAAGACTGGAGGCTGCATTGGCTTTGAGAAGCCCGGAGGGGGCCGAATTATGCCCTGAGGGGGCCTAGGAGGACCCTGAGGGGGCCTAGGGGGACCCTGAGGGGGCCTGGGGGGACCCTGAGAGGGTCGAGGGAAGCCCTGGATAGGCTGAGGAGGGCCCTGGCGGGGCCGTTGTTGGAGGGCCGGGAATGAGCGGTCATTCACCGGCGGTGGAGCTTTCCTACTGGGGCGAGGTTGAGGTGCGCGTGGGCAACCCTTGTAGTTCGCCGGGTGACCTGTCTGGTTGCACAGGACACAGGCGGGCGGGGATTCGGCGTCTTTGGGCCGGGGACACTCTTTGGTGTTATGAGGCTCCAGGCACTTCACGCACCTGGGTGGGGCGGAGCAGTTGGCGGCCGCGTGACCATAGAGCTGGCAGCGGTGGCACTGCGCCGGGAAACCGGGCCTGTGTGGGGGCTCAACCTTCACCCTTGACAGGCCGCACACTGTGCGCACCTGCCGGAAGATGGCTTTCGCCTCCGGCACGTTGGACAAGATTACTAGGGCAAGGTTGTACCTCTTGCCCGTACGATTGTGCATTTTGTGCACTGCTTCAACTGGGAAACCTTGGGACTTAAGGTCCTCAAGTATCTCCTCGTTGGAGAACTCAAATGGGACGCCTCGGATGACGGCCCTGACTTTACGCTCTTCGGGGAGAGCGTACGTGTGGTAGGATACCCTTTCGGCTGTGAATAGCCGGGTAATTGAGCGGAAGTCCTCGATGGAGCTAGGGATGATTTTAATGGCCTCCCCGAGGTTGACTGCATGGTCATACTTGATGCCTGCGTCGTAGCAGGTCTTGGACAGATGGGTGAATTTAGCCTTGTCTCTTAGGAAGACAGGGGGCGGGACTTGCTTCTTCGCCAGCACTGGGGCACAACGAGAGGCTGGTTTAGATGGAGTAGGGATGTCTAACGACATCAGTGGGACGGGGGCAGCGTCAGGAGCTGCGGAGGTTGAGGGAGCGGCAGGGGCCGCTGAAGTAGGGGGGGTGCGTTTCAAAGCGGCGCGCTTTCCGTTGCGCTTAGAGGTGACCGTGGTGAAGTTTGACTCACCGGTTCCGTCGGAGTCAGAGGATTCCGATGAACCGGAGCTTGAGGTAGTGGCGGGCCTCTTCCGGGAGGTAGACGCCGAGGATTCGGAGCATGCGTACTCCATTTCTGAGGGTGCTGAATGTAGTGGGGCAAAGGAGTTCCTCGTTTCGAGGAATGCCGCTAGTACTGGCGGCGGAAGGTGTGCCTGAGGGGCAGGGGGGGGAGCCTGGGCGGCGATGGTGGCGATGGCGGCGCGGACCGTCTCATTGCCGTTTAACCCGTATTGGGTAATGAGGGCGGCTAGGGACTCAGTGAAACTGGAGTTGGCCATATTGGGTTAAGTGAGAAGATGAGGATGAGGACGGGTCCCTGCTCTCGGTAGAACAGGGACTAGAACGCGGGATGTACTACAACACACTATGCACGTAATAGTAAAAGTAAAATGCAAGAAATACACAAGAAAAAAAAAAAAAAAAGAAATTGAAAATGATAAATGAAAACTATAATGAAAAAAATTATAATTAAAATGAAAATGATAATGAAAATGAAAAGAGAATGAAAAATGAAAATGAAAATGAAAGCGGAGGTCAGTCAGACCTCCCTGCCCGAAGACAGGGGGGTAAGAGCTGTAGCAAAAAGTGACTCACCGGCAGCCTCGACGCTGTTCCGCGTGAGCAGGACAGCGGAGGCGCGTGAGAGCGAGACAGCACTACCGTACTGTACGGGAGCGCGGACCACCAGGAGGCGACCGTCTGAGAACGATGCCGCCGGCGGACTGAGCACTGCGTCGGCGCTGTACAGCGCGAGCGGGCCAGCGGAGGCGCGAGGGCGGGAGAGCACTACCGTACAGGAACGAAAGCGCGGACTACCTGGATGCGACCGCTCGGAAGCGGTGCCACAGGCGGAATGATTTTTTTGCGTCAAAACACATCTGCTGTTGACATTTATACGTGTGAATTGACGTGTGACGTGACATTTTAGTGGCTACTCGGGCTCCGCCCACCCCCCTCCACCGTTCTATTACGTATGTAATTATAGAATTCTATCTATCGTATACTGGCAGTGTTGGAATATCCACTATCCCATATCATTCCGTGGCATAGATGGATAGTAGCTGTAGTATAATGTATAGGTATAGAGTATAGAAATAAAGTCAGTGTCAAACCAACTGGCGTGTGTTTTATTACATGGTGACAGCGGTGGGATTTCAAAAATTTAATTTATTTGCGAATCCACCAATAATACGTGTATTTAGTTTATTATAAAGCAGTTTTGTGTGTATTTTATAATAAATATCATGGAACAAGCGCGTCCTCCAGCGGAATTATCACTCGAAGGCGGGCCAGCCGTCCGGGCCGAAGCGTGGCATCAATGGCGACGGCTATTCGAAGTGTTCTTAAAAGCATCTGGAGTGAGCAAAGAGCCTAAAGAGATTCAGGCTAGTTTGTTGGTTAACCTCATCGGCTCGGTAGGATACGAGGTGTTCACGACTTTTACTTTCGAAGAGGGCGAAAGCAAAGATGATATCAATTGCGTTTTGAAGAAGTTCATAGTTATTTTGGTACTAAACCGAATACAACAGTAACAAGGTTCAAATTCCTCTCGCGAAATCAAGTGAATGGAGAAAATATCGACCAATATGTGACCGCTTTGCGGGTACTGAGTCGGCAATGCGACTTCGGTGATTTGCACGAGAGCCTGCTGCAAGATAAAATCGTTTGCGGAATAGTGAATAACACGATCAGGGATCGTTTACTTCGTACAGACGATTTGACGTTATCGAAAGCGATACAAATATTATGTCAAGCGGCAGAAATTTCTAAGGAAGAAAGTCTGTGTATCGACGGCAACGAGGCGGAGAGCGGTCAGGTGGATGCAGTTCAAGGCAACCGCCGTGGGGCGCGCGGTTGGCGCAGCGGCAGGGGTCGAACGCAGACCGCATCCACGTCCAGAAGGGGGCGTGCGGTTGGCGCAGCGCAGGCCTGTGCTGGCGGCGATAAGTGCCCGGCACGTCAAGCCAGATGTTTTGTATGTGATAAAAAAAGGTCATTTTTCACGGATGTGTAAACAAAAGGGTGTAGTAAAAAAGGTACATAATTTGAGTTTGGATTCTGCGGAAAATGATAGTGACTCGGAAATGTTCTATGTTGATACCGTAAGCGAGGGCAAAAAATGCGGTAAGTCGACTAAAGAATGGTTCGAAAGCGTGAAATGTAATAACAAAGAACTTCGAGTTAAAATAGATACTGGTTCTATGATGAATGTTATTTCCAAGAGTGAATATTTACGTATTGGCTTATCGATTAAACAACTTCGTCCGTTTTCAAAGAGAGTCTATTCCTTCACAGGAAACAGGTTACCTGTCTTAGGCGTTGTGAAACTAAACGTAGTTTATAATAACAAACAATTTGTATTGCCGTTTATTGTCACCGATTCATGTTGTCAAAATCTACTCGGATTAGAAAGTTGTATTACGATGGGTGTAATTAATTGTATCAATGCAATAAATATTGAAAATTATTCGAGTTTGTTTAAAGGTTTAGGCATGTTACCTGGCAAATACAGTATTGTAGTGGATAAAAGTGTTCCACCCGTTATTTCTCCCACTAGGAAAATACCTCTAGGTATGAAAGACAAGTTATTAGTGGAGTTAAAACGAATGGAAGGACTTGGTGTTGTTAGAAAGGTCACACATCTGACAGAGTGGGTAAATGCAATTGTTTTAGTGGATAAGAATGACGGTAGCATTCGTGTTTGTCTAGACCCTAGACCGCTTAACCGAGCAGTGCGCCGCGCGCAGTACTCGCTGCCCACAGTGACAGAACTGGCGGTGAAGCTGCATGGCGCGCGGGTGTTCAGCGTGCTCGACGCTCGCTGTGGGTTTTGGATGGTGCAAATTGATGACGCTAGTGCTGACCTTTGTACGTTTAGCACGCTCTTCGGTAGGTACCAGTTTTTGCGCTTATCATATGGCATAAGTTGTGCGCCAGAAGTTTTTTTATGCAAAGCTCAGACAACACTTGGAAGACCTCGAAGGTGTCGAATCGTTCATCGATGACGTAATTGTGTACGGATCAACTCAGCATGAACATGATCAACGATTAGAAGCTCTATTAAAGCGTGCTCAAGATGTAGGTATTAAATTTAACCGCGACAAATGCAAATTCAATGTTCCTGAAATAACCTATTTAGGTCACAAATTTGACGCTAATGGAATGAAAGCCGACGATTCAAAGGTAAAGGCTATATTGGACATGCCTTATCCAACGGACAAAAAATCTCTAGAACGATTTTTAGGAATGGTAACTTATTTATCAAAATTCATTCAAAGTTACTCTGAATATGTGAATGTATTGCGGTCTTTATTAAAGAAAGATGCCGAGTGGGTGTGGGAGGCTTACCATTCTGAGGCTGTCGATAAATTAAAAGAAAAAAATAGCGAGTTCTCCGGTGTTAGCGATTTATTCGACGGAAGCGCCAGTGGTATTGTCGGTGAACGCTAGCAGAGTCGCGATTGGAGCTGTACTTCTACAGAATGAGCGACCGGTAGAATTTGCTTCGCTAACGTTGACAGACACACAGACTAGATATGCTCAAATTGAGAAAGAGATGCTCGCGATAGTTTTTGCTGTCGAACGGTTTAGGCAGTACATATACGGTAGGTCAGATATTACAGTTCACACTGATCATAAACCACTGGAAGCATTATTTAAAAAACCGTTAACTTCAGTACCGATACGTTTACAGCGTATGATGTTAAGAGTGCAAGGGTTCGATATAAAAGTTATATATACACCGGGCAAGTACATGTATATTGCGGATACTCTGTCGCGGGCCCCTCTGGGTGAGTTAATGCAGAACTATGTATCTGATGAGGTCAATGTACAAACCTGTTTTATGCTAAAGAACATACCATTCAGTCTATCAAAAATAGAGTCTATTATAAAGGACACCGAAACGGATAGTGGCTGTAAATTATTAATAACGTATACAACGTGGGGCCTACAATGGCGACTTTAATTTAACACACATATACGTTTTCACACTATCATTTCATGACGAAATTATATTGCCATTAAACGACATTATTTAGGGATATATTTAAAATTTTAGAAAATAGCATGTTAGAGCAACCTGTACTTAAAGAACTGTCGCGCAGTGGTCATTTGCCGGGTTCACGGATCATAACATTGCATCATCGAAATTAAAACGAATAAGCAATACTATTGAAGGAAAGAAGATTTGTCGGCGAGCGGCCGGCGCAGGAGACACCTGCTCCTCTCCCGCACCCCGCCACACTGATATCGAAATATTTTTATAGTACTAGCTGAACCCGTGTCCTTGACACACTTGTTCATAGCAGTGCGCATAATTAGGTCGACTAATATTTTGGTGAATAATTCCGCGAAAAGACGCTTACCTATTGTTTTATTTTATTAATTTTTGTGTAATTAGGTTATGGTACTGCGATAAAAACGCTTTGTTTTGGTTTTTTTCCAATTTAGTTGGTACATTTACATCTCTTGCGATACGGACGCTTTTATTTGTGTTATTAGTGCTTGTGTAAACCTGTGATCGTGATGGCAAATACACATCCGAACTACACAGCAGCTGAATATGCGGACATGATCCTAATTTACGGAGAATGTCATCAAAATGCCGCCCTTGCGATTAGAACATATCGCGAGAGATATGGCGATACAAGACAATGCCCTACTCATTCTCGCACTATTGTAGGAGCTCTTCAGCGCATCCACGAAAACCGACCAGTGGATCCTAGGTATCAACGCCCTGATCGACCGCCTACACGACAATACCCAATCCATTTAACTGAAAATGTGATACAACACTTCGAAGACCAACCCAAAACTAGCCTTCGCCAGAGTGCTCGGCATTTTCAAGTCCATCACAGAACCGTCCATAGGATATTAAAGCGCGAAAAGTGGCACCCATTCAAGTTTAGAAAAGTACATACTTTGCTATCGCGTGATAAAATAATAAGAGTTAATTATTGTCAGTGGTTACTGAGAAAAATTGAAGAGGACAGTGACTTTCTTTTTCAAATTTGTTGGACTGATGAAAGCACGTTCACCAGAAACGGCATGTGGAACCAGCACAATCTGCACCACTGGGCACCAAAAAACCAAAATCCGCGCGTTTGGCGGGAGTCAGCCCATCAGTACAGATTTTCGGTAAATGTTTGGGCAGCTATTCATGGTGACAACATCATCGGACCCGTATTCATTGATAGGGCTTTGAACGGCGAAAGGTTTGTTAATCTATTAAATAATACGGTGTCAGAATACACAAACAACCTAAACGTCCATCGATACCAACGAATGTGGTATCAATTAGATGGCGCGCCTGCACACTCTGTAACAACAGCCAGGCAGTGGCTAAATGACACGTTTGGTGCACAATGGATTGGTAGATTTGGACCTCGTAGGTGGCCAGCAAGATCGCCAGACCTCACGCCACTCGATTTTTTTTTCTGGGGGTGCATCAAAAACGATGTATACGCGGAGAACGTGGATTCGGTGGAACAATTACGCCATCGAATAATAAATGCGTTTGAAAAATTGAAGGAAATGGCTATAAGTGACAATTTATTATCAAATGTGCGAGAAAACATGAAACGCCGTTTAGTTCTTTGTATCTGCCAACAAGGTGGCCTTATTGAAAACAAGAAAATTTA
Organism: Parnassius smintheus behrii; assembly: GCA_036936625.1. Classification (NCBI taxonomy): domain Eukaryota; kingdom Metazoa; phylum Arthropoda; class Insecta; order Lepidoptera; family Papilionidae; genus Parnassius; species Parnassius smintheus. Next base: position 15,124,453 of record JAUPFT010000009.1, on the reverse strand, counting down.
AAATAAAGACAAATTAAAGCAGTGATTAGTGATAACAGTTAACAAATAGTAACACGAGAGTGTGATATGATACGTGTATGACTAAGCATCTCCGCTATAGGTACCACGTAGGACGCGCGCCACCACGCCGATAAGTTTCTTTGATAAACAAGACACTTTGCGCGGTTGCCAGCCCGCTAAACGCTGCGTTGCCGCTCCGAGTTAACGTAAACCAACTAGGTAAGTATTTTCATGAATGAATTTTTGAAATGATGATTCCAATTTTAGTTACTTTTTTAATATTTAGTTTGTTTGAAAAAAATAATTTTTCAATTTACGAGTAATTTTAACTTTTTAAAATGAATATGATTAATGGTCACTAGCCCTACCCGTGTATTAAATTAAAGTCGTCATTGTAGCCATACGTTGTATTAAAAACGGATGGCCAAAACATAGGCGCGATGTGAGTGACAACGTTAGTGTATTTTGGCCATATCGAGAGCAACTGTCGTATGTCGACGGGTTGATTTTTAAGGGAGACCGTGTGTTCATTCCGCGTAGGTTACGGGAGCAAATGTTAGAGCGCGTGCACGAGGGTCACCTGGGCATCGATCGGTGTAAGAGGCGCGCGCGCGAAGTGATGTTCTGGCCGGGCATGAGCGCGGAAGTGGAGAGCGTGGCGCGTAAGGCGTGCGCGCTGCACGCGCCGCGCCCGCGTCGCCAGCCGCTCTTGCAACATCACGTGCCGGATTTGCCTTGGCAAAAACTGGCTTCCGATATATTTGAATATAAAAGAAAGAAATATATTCTCCTTGTGGACTATTTTTCGAATTATGTTGAAGTCGAGGAGTTACCCGGTATCAGTAGCAAACATGTTATAAATTTTATGAAAACGCAGTTTGCTCGACACGGTATACCCGCTGAAATAGTGACAGACAATGGGCCGGCCTATAGGTCGAAAGAATTTCAGAATTTTTTGAATGAATGGGAAATAGATCACGTTACCTCATCCCCCCACTATTCCCAGTCTAATGGAAAAAGTGAAAGAACCGTCCAAACTATAAAAAGTTTGCTAAAGAAATGCGTAGACTCAGGCCAAGGCTTTTATTTAAGTCTATTAAATTTCAGGTCGACGCCTCGAAATGGTTTAGATTCTCCGGCACAGATGCTTATGGGGAGACGGATAAAAACGAAACTGCCAATTTCTGAAAAATTATTAAGAGCTGATAACGATCGCAATTACTAATCTTTGATGGCTCATAGAGAAAAGATTAAAAAACAATACGATAAGTCCACGAAGTCACTTGAGCGTTTATCGGTAGGCGATAAAGCTACTTTATTATGTAATGCTGGTAGGAAACCTGTTTCAGTAGTAGCTCGTGCCGAGGAGCCAAGGTCTTTTATAGTTGAAGATGAACAAGGGAAACGGTTCCGACGTACTCGTAGCCATCTTATTTTACGCTCCAAGGATTATGGGAAACCAAGGTTGTTTTATCTAGAATACGGGACTGAAACTCTGTAGTACTGGACTTCATCCAGTACTACAGAGTTTCAGTCCCGTATTCTAGATAAAAGTACGATTGCCTCCTGGGGCGTACGACGTCGACGAAAGGTTGGGTCCGAGACTCAGGCAGACTCTCAAGTGTGTCCGCAGACAGACAGAGCGCCGTCATCACAGCCCAGTACTCCTACTACTCCTGGTACTGATAGAGCATTTACAGAATGTGTTTCTTCACCACCATCACCAATAGCGAACATAAAAAGGTCCAAGGAACGGACTGCACGAATGTTGGCCGAAAAAAAAAATGAAAAACAATAATGATACAAAATAACTCGTTCGTTTTCGGTCGTATGTTTTATTTATCACAAGAATTGTGTATTATGTCACTATTTATTGTTGTAACAATAATAGTTTTAAAAAAAAATTCTTTCATAATTATTGTGGTAGTAGGTCAAATATTGTTTTTTTTTAAATATACCTACATATAATAGGAGAAAATTTCTTATAGTTATTTTTGTTTATAATTTTATTATTGTTTATAAAATTATTTTAGAAAGGGAAAGATGTAGTATAATGTATAGGTATAGAGTATAGAAATAAAGTCAGTGTCAAACCAACTGGCGTGTGTTTTATTACAGTAGCGTCTTCCTAATAACGACGAAAAATAATCTGCGGCTGCCATAGATATAAGAAATAAGGAGATATGCTCAGTAGTTGAAACTGTATCGGAACCCGGTGTCTCCAGTTTGCTCCTACCACGCGCCAACTACTACACATGCAGATCAGTAAAAGCAGTAGACACACAGTCGCGCACACACTCATTTACACATTTTATAAATCGGAACGTACTACACAATCAATTATAAACCATATATTTGAAAGCACAGCGTGCATTTACCATTCACCGTGCTACTTACTCACACAAAAATATCGGTCACTATCGTTGTGCTGTAAAAAAGCCATTTATTTACGTTAGTGATTGACTAAATTAGAAAGTTAACGATTGTTTAATTTATACCAAAATTTTACTAATATTCTTGGGTCCTGAATATAAAATAAATAAAATACCATATGTTCAGAGAATAGTGTAATACAAGTAACTAATATGTAGGTAAAAATGTAATAACCTATAATTTAATCAACTTACTTTACGACTGTTGGTTACGCATTCAGCGTAGTAGTTGCTGTAAAATAATCAAAATAAGTAAAAAACATTATGTCACATCGGTCTTCCTATCGGGTCGAAACGGTTAACAAATTGAATAATAAACTATAATAGTAATTCGCCAATCCACATTATTGTCTATAGTGGATCTGCACACACACATTACTAGCTCGTCACAAGATACAGCGGCCGAACTACGCTATATATCCGCATAAATAAAGTATTGTTTTGTGATATTTACATTGCCTGTTGAGTTACTTGGCGTCATACTTAGGTAGTGGTTATGGAGCAATGTATTTACTGCAAAAATATTACAGTGGCTGTGATATTTGGAAACAAAAATAACGTAGTAAGAGAAAGAAATATTTTACGATTTGTTGTTTAGTATTATTTTAAGGATAAATATAATGAAATACTTGTACTTAGGTATGGTATGTGATTCCATGATTAACAAAGTTTTTGTTTTGGCCTCGGTTTTTACAAGAAACCACTGAACAACATGGCATTCTGATAATATTTCACGATGACGGTCGCAAGCGCACTAATTCGCAGAAACGGCCATTTGTATAGAAGCTGAGCATTTTGATCATAGCGAGCGGACACAGACACGCCCCCTTGCCACCTCTCCTGTTTTTAATATTTCTATGGCGGCTGCCAATCTACTCGTCACGCGTGGCAATAATGGCAAATATGCCCCCTATGGGGCAATCTATGCGACAGGCCTTCAGCAGTGGACTGTAATAGGCTGTAACGGTAACAAAAAACTTTATCTCAATTCCAACCAGCGGCTTCCGGTGAGCTCAAGAATATTAGCCCTCGTTGCTTCCCTCATAAGTAAGAGGAGGCCTGTGCCCAGCTGTGGTACTCAGGTATATATGTTGTAAATGTTTTTAACTTATTTTTAGAAATGCCTTTTATTCTGCGTATAGTCTGTATATTTTGCGGCTGTTATCTTGAATATATTTAAAATGGGACAAACTCGAATTAAGCTGTGAGTAAGAAGCAAGGGAGCTATAATGAAATAAGTTATTATAGCTCCCTTCTTTCATATTTCCCTAACTTCCCTGTTAAAGCATTTTCAAGACAATATATTTTTATCACCGTTGGTCTTTAGGGACTCGTTCTAATTTTATATTAACCATATGTTATCCTTCATAAAATATGACTCTATGTTTATATGATTTAGGCTCTTTGAAATTTAATATGTGTATGATCGTGGGTCGGTTTGCATAAAAGTCTAAAGTATCAGCATATTATGTTCTCCACGCCGAGTCTTCGATCACGGCGCCCAGTCTCAACGGAGAACTGCGTAGGACAGGATTATACTACTCGAGTGTCTAATAATCCGATGCGACCGGAAAGAGATCAGGCGCAGGACCAACGGCTTCACGTGCTTCCCGAGGCTCAGGGGTGGAACATCATCAACTTCCTGACTCCGGGCTGCTACTAAGAATTTCTTGACAGAAAACCCCAATAACTAATTTAGCCCGACGCGGTATTCGAACCCAGGACCTAATGATCAGATACCGCGTTTACGACCACTGGATCAACGCGGCAGACAGCATATATACGAGTACGTCCAACAGCTGCGCTGCCCCAATGCGTGTTGACGGACTTCATGTGTCCTCAAAATGTTGTTTTCTTTCACCGCCGAGCAAGTGGTAATTAAGAATTTAAAAGTAATAACTTCATTGGTGCCGTCGGACTCGTCGAACTCTAGCAATAAATTCGAGCTCGCATACTACATAATATTTTATGGCAAGCGTTTATACTATTCTCAGTATTTTTCATATTCTCATTGTTTTGTGTTCAAGCAATTAATGCATTACACCTACATTAAATTAGATAATTAAATGTAGATAATTAAATTAATAAAAGGGCAAGAATTGATTTCATTGAATTTCATGAAGTGTAGGGCGATTTTCAGTAGTTTGAGTGACGACCTGGTAATATATGCAGGGAGTCGATGTATTCAAGTGGCTTTGAAACTTGCTTTGCGGTTTTTCTTAGAGGCTGTGTTCAGTAGTGAACTTGTGATGGACTGTAATGATGGTGATGATGATAAATTCATGTTTTTCTTCCACTGCTCTCAAAGTATAATTGAGATGCCCTCAACTTGACGTTTGGCAAGGGATTCGGGATTCCAGTGACGAACTAGCGTTGTTAAGCCTGATGTATACGGTCTGTGATTCTCGTCAATCAGAATAAAGAGTAATATGCTAATATGGTGTTATTTCACTCCGGTTTTCCGTGTGAGCGTTGTCCTTCCCTGTTTGTGTCGACCTATTCGTGCTCCAGCATAGTCCTGCCGATATCAATCGAAAAAATCGATTCGATAATATCCTCTCTTTAGTGAAGTTTTTTTTTCATTTGCATCAGTAGCATTAATATATGAATATATAAAAAATAAATAAAAAATGTTCAACACTGAGATTAAATAAAGTTTTAAAGATCCATTTCACGGGGAAGTAATTACACCGCGTCCGTGCCGTTTAAAATTTTTATGATTCCGTCGTATTCTTTAACGTGCTCACGTTCTGTAAAGGCAACTCTTACTAATTGCTACTTGAACATTAAGAGCAGTAGCAGTTAGGTGAGTGGCTTGCAGTTCATTGTTAACACGTTTTTATTAACTTGCTTTCGATTATGTTCGGATCGAATTTAATAATTAATTGATTTTAAATTAACTTTCGGAAGAGCTGGAGACTGAAGTTTGGACAGAGCTCAAAATTGGATTGACATTGTAAGAATAATATAGAAAAGACAAACATGGTTATTTTTTTAGTACATAATTTTTGAATATTTCACTGGTTTAGTCTGACTTCAAAAAAGGAGGAGGTTCTCTATTCGTTTTACAGTTGTTTTTGTAATGTATGTTACGAGATATCTTCGTCAATTGCGAACCGATTATGACGATGTTGTAATATTATTTTAACACTGGGTTAATATTTAAAAAAAATCCCTGGAAATTGTCATTGGAGGGTATTAACAATGCAGTTCCATTCGCCTTGCACTTTTGATGTGGCTCACTGTCGCCAGATTGAGTATTTTATATTTGGCATTATACTACCATCTATCGGAGATGATGATTTTTTCTATATTATCCCGTTGTCGACTCTTATGATATACGTATTGAATTCTATATTCCGCTACTACACGGCACACAATAATATATCAAATTGACAGGGGAACCATTTATCAAACTGAGCTTACAATTTTGAGATATAATGAGGCCTGCGACTGCCCATCGATTAGATATCATAGGTGTTAATCAACATACGATTGGCAGTAGCAATGCATACAATATATTCGTAAACATAACTGAATATATATCTGAGATGTCTGTATATAATCCCATAATCCCTCCCCCCCCCCCTACTTTCAACCATCGTACAAACAGACGATCCGCGAAATTCCACGCGCATGAGAAGTGAGCACACGGCCCACCTGATGGTAAGTGGATACCTTGCCCCATAGACATCTATTTTCGATTGAGAATCCAAATGCAGACGCGTTCTCACCCATGGGGAATAAGATGAATGCCTCTTTTGCCTGCCCGAATTTTTTTTTCATACGCGAGATAAATGCACACAAATACATAAACATCCGATAGTCGGCCGCAGTAACACACATAATAATATTGCAATGGAAAATGCAATAATGCAGCCTTGTGTCATAAAATCGTCAAAAGCTAGATTATTAGTGAGTAGTAGTAGTAAGTAATTTAGATAAGTAAGTTGGTGATAAAAATGATTTTTAAGATTACCCTAAATTCAATTTGGTTGGAAATTGTTGACAAGTTGGCAAGGGTGTTGTCTGCTTTTGAGGGAAAATTTTCCAAAAGTTGGGAACTCTGTATTTGTCGCATTATTATTGGTAGGTTTACTGAAAATGGCAATTTTATAAGTTATTGTATTTAGATAATACAGAGTTAAAGTAGAAAATAAAAATACATTTCATTCGTTTCAGACTTTGTACATATTTCGTTTACATGGTAAAGCTATGTAAGTATAAGACATTATGTTATTGAATAAAACTATCCTATACTACTACTATCTATATAATATACTAGGGATTTTATCGCCTTTAATTTATTTGATTTTAATTCCCGTCGAAAAGCTGAAAGTACTTCGGGTTAACATTGACATCGGGACATCAATCACCTCAGTTCCCCGTGAACATGACCGTGACCCACCAAAACGTCGGGAATTAAAATCAGCTAAATCAAACACCACAAAATCCCTAAAAGTAGTTTTATTCAATGTGTAGTGTTCGCGTAGATATAAGAAATCATTACATTGTATTATAATATTGAAAAAAATATCCCATCTCACTATGTGTACGGTACATTATATTATATTCTCAAAAATATAAATGTGAAATAATTTTTTTGAACTACAAAATGTTTGAGCATCAGTAGACCATCTGCCCTCGATAACTCGAAGCACGATGTCATCTCTTTTGTCAGTATGATAAATAATTTAAATCTTTAGGTCCTTTGTATATAATTAGATACTAAAGTACTTACATATACTTTTTTACTTTTAAAATTGTAACAGGTGACTGTTACAAAATAACATTTTTTGGGTCCTGTGCTTACAGAGAAGCATTAAATCAGATATTGTTGATTAGATGTCTCTCGACTGCGATGACTAGCTAGTAAACCTTCGGACTTAGTGAAAATGCTATGAAGAGATTGAAAGTAAATACCGCGTAGCAACAAGAATAGGCTATAGACATGAAGAAAATATGTTAATTTGTAGAAATACGTAACGAAACGTAAATAACAAACCATATAGAATAAATACGTTTTATACAAATATTAGATGTCTGTATTTTAAAACTGACTAATATCTTTTAAAATGTGTTTTAAAAACATATAAAATGTATATTAAACTATTATATAAGAATTGCAAGTACATTAAAATATTAAATTGTTTAATTTTTATTATATTTTTCTTAAATTAATCCAAGTAATTAAAAATAGAGTTTAAACTGAAAACCGCTCAGCTTTTCGCAATTAACGTATAACATAATTTGCTGAGTCTAAAAGTATGGGACACACTTATCGTGGGTCGCCATTTCCAGGTTTCACCCATGACTATACGAAGTAACGTCTGTATTTGTTATACGTCCGTTAAGAATAACATAATAATTTAATGTCTGTAAAACGTTAACAATTGAAAAGAACAGTAAAAAAATAACAAAATAGGTTACTACAACTCTGTGGTAGTATTTTTTTCTGTATCGTGAATATACTTTACATAATATAAATTGCACGCGGGCAAGCATCGAGACCTGGAACAATTACTCGTAGATCATAATATGAATAGTAGGGAATCGAACTTGCGTCACGCAGCCTCGTAGCAACGCGCTTTAGCCGAGTTGTGTTTATATGTAGGATTTTGCGTAATGCTTTAGAGGCTAGACATTTGAAGTTTTGACCTCAGAGTAAGTACAATAGCAGTTTTGACACGTGCTAAATGATTTGTCGTGAGAATATCGTCGCCATTTATTATCTTATATGGTGTTTACCATTATAAATCACAACTACAAATATGCAAACTCTTTGCGAAATTGAATTTAAAAAAATTGTGGTCCAGGGTTTTTCTTTCTATTTTTAATTATTTTACTCTAAAGTTTAACTAGGTTACTAGGTGATAGGTTTTACTAGGTAGCCCCACATCATGGCAGACACTCTTCGGGAGAGTACAACTTTTCCGACACTCTTTCCCATCGCAGCCCCACCACCATCGCATCAACGGTGCGGCCGTACCAGAGTCAAAACCTTCTCAAAGGAAGGGAGGCTGTTATTTTTTTAAGTTATTTACTAGAACACTGTAGTGGACATATGTCGCTTACACGATAATGAAAAATATTTCCTTAGCTTATGGTAATATTCATGTCAAGAAATTATTATCCGAGATATTTCTTCAGATTATACCGAGGTAACTAGGATTCGGCATACCTGGGTAGCAACGTTACACGCAATGCTATCCAGGCGTACCTGACGATGTTTGTTCCATCAACATTACGTTGCATAATAAACATAGAGGCAACTAACCTGTGTAATACGTAATGAAGGAGCAGACGTGACGCAGTCTGAAACCGCGTGAACCTGCATCCGAATACTCAGTTATCTATGTTATCGTTTATTTAAAAAATAAATTAAAGAATTGCTCAGCTTTGTGGTAAAGCATTTATATATCTGTGGGGGTAAATAAATGAACGAATTAAAATGGAAAAGATAAAGTATATAGTATAGTACCCGGTTGACCGAGCTTTGCTCGGTATTTTTCGCTCGATTTTTTTAATTCGTGTGTTTTGGAAATTATATTTAGATACAAATTACATACTGATGAATTATAAATAATATTTTTTGATCTTAGCGACATAACAGAAAAAACGGAACTGGTTATTTGAATAAAAAATCATGAGTGCAATTATTTTTATTTAAATTTTCGTGTTTTTAAAAAATACTAAAAAAAGGGCTCGAAAAAAATATATTTTCTCAAAAAAGAAAGAAACTTGAAAAAAAAAATAAAAAAGTCGGTCGGTCGGTCTGGGCTCGAACCGGGGTTTTACGATTTTGTGACCGCCCATTATACCAATAAGCTATTTATAATCATTACCAAACTGTCAAAATTTACCTTCTTATTCTAACTATATTGTAGCAGTTTTTAATTGCCTAAAAACACGGACAAAAAGACATTTTCTAAAAATAAATCTTAGCTAGATCGATTTATTATCCCCGAAACTCCCTGGACACTAAATTTTATGAAAATCGTTGGAGCCGTTTCCGAGATCCCGATTATATATATATATACATATATACAAGAATTGCTCGTTTAAAGGTATAGGATATAAGTGAAAAGATAAATGTCACACATTTATCACTGCTGGCCAAATGTGAAAGCTCACCGTCGTTCGGCGAGCATTGGAGATGACTATGCTCAGACGTTCTTTGCGAGATACACTTGAGATGAGGATATTCACTATAGAAACAGAGTAACCGAGATAGCTCAAGGTATCATTAAGCTGAAGTGGCTATGGGGAGGCCTTATGGTTAGAAGAACCGACGACCGATGTGGAATAAATATTTTTGAGTGAGTTCTCAAATCAGTAGTGTCTGCCACTAGATGGAGTGGCGTAAGAGATTCAGGAAGTCGATGGAAGTAAGTCACTTAGAACTGTGCTTTGTGGCATTTTTGGAGGAGGAGGAGAGTCGAATCTGGACTCACAAAATCTTACCTTTTTTCCCATATACACATACTCGTCAACCCCTTATAGCGTAGTGTATTCAACAACTACTGGTATACGGGTGACATGGACTTTAGACATGATTTTTGTTTTTCCATGTTCAGCAGAGAACTTGTGAAGATCTGCATTATATTTCATATTTTAGGTTAGCTTCATTTTAATATTTATTTTGACCGATTCCTATGAGCTGCACCTAATAATTATTTATGTACGTGCTAAATTTAAAAGGAGATTTTATTTAAATTAATTTTTTATTACGTGGTAGAGCCACGCTGCAGTTATATTAGTAGTATAGTTGTAGCACGAATGTGTCGGCTCTACCGGGGAACGACCACGCTCTCACAGAATACCAGCGTCAAATAGTAGCTTAATACTGCTGTGTTTCGTATGGTGAGTGTAGAGAACCGGAGACCCTTTTTACTGGAAACGAGGCATTCCATCTTAGTCCTCACAGATGACAACGCATCTGCATTTTGATTCGTAATCGAGGATGGATGTAGATGTCTATGGGCCACAGCAACTTCTTACCATCAGGTGGACTGTGTGCACGTTTGTCATCTTGTCCTATAAAAAAATCTGCAGGTATTTTGTTGCTGGTCAGTAATGGAAGCAGAGAGTCTTAAAGAGTCAGTGACAAAATAAAACCGATCTATGAGCTGAACCAAGTAATTAGTTAGCAATTATTTGTGTATATGCTATATATACTTGAACATTTAAAAAAGATTTTTTTTTGTTGGTCCCTAATGGAAGCTGCAATAAAGAGCCAGCAATGAAATAAAGTCGATCAATAAGCTTCGCAAAGTAATTAGTCAGTAATTATTTCTGTACATGCTGTATATACTTTAAAAATTTGTGGCAAAATAATGTGGAAAAACAACGGCTTCTTTGTGGTTGGTGTTTTTGATGTCAGTTCTGAATAGGATAAAAACCGAAAATTCGCAACCTAGTTGCTTAGTACTCTGACTACGAGACCACATAGTTATTATGACTTGGTTTTTTATATAAAGCATTGATTTTTTTTTAAAAAAAATGGTTCTAGTCGGATATTTAATTAGTATTCTATGTTATTAATTTTGTTAGAACATATAAATTATTATGTTAGAATGTTTGAATACTTATAAAATATAACAATCTTTAATATAGTTTAGGTGTTTAAGGGGAAATATAATGTCAAATGGCTTAGCAAGATCCTTCGTTATGCCGAAAATATTGCAGCATTAATTTTGAAATAAATATATGGTAAAGTTGAGGATTAATATTAAAGATTATGTTAGACGAAAACACGATTTCGAAAAATTTTCTCGATAGAAAAAAAATCCAAAGTTACCTCCAAAATAAACAATAAACCGCTGTTATTTATAAAATACTTTAAATAAGATCATGAAACTTTGCATACTAACTGAACTAACTATAAAGCAGTGCTTATGTTATTTACTTTTTTTTAAAATACCAATATTTTCACTGTAAAAAGAAATTACCTAAACTATCGGCCTCTTGACGCGTGATTCCGGCCGCACGGTCACTTCGCTTCGGCCTTTAAAGGTGGAGGTTGTGTCGCTTACGATCAGAATATACATTACGCAACAGTACGACGTAAAATTAAAATGGGAAATAACTGTGATAAAAATAAGAAGCGGCTGGCTTGGCGTTAAGAAACAGGCATAAATATGATAAACCTAATGAAATATGTGTCTAACAACCTTTCTACTTGCAGTATTAGTGATTACAAACATGTCGGTACATAGCATACGACGCGCGGGCAAGTGGGGACGAAATTAGAATTTGAGCTGACTTACTCTATCCTCTTAAGGGTTAAATTAACATTAAAATTAAATAAAATTTTCTTATATTTTATGAACAAGCTTCGTGTTCATGGCATTTGATTTGGTGAAAGTGACACGGGCGTATTATCTTTTTACAACGAATTCGAAATGGGACACCTATATAGCATTATTTCTCTGTAAAGAATTTTTTTTCCACTGCTATTGCATTCTATGTTAAAGACCTCCACCAAGGATTGCCATAAGGCACGGTCCTGAGTCATCTGCATCCATCGACTTTCTGCATGCCTTACCGGGTTATTCCAAGTTATTTCAACTGTCTCAATAGCTTGAAGCTGAGCTAACATGATTTGATTTCGAAACAGTGATTTTTAAGTGCATTGCATCGCGTTTGTGTCATTTATTACTTTTTATGTTCCGCCGTACGCTCATGTTGTCTGAAAGTAATTCTCACTAATTGAAGTTAAAGCAAGGATGAAGCGAGGGTTAATTTTTACGATGCCGCCTTAATAAACGTTCCAAAATAAATAAAATAAATGGTGTCTATTTTATTATTTTATCAGAAAATAAAATAAACACATTTATTCTGATATTTGAAATAAAATTGAAGAAGAGCTGAAATTTATTAAATGTACGTAATACTTTTTTAATCATAATATCCTTTGACAATTAGGGTTTTGTTATTAAAGGACGTTGAAGCAAAAAAACGTGAAAACCTTTAGGAGTTAGAACATAATTAGACCTTATGTGACCTTAGACTATGCGTGGGTAAATGACAAACCCATGAAATGTTTCGTTTAAAACTATATTCTATAAAAGAAACTATAAAACAGTTTATGAGATGATCATCAAAAACCATTATTTTATATAACATTAACATACGCAACGACGCGCGGCGGACAAATTACTCACTCAAACTGACATCTAGGTAAATTGGTACAGGCATTGTGAAGATTGCCTCCACAAACGACAATACAGACAAAAATTATTTACAGTTTTATTGCATTTATAGATATAATTAGACTCCCATATCGACATAATTGTTATATAGAAACAAGCAACAATATGGTAAAAAGTTTTAGTTAATTCTGTATTTGTGAGTCAGGAGTCTGAGCCTACCTCTTCCTAATGTTTATGCGCGTGGAGAATACCCGGTTTATCTCGAGGAGAAAAACAAACACTAAATTACATTATAAGCCCATTTTTGATAATAATTCGATATCTATGGCTGCTTGTTTAGGAAAAATAGTTATGTCCATATTGACTTCTAACTCATCACAGTAGCCATGTAGTGAAATAAAGATATAATGTAGTCATTCATGTTAGGCTACAGGACGACGACGATATACGACTTTTAAAAATTATTTACTAATTTCTAATTAATTAACGAATTTCTAGTCATTAGTTGTGATAAATGTTAGTTAAAGTTACAGCTTATATACGTCCCACTGCTGGGCATGGGCCTCCCTTCATTTCTGAGAGGGTTTTAGGGCAGGGAAGTGTATAACGCACTGCTGCCCCAATGTGCGTTAGCAAACTTCACATGTCTTCAAAATATTTATTTCTTATTTCTCAGACATGCAGTTTTCCTCACAATGTTTTCTTTCACCGTCGAGTACGTGGAAAGTCAAATACATTAAATAAAATATTAAATAATTTCATTGGTGCCATCTGAAATCGAACGGGGGTTACTACAGTTGCTACGAACGGCTACGGAGCCGTGGTGGCTCAGATGGTTAGCGCTCGCAGTAAATTTCACAGTTGAGAAAATGGTCTCAAAATTGACTGCAGGCATTATTATTTTTCTGCCTAGAATTACGTCTGGATAGGAACCACTACCCTCTTACCTATCCCAGCCGCAAAATAAGAGTGCACAGCTGTGTTCCAGTCAGAAGGGTATAGGCAGTTAGAATAAAATATAATTACAAGTTGTGGGGCACTCCATCCTAGCCCTCAGGGGTGACGGATCTAAAACCTTCTATGGTTGCAGCAATAGGGTTTGTATATCAGTTGGACTTCAACGTTATTAAAAAATATGTTAATATTAATAATCCTTCTTAAAATGTTATTACCTTTTAATTTAAATGAGGGTCAAGAGTACTCGGATACCTAGACGTGCATGTTTGAAGAAGTTAATGAACCTGAAAGAAGCGAAAGAGGTATGTAAGGATCGTGACACTTGGCGATCTGTTCTCTCTGGCTACCCCGTTAGGGATTGTGCGTGACCTTTTAATTTATAACGCATACAATTTTAATTATTTGCTAACTTTTATTGCAAACCCCATGATTGCAATATTTAATCGCATGACTATGTAAATTAGTCATTTACACAGCGGCTCTACTCAGCTTGCACCTTGCAGACTGTATAGCGTGAGCTGAGGAGCATTCCTCACGTGAGGGAATATATTGCTTTGCGAGCGAGGAAATTGCGAATGCCACCTGCATGCAAGAACGTTCGTTGTGTGGACGCTTTACTAATGTGTTTTACGACTGTGCCGATAGGAATTTGGTTGAGTTTACTTCAAATGAAGCGGGAAAAGCGTGTTAGTACAAATAATCGTCTTATTTCACATCATGTTACACATGTGTACAAATAAAAATCATTCACAAATAATAGAAATTTTTAATTATTTCATCTTTTTTATAACAACAGCCGTTCATAAGTCTACACTTGAACATTTATGAAATCTCCACCAAGGAATACCACAAAACATGATTCTGAGCTACCTTCATACAAAAGTTAAAGCTCCGACTTCAGAATGTAAAATTATTTTATTCCGCTTAGCTCTTTGAAGTCGGCCTTTACTTTTGTTAAAAGTATTTTTTTTTCATTCTTTTTCAGTGGATTAAAGAATAAAACAATCTTAATGTCGTCTAAGTGGTTACATGAACACATTATCCCCTATTAAGCCGTCCTTAGACATGGAATTATTTCTCTAAATTTACTCTCCTGGAGTATAAGCTGTTTAGTAATTAAAAAGAATCATTAATATCTGTTCACAATAATTAACGAAGATATCGTGCAACGTATACACACAAAAAAAAACAATTGCAGAAACAGGAGAATTGTAAATCTTCCCTTTTTTGAATCAACTAAAAAGTAGTTTTTTCTTTTAATTATTGTAAAACGGAGTACTGAAATTATATTAAGTTAAATTAGTCAAATTTTAAAAAAAAAATTATTTGAAGAAATATTTTTCTTAGATAAATATTGACTAATATAAGCAAATATTTTAAAATAAAAATTCTCGAGGCTCAAACTTCGTATATTAATTAAATAAATAAAAAAATAATACACAAGAATTGGTATTATTTTAGTAACAGTCAAACGGGGTTCTTAAAATAATATATTGACATATTCATGTATTCCGCAGGAAAGGTCCGCCGACGTCGCAACAACTTATAAATTGGTTTACTCGATGGTCGAATAAATTTTGATTCCTAACGTATTGCCGAGTTCTCAGTATTGAATGAGGGCTGTAAAATGTAGCGGTGAAGCATGTACACGGAGAGTGAGTGTTAGGGAGTTGGGGTATTTCCAAGCCATTTGGTCGTTTTAGAAGGGAAAATGCAAACGTTATTATTGAAACTAACATGAACGGGTTGGTCGAAAGATTTGGATTAATTAACTATTTACTGTAACAAATTACCAATTTTAATTGAAAAATTGTAATTTTTTTAAAGTCTCGCTGGGTGTCTTGCTGGTTCTTCCCAGAACAGAGGTTATATTTGAACCAGTGGTAAAGTAAAAAATGACTTTCAATAAGAATAACAACATTAAATCTATATGGAATAAAAATTATTCTATTCTACCCTTTCTGGAATCGAGGCATTCCATCTTACTCCTCGGGGGTAACAACGCATTTCACATTTTGATTCTTAATTGAGGAGAAATGTAGATTTCTATGGGCCACAGCATCCACTTACCATCAGGTGGACTGTGAGCTCATTTTTCACCATCATACTATTTAAAAAAAGTAACCAACCGCAATCGGTTGCACCTAGATATAGCTGACTAAACCTAGGCGTAACTAGGGTTATCAAATATAAAATTAAATTTATTAATAAGTCACCCGTTTTGTTCAATGTTCGACGAAACACAACAAGCGATATAAAAACAAAGTCTGTCATTGTTTGCAAATAAATAAATTCATGTATTCAGCCCTAAGTTACGTGGTACTATTATTTATTCTGTGCCTGAGGGTCTGTCTTGGTGATAAAAAGTTATAAGTTGTTTTTGTTGAGGTAACTTTTGTTCTTTGATGATTTTTTGTATTTTCGACTTAGTTTAAGTGAGTTGGGATTCAAAACGGGGGGAATATTGTAGACTGTAATTTTTAACGTTCTCTTGGCTATTGTCGAGTGGCCCAAGAAATTGTATTACATTTTATCTTTTTATTTGCATTTAAATCCAATGCTGGCTATTTATACATATTTTTACCAGCTCTTATTTTTGACTATAATATGCAAGTGATTGACTACTACTATGCACGACACAAAACGACGGGATACCTGCTTAGAACAACCAGCACGGGTTGAGCAACTCAGGGGCGGTGGGCGGAGCCACGGGGGTCGCGTCCGGCGAGGTTCGACAACTAGCGAGGGTGCATACAACAACACGAAAAAGCAGCCGTAGTCTTAATTATTGTACTTAATTTGTTAAATATGTATAACTTATACTCAACAATAAAAAAGAATGATGTTGTAACTATGCAATAACTCTCCCAATAAAGGCATCGAATAAATAACGAGAGTTAGCATAGATTTTAAAATGTAAATTGTACTCTTATAGTTAATTTACCTTTGTTGCACATCACCTTTATTATGTATTACTTTTCTTACATATTACCATTCATATAAATTACCTTTCTAGTAAAAAAGATAATTGTAACATCTATAGGGCATGTTATCGTGACGCGGCTGCGGAGCAAATGAAGCTACGCGTAGGGCGGTTTTTTTTTTTTTTTTTTTTTTTTTTTTTTTTTTTTTTTTTTTTTTTTTTTTTTTGCGCCCGAAGCAATTAAAGGGCTACCCTGTACGTAGGGAGGCGGAAAATGCATTACGCATACCACGATAGCCGGTCTATCGTGGTTATGGGGGACTCACTGTCCTACCGGGGACCCTAAGTGATACCCCCTAAAAACCGCCTTTGGGGACAGGCAGCTGGCTGATTAAGCTCTATTGTGCCTTATCATGAGCGACCCTCTTTTGGGAAAAGAGGGCGCAGGCAGCTAAGAGCCGCTGAGGGAGTGCCTACGAAGGCAAAATAATATTAGTTGATATAATAATAATTAATTTAATTAGAACTGGCCTGAGCCGCCAGGAGGCAGTTCAGGTCGTTTGACAGTTTATTTGGCGGGTCCGAGAGAGAGTTTCTCGGCCTGCGGACACGATAGCGAGAGGGGGGTGGGGCTGTATAAGAAGCCGCTCACGAATTAAATTGTTTGGGTGCGACTCTGAGGCTTGGAAGAAGCTCTCAGAGAGTTTTTTAAGGAACTGTTGAATTGTTGGGAGCTCTAAGTCCCGATGAAGGTCGGCATTACGGACGTACCAAGGTGCGTTCGCAGCTCGACGACAGAAGAGGTTCTGAACTATTTGGAGTTCATTTAGTATGTTAGGGTTTGCGTGGGCAAAGACGGGGCCCGCGTAGGTCATGACGGGTCGTATACAGACCTTATAAAGGGTTCGCTTGTTCCGAAGGGACATTTTACTGTGTCTGCCCAACATACTGTTGAGCCTACTCAGGTAAAACCGTGCGTGACGGGTGACTCGTTTGACGTGGGGCCTAAAAGTGAGCCCTGTGTCTAGAGTGACACCTAAATATTTGGCTGTCGTATGCCAGGGGACAGGGGTCCCTAGCATACGTATTGGAGGAGTGTTTTTAAGACGGCGTCGTTTATAATCGAAGTGAACGGCGGAGCTCTTCTCCGGGTTCACATCGATGCGCCATTTTTTGAACCAATCTCCTAGGTCATCAACTGACTTTTGGATCTTGTTCCGTATGAAGGGTAGTGAGACACCTTTGCAGTAGATGGCAGTGTCGTCTGCGAAGAGGGAGAGTTGAACACCTTTCGACGGGATGGGAATGTCGTTGGTGAACAGGATGTACAGCAAAGGAGCAAGTACTGAGCCCTGAGGGACACCAGCCTTGATAGTTCGCTGTGAGGATAGCGTGCCTTCGTGTCTAGAACGAAAGGTACGATGCTTCAAATAGGAGGCCACGAGACGAACTAGACGATCGGGGAGACCTATTTTGTAGAGCTTGTAGATGAGTCCTGTGTGCCAGACTCTATCAAAAGCTTTGGCTATATCGAAGAAGACCGCGATGGTTTTATGACGTCGAGGATAGAAACCGCTGAGGATATATTCCACAATGCGGTGAACTTGTTGGGGACATGAGTGTTTGGCTCGGAAGCCGAATTGGTGGGGAATGATGAGAGGGTCACCGTCTGTGGGAAACAGATAGCGCCTCATCCGTGTTTGGATGACTCTTTCGAAGAGCTTGCCCATTGCCTTGAGGAGGCTAATGGGGCGATGGCTGGAGGGGAGGTTGAGAGGCTTGCCTGGCTTGGGAATTCCAATCACAGTTGCCTCTTTCCACGTAGTGGGAAAATAACTAAGGTTGAAGCAGGCGTTGAAGATAATAGATAGAAAGGTTAACACCTGCTCGGGAAAGTGTTTAAGGGCTTGGTTGGAGATGCCATCCGCGCCCGGCGCCTTTTTAGGCTTAAGTCCTTTGATGAGGGATGAAATCTCATCATTGGACACAGAGATAGGTTCGGAGGCGGTAGGGGGTGAGTTCCGGCGGCGGACCTCATCCTCTACTGCCTGGACGTGTGAGGGGTCGACAGGTTGAGAACTAGGGGAGCATTGATCGGCAATGCTATCCGCAAAGCACTCAGCCTTCTCCTCGTCCTCGAAGGCAACCGTGCCGTCGGGACGGGAGAGAGGGGGAGTGTGGGTGATAGCGTCTATGCGGAGGGCTCTAGCCATCTGATAGTACGCTGTGTGAGATGGAGTGATATTCTCCATGAGCTTACTCTTTTCGAGATCTTGAAATTCAGAGAGGCGGAAGCGGAGTTTTCGTTGAAGACGATTGGCCGCGCGCCTATATTCGGGGGTGGGATATTTTGCTGCTCTCCGGAAAGCAGCTTTTTTGGCTTTTAATAGGTTGCTAATATGTAGGGGAAGCCCACTATTCTTAGCAACCGGGACGACCCTTTCGTTCTCCTTAAGGGAGGATTTAATAAGGGTGGAGAGTGAGTCGACCGCGGTGTCGATTTTTTCGGGACTGTCTAAGTCCGACGGAATGGAGATGGTAGAATCCTGTGAGTCCAGAGCTTTAGCTAGGGACTCCTTGAATCCCTTCCAATTAGTGAAGGTTTTTGTGTGTATTGGGGGAGGTGGCTGATGGCCAAGAATGAGGGAGACCGGTCTGTGATCTGATCCTAGATCGTCTAGTGTCTCGATTGCTCCGAGGTTGAGAGAAACTCCTTGGAGTAACGCAAAATCTAACACATCGGGAGAGTGATCGGTGTTATCGGGAAAGTGAGTAACACCGAGAGGACTATGGACAGTGATTTCAAGAGACTGCGTGATATCGAGCAGTATCTTGCCACTAGGGGACGTAGTGCGGCATGTCCATTCAGTATGCTTGGAGTTAAAATCTCCAAACATAATGACTGAATTGCCCAAGGATAAAATGGCTTCAAAATCTTTTTTGAGGGGATAGGTTCCTGAAGGGATGTAACAGGAGGCTATGAGGATGGACTGATGTCCAGTCATAGCTAGCTTGCATACCGTGGCTTCCATATTGGTAAGCTGCGGAGTAGAAATGGGCGAGCAATGAAGTGTCTTCTTGTAATAGATGGCCGTTCCGCCGCCTCGGCGGTCGGGTCTGTCATTACGAAGAAGAGAGAAGTTTCTAATAGAAAGGCCTCTAGTGTCCTTAGCTTTAAGATTAGTTTCCTGTAGGAGGAGGAAATCGACTTCACGATTTCGAAGAAAGAGCTTAAGCTCTGGGAGGTTATTTCGCAAGCCGCGAATATTGAATGATACAAGCGATAAACCCTTAGGTTTGATACGACCGTGGGATCTTGGTAGGTTAATATTATTATCAGCCATTGAAGTTAAGTTAATTAAGTTAACTTAACTTACAACAGAGCAAGCAGGAGATCATTATGTTCCGCAAGAGCGATGAGACGCTCTTGGGGGGACTTCGCCGCGCGCAGTTTGCGTGAGATTACTGTAATCTCCCTAACATCTATATTCCTAATCGCGGAATATAGTGTGTTGTAGTCATCAATTGTGGGCTCTGCCTCGTGTGCGTACGAGGTTGTCCGCGGAGGGTCTGCCTTTTTGGGCCCCCAGGGAAAGACTGGAGGCTGCATTGGCTTTGAGAAGCCCGGAGGGGGCCGAATTATGCCCTGAGGGGGCCTAGGGGGACCCTGAGGGGGCCTAGGGGGACCCTGAGGGGGCCTGGGGGGACCCTGAGAGGGTCGAGGGAAGCCCTGGATAGGCTGAGGAGGGCCCTGGCGGGGCCGTTGTTGGAGGGCCGGGAATGAGCGGTCATTCACCGGCGGTGGAGCTTTCCTACTGGGGCGAGGTTGAGGTGCGCGTGGGCAACCCTTGTAGTTCGCCGGGTGACCTGTCTGGTTGCACAGGACACAGGCGGGCGGGGATTCGGCGTCTTTGGGCCGGGGACACTCTTTGGTGTTATGAGGCTCCAGGCACTTCACGCACCTGGGTGGGGCGGAGCAGTTGGCCGCCGCGTGACCATAGAGCTGGCAGCGGTGGCACTGCGCCGGGAAACCGGGCCTGTGTGGGGGCTCAACCTTCACCCTTGACAGGCCGCACACTGTGCGCACCTGCCGGAAGATGGCTTTCGCCTCCGGCACGTTGGACAAGATTACTAGGGCAAGGTTGTACCTCTTGCCCGTACGATTGTGCATTTTGTGCACTGCTTCAACTGGGAAACCTTGGGACTTAAGGTCCTCAAGTATCTCCTCGTTAGAGAACTCAAATGGGACGCCTCGGATGACGGCCCTGACTTTACGCTCTTCGGGGAGAGCGTACGTGTGGTAGGATACCCTTTCTGCTGTGAACAGCCGGGTAATTGAGCGGAAGTCCTCGATGGAGCTAGGGATGATTTTAATGGCCTCCCCGAGGTTGACTGCATGGTCATACTTGATGCCTGCGTCGTAGCAGGTCTTGGACAGATGGGTGAATTTAGCCTTGTCTCTTAGGAAGACAGGGGGCGGGACTTGCTTCTTCGCCAGCACTGGGGCACAACGAGAGGCTGGTTTAGATGGAGTAGGGATGTCTAACGACATCAGTGGGACGGGGGCAGCGTCAGGAGCTGCGGAGGTTGAGGGAGCGGCAGGGGCCGCTGAAGTAGGGGGGGGTGCGTTTCAACGCGGCGCGCTTTCCGTTGCGCTTAGAGGTGACCGTGGTGAAGTTTGACTCACCGGTTCCGTCGGAGTCAGAGGATTCCGATGAACCGGAGCCTGAGGTAGTGGCGGGCCTCTTCCGGGAGGTAGACGCCGAGGATTCGGAGCATGCGTACTCCATTTCTGAGGGGGCTGAATGCAGCGGGGCAAAGGAGTTCCTCGTTTCGAGGAATGCCGCTAGTACTGGCGGCGGAAGGTGTGCCTGAGGGGCAGGGGGGGGGGGGGAGCCTGGGCGGCGATGGTGGCGATGGCGGCGCGGACCGTCTCATTGCCGTTTAACCCGTATTGGGTAATGAGGGCGGCTAGGGACTCAGTGAAACTGGAGTTGGCCATATTGGGTTAAGTGAGAAGATGAGGATGAGGATGAGGACGGGTCCCTGCTCTCGGTAGAACAGGGACTAGAACGCGGGATGTACTACAACACACTATGCACGTAATAGTAAAAGTAAAATGCAAGAAAAACACAAGAAAATAAGACAATGAAAAAAAAAATTTAAAATGATAAATGAAAACTATAATGAAAGAAATTATAATTAAAATGAAAATGATAATGAAAATGAAAAGAGAATGAAAAATGAAAAAGAAAATGAAAGCGGAGGTCAGTCAGACCTCCCTGCCCGAAGACAGGGGGGTAAGAGCTGTAGCAAAAAGTGACTCACCGGCAGCCTCGACGCTGTTCCGCGTGAGCAGGACAGCGGAGGCGCGTGAGAGCGAGTCAGCACTACCGTACTGTACGGGAGCGCGGACCACCAGGAGGCGACCGTCCGAGAACGATGCCGCCGGCGGACTGAGCACTGCGTCGGCGCTGTACAGCGCGAGCGGGCCAGCGGAGGCGCGAGAGCGAGAGAGCACTACCGTACAGGAACGAAAGCGCGGACTACCTGGATGCGACCGCTCGGAAGCGGTGCCACAGGCGGAATGTGCGTAGGGCGACACGACGTTTTATATTTATAGTGCTGAGGTGCGGGGCAGGGTTCTCAGCTTAAAAATTGTGAATTATAAAGTTAAAAACCTTTTAGAATGTAAGATGATTATTGTGTACATAATAGTATAAGAAATAGATGTAAGAATATTATATAGTTAAGTATGATTGTTAAAAAATAAGAATTTTAAAGAAATAAAGAAAGGCGCGGGGGTGAGGCAAGGGTCCGCTGGCCAGCAGCGGCCGAATCATATAAAAGACGGGCCGGCCGGTAGGGTCGGCAGTCGCTCTCCAGCCACTGAAAAGGCACTACCAGAAGAAAAAGTACAAGTTCCTCCTCACCGCCGCTTGCCTCCTATATAAACAGTGAACAACGCGTTTTATTCATTTTTCGAACGGCGTTACGGCGATCCGTAACATTAATGGTCCTTCGAAGAGCCGAATTAAGAAGCAAACCTCAAGAACGAAAAAAATATTATTGTGAAGAAAAATGGTGAATACGCGTAGTAACAGTGGAGAATCATCGAAGCGTCGCAAGGATGAACAGATAACCCAGGGGGCCACGGAAGAGGCCTCCGGGGGCGACTCGGCCGCTAGTGGCTCATCAAACACCACTAGCGAAACCACAACGGTCAGCGGTACGACCACTACCTCTGCGACCGATGAAACGACTGCAACGGAAGAAA
This sequence comes from Parnassius smintheus behrii, assembly GCA_036936625.1. Lineage (NCBI taxonomy): Eukaryota > Metazoa > Arthropoda > Insecta > Lepidoptera > Papilionidae > Parnassius > Parnassius smintheus. Next base: position 15,101,710 of record JAUPFT010000009.1, on the reverse strand, counting down.
CCCAGCAAGAAAGTGATCAAAGGTCGCAGCGCACACTAAAGCCGGGCGAGACTAGGTCACGCCGCTCCGTAGTCTCACGCAAGAGACTCCTCGCGGAGTTAGAGGCAAAAGAGCGGTTGGCCGAACTCAAGCTCGAGCAGGCCCGATTGCAAGCAAGAATGGAATTGCAGGAGATACATGTGCAGCGACTACAAGCAGAAGTCGGATCAACCGAGGACGAAGAGGAAGAAATAGAAGACGACTTAGCATCAGTGCGCATTAGTACATGGTTGCAAGAAAAACCTACATCTCAACCCGCGCCGCAGCCCGCACCGCAACCCACGTCGTTCTTCGCGTCGCAACCAGCACCGCAGATCGCACCACCCGTACTTCAACAGTATGCACCGCAATACGCTCCACAACATACCGCGCCGCAGAAAGAAGACTATGGACAGGCGCAGCAACAAATCGACGTCGCTACCTTAGCCGCTGCTTTATCACAAGCAGTGAGAAGCACAAGGGAGCCGCCGAAATATTTGCAAGAGCTGCCCACATTCAATGGCAGCAGCAAAGAATGGCTCAGCTTCAAAACAACGTACGAAGAATCTTCAAAGTACTTCACGATGAACGAAAACATAGCGAGAATACGCCGAAGCTTAAAAGGGATAGCAAAAGAGGCCGCAAGCTGCCTACTTATAAGCCAATCAGACCCCAGAATAATAATAGAAGCTTTGGAAAGGAGATTCGGACGACCAGAAGCATTAATTCACTTAGAAATAGAGAAGCTGAAGCTGCTGAACAAAGTCACGGACAATCCCAGGGAGCTATGCATATTCGCCAATCGCATAGCAAACGTAGTGGGCACCGTGGAAGCGCTCAAGAAAGCACACTATCTGCATAGTCCAGAGATGACGCGAGTTATCACAGACAAACTCACGCCCATATTGAGAAGCAAATGGTACGACTATGCAGCCAGAAAGAAAGAGGATATCCCAGAGCTTAAGAAAATATCACTCTTCTTAAACGAAGAAGCGGATAAATGCAGCGCGTATGCCTTGCCGGAATTTATCACGGAGGACAACGAACCGAGAGAGCGAAGGCCGAGAAAAATAGAACGTGCCTTCGCCACAAGCAAGAAACAATATGAAGAACGCTGCCCTCAATGCAAACAAGAACACAAACTGCCCGATTGCAAGTCATACGCCGCTCTGTCCACAAATGACAGATGGGAAGTAGCAAAGAAGTATAATATCTGCTACCGCTGTCTACGAGGCAAACATCGCCGATTGATGTGTAAAGCTCCACCGTGCGGAAAAGATGGATGCATGATGAAGCACCATAAATTGCTGCATCACGACAAAAAGGCCGAAACTGAAAAAGAACCCGCTATGGAAACCGCAACATCGGCAAAGGAGGTCATCACAGCTACTCGACCATACAAACACCGCCGTGCTTACCTAAAGATTGCGCCCGTAACAATAAAGGGGCCGCTAAGCTGCGTCGAAACATACGCATTATTGGATGAAGGAAGCACAGTCACCTTAGTCGATGCCTCGATCGCTGACGTCATCGGCGCCGACGGTCCAGCCCACGCAATGTGGATACAAGGGGTTGGCTCGGAGGTGAAGCATGAGAAGAGCAAGATCGTCAGCCTTAAAATAAGAGGAAAGCACGCCCAAGAGGAACACAACATAGAAGCAGCGCGTACAGTAGAGCGGTTGGACTTCGCGCCAGAATCCGTGAATGAAAATCACTTGGAGAATTGCCAACATCTGCTGGATATCAAAGAGGATATCACCTACGAACGCGCCTCACCGAAAATACTAATCGGGCAAGATAACTGGCACCTCATAGTGTCTAGAAAACTGCGCGTCGGTCGTCGAGATCAACCAGTCGCCTCATACACCAACCTGGGCTGGGTTCTACATGGCTGTCATAGCTCATTGACATCGACGGTCACCTTCTGCGGCAGACTACATCAAAGGGAAGAGGCACAGCCAATAGAAGAAGAAATAAAAAATTATTTCAAATTGGAATCACTGTGCATCGAGCCGAGGAGACCTAAAGAAGATCCCGAGCAGCGAGCTATGCAAATATTGAGGGAGACCAGCAGGCGGTCGGCGGACGGCAGATTCGAGACAGGGTTGCTGTGGAAAGAAAAGGATTTCCAAATACCAAATAATTACAAAGACGCGGAAAGACGACTGCACACTTTAGAGAAGAGGCTCGACCGAGACAGCACTCTCAAGCTACAGTACGAAGAACGCATACAGAACCTCTTCAACACAGGTTACGCAGAGCGCGCGCCCATGCCACCGCCACAAGGAGAGACATGGTATCTACCACACCTCCCAGTCATCAACCCTGCGAAACCTAACAAGCCGCCGAGATTGGTACACGACGCCGCAGCGAAGACAGCAGGAATATGTCTCAACGATATGCTTCACTCGGGGCCGGACTTATTACAATCATTGCCCGGAGTAATCATGAGGTTCCGACAATATCCGTATGCAGTGAGCGCCGACATAAAAGAAATGTTTATGCAGATCAAAGTGCGCAAAGAAGATAGAGACGTTTTACGTTTCTTGTGGAGAGGCAAGCGGCGGGAGGGCCAACCGGAGGAATATAGGATGACATCGATCATCTTTGGAGCGACATCATCACCATGCACAGCATTATATATCAAAAATAAAAATGCTGAAGAACACTCAGAGGCATACCCGGAAGCTGCGGTCGCCATAAAAAGAAATCACTATATGGACGACTACTTGCAGAGCTTCCACTCTATCACGGAAGCTCAGCAAACTGTAAAAGCAGTCGATCACGTCCACAAACAAGCGGGATTCGTACTCAGCGGGTGGACATCGAACGAAGAAAAAACAATAGAAGAAATAACGACAGAGCATAAACAACACGACGCGACCGTGCGCCTGGGCGGAAAAGAAACTGAGAAGACGCTCGGCCTGCTCTGGCATGTACAAAGCGATCATATTGGATTTAATACAAACAATATGAAGATGCCGATCGACGTAAAAGAAAAACGACGCTTGCCAACTAAACGTGAAGCGCTGAGCATAATAATGGCATTATTTGACCCGCTGGGGTTAATATCACTTAATACACAAAATTGCACCACTTTTATATATCAAAGTCCACTTCAAACAATTATTTAAACAATAATACAGGAGCAACAAACCGCCCCAGGTCAAGTTCCCGCCAAAACTCCTGTACAAGCAGTATTTTGACGTGGTTTACACAGATAAAAATGAATATTGGTCAATGATGTACACCATTGTCCAGGAATTAGCTCTATAACATAGTATAAATATTTTTAATTTATTATTATTCCTTTCATTATTCTATTATATACTATTGCCAACATAGTTAAAAGTAATATATTTATCTATTTATTTTTCATTATTTATCGTTTTTCAGAATATTATCTCTATATTATATTACATAAACATATACATTTAAAATATCTTTAGTTTTTTTTTTTTGCATTAAATCTGTCTGACAGCTGCTCGCATGTTTTAGATTAGTGGTCCCGACAGAATAACAGCGCTGCGGCTCTTTGCTGTAGCATAATGCTGAGTCGGGTCCTTTTCGTTGCTGCAATCGAACATAAATTTAAATACTTTTTATAAATACTTTTTACTATTAATTGTTTATTTTTATGTTTGAGTTAATTGTTTGTTTTTATGTGTTTGTATTAGCGTAGCTACGAATAAAGTTATTTTCTTTCTTTCTTTCTTTCTTTCTTTCTATCACCAGTGACCACCCCAGCGAAGAGAATATTCCAAGACACATGGCGTTACAAGGCAGAATGGGACGACCCTCTGCCAATAGAGTTAAAAGAAAAATGGGAAGGCTGGATTACTTCACTTCACGCCCTAGAACAACTGAGGATACCACGATGCTACGATTACAACCCAGTGTCGACGCGGCAACTACACACCTTCGTCGACGCAAGCGAGGAGGCCTACGCAGCCGCCGTGTATTGGAGAACGGAGCGAGCAGACGGCAGCGTTAACATATCATTGGCCGCCGCCAAGAGCCGCGTGACACCACTAAAACCAGTCTCCATACCACGGCTCGAGTTACAAGCGGCACTACTGGGAGCTCGTCTTGCGCAGACCGTGATCAGTGAGCACGATGACGATATAGCGGGCAAGACATACTGGTGCGACTCTCGTACTTCACTAGTGTGGATAAGGTCGGAGCCCCGCGCGTACAAAGCTTTCGTCGCTCATCGCTTGGCGGAAATAGAAGATACGACCAAAAAGAACGAATGGCGTTGGCTACCGTCCAAAGAAAACGTGGCAGACGACGCGACCCGAACCACGCCAGAAAGGTTCGACGAGTCGCACCGGTGGTTCCGAGGGCCCCCGTTTCTACAACGTCCACCGGCCGAATGGCCGCAGGAAGAAAAAACAACGCAATACGACACTGGGGAAGAACGAGAAATGTGTAACATCACAGTTAAAAGTGAAGACTCGCCAACAGCACATCTGCCACAAATAGAAAGATTTTCAAAATGGATTCGCCTCATAAGGGCGACAGCGAGAGTCCTCTTATTCATCGACATGTGCAGACCAAACAAGCACGTGGTGAAGGCTGGGCGTAAACGCAACAAAGCAAGACAAGATAGCGACCCTGGCTGGCAAAGAACAAACCGACGCAATACCCCCACCAAAGAAAAAAGGGCAACACCTACTGTCTCATCGCTTGTAGGAATACCAGCCGCTTATCATGTAAGAGCCGAACAACTGTGGGTGCAAGCCAGTCAGCGGGAAAGCTTCACGAAGGAGCTCAAGAGGATCACCAACGGAAGTGTTCCAGGAGGCGATGACAAACTAGGCCACCTGAGCACATACGTCGACGAAGAGGGGACCCTACGCCTCAGAGGTCGAATAAAAGCAGCATCAGAAGTAGAGGAGGACACGTACGATCCTCCCGTACTAGACGGGAAGCACGCATACACTCGTCTGTACATAGCACACGTACACGAGAGGTTGCATCACGGAGGCGTGGAAACAGTCGTGAACGAATTAAGACAGAGATTGTACATAAGAAAAATACGTCCAGTAGTAAAGACTGTCATCAAAGGCTGCCTACCGTGCCGTCTAAGAAAAGCCAAGCCTGCATCACCGTCTACAGGAAACCTGCCGTCCGCACGCCTCGCTCATCACGCACGTCCGTTCACATACACAGGACTGGACTACTTCGGGCCAATAGAAGTCACAGTGGGACGACATCGTGAAAAACGCTATGGCGCGTTATTTACCTGCATGACCTCACGAGCAATACACATAGAGGTGGCCCACTCATTAAGCGCCGACTCAGCTGTGTCAGCGCTTAGGCGCTTCATGAGCCGAAGAGGATGCCCAAAAGAAATCTGGAGTGACAACGCTACGTGTTTCAAGGCAGCAGACAAGGAGCTGGCCGAAGCAGCACTCGCAGCCCTCGAGAACGAAACCACATGTCAACAAATTGTGTGGAAGTACATACCACCATCAGCACCATTCATGGGCGGCGCCTGGGAGCGAATGGTTCGCTCCGTGAAAGAAGCCCTACGCGTCACCCTCAACGAACGCTATCCCAGTGACGAGACACTGGTGACTCTGCTCGCCGAGGTCGAAAACACGGTCAATTCCAGACCTCTTACACACGTCTCAGTTGACCCAGGAGACCCGGAAGCCATCACGCCGAACCACATCCTCATCGGTCCCAACTCACACGTACCTGCACCGGGACACTTCAGCGAGAGCGACGTGACGGCCCGCCAGCAGTGGAAACGAGCTCAAGCCCTAGCCGACATGTTTTGGCGAAGATGGGTGAAGGAATACCTGCCCCTACTCCAACACCGGCGGGAGCCCAGCAGCATAGGTGCATCACCGAAGATTGGAGACTTGGTCATCATTTGTGACTCCAATCTACCGCGCAACATCTGGCCCAGGGGAAAAATAAGCAACTTATATCCTGGCGTCGACGGAGAGGTACGAGTAGTGGACGTAACCACTAGCAGTGGGCATACACTACGCAGACCAACAAAGAAGATCGTCGTGCTACCAGAGGGATCGCAGCGTGGCGACGGCGGGAGAATATGCACGACGCAAAACGACGGGATACCTGCTTAGTACAACCAGCACGGGTTGAGCAACTCAGGGGCGGTGGGCGGAGCCACGGGGGTCGCGTCCGGCGAGGTTCGACAACTAGCGAGGGTGCATACAACAACACGAAAAAGCAGCCGTAGTCTTAATTATTGTACTTAATTTGTTAAATATGTATAACTTATACTCAACAATAAAAAAGAATGATGTTGTAACTATGCAATAACTCTCCCAATAAAGGCATCGAATAAATAACGAGAGTTAGCATAGATTTTAAAATGTAAATTGTACTCTTATAGTTAATTTACCTTTGTTGCATATCACCTTTATTATGTATTACTTTTCTTACATATTACCATTCATATAAATTACCTTTCTAGTAAAAAAGATAATTGTAACATCTATAGGGCATGTTATCGTGACGCGGCTGCGGAGCAAATGAAGCTACGCGTAGGGCGACACGACGTTTTATATTTATAGTGCTGAGGTGCGGGGCAGGGTTCTCAGCTTAAAAATTGTGAATTATAAAGTTAAAAACCTTTTAGAATGTAAGATGATTATTGTGTACATAATAGTATAAGAAATAGATGTAAGAATATTATATAGTTAAGTATGATTGTTAAAAAATAAGAATTTTAAAGAAATAAAGAAAGGCGCGGGGGTGAGGCAAGGGTCCGCTGGCCAGCAGCGGCCGAATCATATAAAAGACGGGCCGGCCGGTAGGGTCGGCAGCATATTTGCTTCGGGCGCAAAAAAAAAAAAAAAAAAAATAGGGTCGGCAGTCGCTCTCCAGCCCAGTGTTGCCATATATACAGATTTCCCTGTATTTATACAGATTTTCGGTGTGTGATACAGATTAGCACTAGATACAGAATTTTATACAGAGTTTTGTAACTCAATTGATAAGATTACCATAATATTCAACTTAAAACAGAACGAAGCAGAATAAGTGACTAGATACCGCGTTACGCACATCATTGCATGATTCTTCTATCTTTATAGTTAATTTATTTTTTCACAACGTAATTGGTTAGTATGGCAGAATTACAAGTGTATTATAAAATATGTATAACTGAAAATAATAAAGTAATAATATGTTCGTTTTTTGCAAATGTTTGAGTTTTAATACGTTGTTTGCTTAAATAAATGTTTTCAATTTTGCAATAAAAAAATTTAGTGTATATTTTATACGTGGTAGAGCCACGCTCCAGCTATGTTGGGGTTGCAGCACGAATGAGTCAGCTCGACCGGGGAAGGACCACGCGCTCAGAATAGTGTAGAAATCCGGAGACCCTTCTTTACTGGAAACGAAGCATTCCATCTTAGTACTCAGGCGTGATAACGCATCTGCATTTTGATTATAAATATAGATGTCTATGGGTCACAGCATCCACTTACCATCGGTGGAGTGTGTGCTCGTTTGTCACCCTTATTCTATAAAAAAATATATTATTATTTAATAACGATACTCAAACCTTATCAGCTTATCACGTTAGTAGTTATTCCTCGTTTTTGAAAAGAAGCAACGAAGATGATGATAAATTATTCTAGTTTGGCTTATTAGATTATACGGATTTTAAGTTTAAATAGCATACAGATTTAATACAGAGTTTAGCAGTTTCTAATACAGATAAAAGGTTCTAGGCATCTGGCAACACTGCTCCAGCCACTGAAAAGGCACTACCAGAAGAAAAAGTACAAGTTCCTCCTCACCGCCGCTTGCCTCCTATATAAACAGTGAACAACGCGTTTTATTCATTTTTCGAACGGCGTTACGGCGATCCGTAACAACTACCCTACCTGTGGTGACGCAGCTAAAGATAGTATAGCCACTGACTTAACAAAAGTCTATTATTTTTGCCTTGGAGACACCCACATTACAACCGTATAGGACAGATATTGGCAAATTATTTCACTCTTTTTACTGTACGTATCATGAACGTTAAAATCCGTGGTATTTCGACAGCAAAGGGGCGGAGACTAGCCGAGCGTCTGGTTTTCCAGTTATAGAATAGAAAAGAAGGAATTAAGTCATGCTATTATTATACATTCTCCGAAATGTATCCTGTAAAAAACGGAAGGACTGGCTGCTTTTTGTCTGTGCCACTGCTAGATATGGGCTTTCAAAGGTAATAAGGAAGAGACTACTGCCCATATCATTGACAGTTTCGCTCTGCCGCCTTTTACGATAACCACGCAACGATATGTGGTAATGGATATTCTTACACAGCTAGCATTATAGCTGGCATAAACAATCCTAAGCCCAATTGTCATTGTCGATAAAAGTCCTTAATCTACTTTATGAAGGTCTGATTAAACTGTAAGGTAGGTAATTTCAACCAACACATATTTGCCGAGTAAATTGGTTAAACGTCATATAGAAACAGAACTCATCAAAAACTTTGCCCATGAAGACAGTTTTCCCGTAGGAATTTCAAATAAAACTGTAATTTCAGTTTCCTAATGTTCTTCATTCAGATGGTAAGGGAAAGGGCAAAAGTAATTTGCACAAAAACAGTCTATACTAATTTATGACAGAGACATATTGACCTAAAATAATAGGATTTTGCTTGAATGATCCTAGTTTGTCGTTTGTATTTTACACTTTAGTACTCCATCTGATGATAATTACTGTAGCAAATCTACACGTATTCTCGATTAAAAATCAAAATACAGATGCGTTGTCACTCCAGAGGCCTAAGATGGAGTGCTTCGTTTCCAGTAAAATGGGTCTTCGGTCTCTACACTCACTATACAAAACATAGCAGCATTAAGATGCTATTTTACGCTGGTATTCAAAAACATAATACACTATTGGAAACAAAATTTAAAACAGCTGTATGAAGTATCGGGATGATGAGAGCTGCGTCGGGTGGTAGAAAAAAGGGAAGAGGTTTACAATTCGATTGTATGTTTTTTTTCTTCTAATTATGTCATGCAATATCTTGGTTAATTGTGAACCTATTTTGATGATTCATTTTAATAAAAATAGGTCGTCTGTAGTCCGGTTTATTTGGCGAAAAAAATAGTTTTTAATGCAATTGTTTAGACGATTTAAAATTGTGATATTCCTTCGTCCACTGGAGAGGGTAAAAATAAATTTAAATAAAAAGTAAAAGTCGACTTCGACAACTAAAAATAATAAAATAGGCTTTAAATCTTTAAAGCTTTAAATTTAGTTGTTAAGCCAAGAGTTGCGGCTTTAATGTCACTAAGTATATTTTCATACTAAGTTTACTTTGAATAGAGCTGTGTAGTTGATGCGTGCTGTTTTGTGTTTAAGTGCCTTAAACACAAAACAGCACGCTTTTAGAACAGTTTTTCAGTTTGCCTTTTACGGTTTGATTTAGCGCTTTGCAAATATTTCCTTTTCAATGTTCGTTTTATTGTATGTTTTAGTTGAAAACACAGACCAACTATGAAAGATAGATGGAAAGCTACGTACACATTTTTCTTCTGTTTCTTTATCACATTATTTATAACACAACCTTTCATATGAATTAATTGATTTACTAGCCCCCGAACTTGAATAACTGTGTTCACTGTTGAATCGTTAAGCTCTCACCCGACAACCTGATTATGTCTGTCATATAATAACAATATAAACTTTTTGGTGTTAAGGGCATATGATTAAGGGCAAAGCAAAATAGAAAAATGAATTGAATAATTCATAAAAATTTAATGAATTTTGGAATATAACCATCTGCGCAAAAATGCATGTAAAATTAAAGATATGTACGTTTAATAATGCAAAATATATTAGGAAACTGTCACATAAATAATATGCCTCTCAAAAAAAAAAAATAATGCCTCTCAAAAAAAAAAACAGGCAACAAAGTTTTATTTACACAAAACTTTCAATAAGATCTCAGTAATATAATGAAATTAACACGCCCTTGGTCAACATGAAATATAAAACCATAATGGTTGCTACCTTACAATAATGTAAATTTAGTATAGTACAAGTGCTGTTAATAATCGAAAACTGTGTTAAGCATATCACGCTGATTAGAGTTTTATGGAAAAATATCTAAAACCTCCAAAGACAATAAATCATCAACAGAAATCCATAGTATTATTCCTTTTTATCTTGGGTTATATATAAATTTAGAAAAGAAACTTACTAAGCATAGTATTTATGGGATGTATCATTACAGCCCTTCACAAGTCCACTGCTAAACATAGGCCTCCCACAAGGAATTCCACAAAGCACGGTCCCGAACCACCTACATCCATCGACTTCCTGCATGTCTTACCAGGTCGTCACTCCATCTAGTGGAGGGTCGCCCCACACTACGCCTACCGGTACCAGGCTGCCACTCGATGGGATGTTTATTTGCCATAATTGCCACACTTGGCAGGCGAGTTGGCAACCGGTTTTTTTTAGTAAATATCAGGAAGACACTGCTGACCGTCTACTGATTTGTTATACTCTGTCGCATCTTACGACATCCACGGGACGATATGTTTCCTAATTGTATCTAGGCTCCAACTATATGTTTGCGAATTCGAAATGAGTGACGACCTATTAAAACATGCAAGGAATTGATGAATGCAGTGGCTCAAGACGCTTACTTGGGTGAGGCCTTTGTTCAGCAGATGGGATTAGATAAAAACGAACATTTTCATCGGCATTTTCATTTCAAAATTTAAATAATGCATGCAATTAGTGGATATTAAAAGAGGCAAATATGATAAATATAAACAAGACATCATGGTTTTCGATAGACGATAGTATAATTATCAGAGTTTTGTTAGATGTGAAATACCCAGACAGAAAGTTACGAGATATTTCGGTACCGTGGTCAGTTATCCGCCTGTTAATGTGGCGATTATGACATACCAATGACACACCTTCCCTACACCGGAAGAGATTCATCTCCAGTTAGTAGAATTTTATAAGCTGATACAGGAGAAGGAGATAAATTTACGATAACAGCTTGTTGCTGCTGCAATTTAATTGGCATAGACGTCGCGTTGCCGATCGCTCTCTTTATTACTCTTTAGCGCAATGATTTCGACCCTTTGCTATTAGTCAGTATATACATAAATAAAAATGTAAATGATTCTTAAGTCTCCGAAAATTCTTCGTCGATTGTTTCGAAAAATTAACTCATCAGCAGTGCGTGGTCTGACTTACCTAATACGTAAATAATAAAAAAAAAACATTTGGGTAACGACATCAAATCAGCTGAACCAACGCCGTAGGCAAGTTGACAACGGCTTATTATCTTCCTGATGGCGCAAGGGTCTCGTACCTTGCTGTTACTGAATGGGAGCGGTCCGGATATAAGAGCGATGACCTTTATAATGCTCCACAAAGCTCTCAATCAATCTCTTGACAGCAAGGGATCGAGCAAAAACACAGGGTCACGGAAAGAAAGCTACTATATAGCTAAAACAATTTATAAGTTTTTGCCCGAGATCGGCCTTTACTATGGAATACATGAATATGTTAATTCGCAAGTGACCTATTTAATTCGGCTTCACAAATTCGGTACGCATTTTATTTTATATCTCATTTATCTAATATACATATAAACAGGAGCAAATTCTAGTTTTATTTTTGCCACGGGGTTTCAGAAATGAGATTTCAAATCTCTAAACCGAATTATCCTTTATTAAGTTTAGGGTATTACGGATTATTGTCCATATGAACAATTTTCATAGGAAAGATTTGCTATAGACGCCATGTTTCTGGATCACTGTACCAAACATCATGGAGACACCAGGGTGTGATTTGGTCTCTTGGAAACATTATATTTCCAGAAAAATCGGTGACTTTTTCCAAGTTTGTTTAGGAACACGTTCATTTCAATCTTAATATATATATATATATATATATATATATATATATATATATATATATATATATATATATATATATATATATATAAACTACGTCTGACGTTGTTTGTCCGTGATGGACTCCTAAACTACTCAACCGATTTTAATCAAATTTGCACACCGTGTGCAGTTTGGTCCAACTTGAGAAGTAGGATAGTTTTTTTGCCCATGAGTCACCCACATTTTTTTGCGAATTTAAGGATTTTTCATAGGACATGACAAAGGATCGTCGAAAAGGGCAGAACAACGTCTGCCTGGCAAGCTATTCTTAATGTAAGTTAAGAGATAATTTGCAAATTCGAAAATTTGTAATTTTAAAAAAATAGTTTCAGAGTTGATTTTTTTAAATTTTACAGTACAAAAAATCCAAATAATTGTTGATGGATTTTTATTAAACCAGCCACACATTTTATAAGCCGCTACATTAATTATCTCTTCGTAATAGGAAGTTAAAGCATGAAAAGAGGTTGGACCTGTGCCTCTTCGCTCTTTTTTAATAAGGGTATCAAACGAGCACACAGTCCAACTGAAGGTAAGTGGATGTTGTGGCCCACAGACATGTACATTTATTTTCGATTAGAAATCAAAATTCAGATGCGTTGTCATTCCTTAGGACTAAGATGGAATGCCTCGTTTGTTGTAGAAAGAGCCTCCGGTTATCTACAATCACCATATGGAAACACAGCGGCATTAAGCTGCCATTTTACGTTGGTATTCTCCCTCTGAGTACATCACTCACCTTCGATTTGCCGACGATATCGTCCTTACGGCAGAATCGCAGGACTTAAGCACTATGCTCAATGACCTCAATAGTGCCTCCCAACGGATAAGTCTTAAGATGAACATGGACAAAACAAAGATCATGTTTAATGTCCATGTCACACCTATGCCGGTAGTTGTTGGCTGTTAGTTTGTTAGCACTAAGCTCGAAGTTGTTGACGAGTACGTTTACCCGGGACAAATAGTCCGACTAGGTAAGTCCAACTTCGACCGGGAGATCAATCGACGGATTCAACTCGGCTGGGCAGTGTTCGGGAAATTACGACACATCTTCTCGTCAAGTATACCCCAAAACCTGAAAACTAAGTTGTACAACCAGTGCGTGTTGCCAGTGATGACATGGAACTGAGACGTGGTCTTTCACTGCTGGCCGTATGAGGACGCTCAAAGTCGCTCAGCGAGCTATGGAGAGGGCTATGCTTGGAGTTTCTCTGCGTGATAAACTTAGAAATGAGGATATCCGCAGTAGAACCAGAGTGACCGACATAGCCCAATGGATTAGTAAGCTGAAGTGGCAATGGGCCGGCCATATAACTCGAAGAACCGACAACCGTTGGGGAAAAAACGTTCTCGAGTGGCAGCCTCGTACCGGTAGGCGAAGTGTCACTCCATCGTCACTCCATCTAGTGGGGGGTCGCCCTACAGGGCGACCCCCCACTAGATGGAGTGACGACCTGGTAAGACATGCTGGAAGTCGATGGATGCAGGAGGCTCAGGACCGTGCTTTGTGGCATACCTTGGGGGAGGCCTATGTTCGGCAGTGTACTTGTAAAGGACTGTAACGATGATGATGATGATTCTGCCTCTAGTCGTGTCGAATTACCGTCCCATCGGACTATGAGAGTGAGTAAATAGAGAGTGCATCTACGTTAGCGCACATACTTGTGCACTTTAATCCTGTCCTGCGCAGATAGCCCCCGCTGACGCCATCGTGACCGAAATTCGGTCTGAAAAACATTATTGTAATAGGGAAAGTTTAAATCGAATATTTCTAATTTTTTAAAATATTATATCAAAAATGTCAAATTTCTAACAGTATTAAAATTTATAATTCTAGTGATAAAGAACCAATTTTCTAATTGTGGTTCCAATTGATATCGAGCTTACATTTAAATACGCCGATTGAGGCATGTAATTGATGTGTTATTTCAAATCCGTGTTTTTGACGATTGGAAGAGATTTATCATGTGAAAGGGTCAACGATGAACACTTGTGTCGGCATACCCTTTACCGTATCAATTATAGGATTTGATTTGATTTGATTCGGTTTCAAGTTTGTTTTACAGTTTTTTGTAGTGAGTTAGATACTTTATTGTATTTTGCGTTTGTTAGATCGTGTAGCTTATAAACAAAGAGAAGTTATGCAATTACATTACCAGTTTTTATGCAGATCAAAGCATCCAGATTGAAGCACACGATGCATGCTCCGATTAACAACCTATTAAAGTTGATGTTTCACAAGGCTGCTAAAACAACCCCGTTGTCGCATTTCCTCCATTTCAGAGGTTTCATCTGATCAACTGAGGTCGACGTTTTCCCTGGACCCTCATCATGTGCATGAACTTTCTCCACATCAAAGCGATCATTTCTTTTGACCTTAATGACACGGTAGGGACCTAGGTATTTAGGTCGCAACTTAAGTCCTACTCCAAACTGAGTGCGCTCGATTGCTACGAGATCCCCTATTTCATACTTGCAGTCTTCTTTTCTATGCTTATTAAAGTTTCTTCTACTTTCTTCTTGTAATTTCAATATGTGTTATTTGGCTTTCACTCTTAAATCTTCTCTGTTTCTGTTATACTGTTAAACCTCTTCACTCTGTAAAATTTGTATTATTTTCGAATCTTCCTTTTGTCTCAACTTTGTACTAATCATTAGTGTGAATGGAGTTGTATCAATGCTCCTATGATATGTGCTGTTCAAAGCTCTCTGTAATCGACTTACATGCTTATACCATAAGGAAGGGTCTTCAATACATAACTTTGTCAAAACTGAGATGATCGTGCGATGCACACGTTCCACCTGTCCATTTCCACGTGGTACTCCAGTTGTTATAGTGATATGTTGTATACCTTCTGTCTCGAAAAACTCTCGAAAATCATTTCCTGTAAATGCGGGACCTTTGTCAGTTATTATTCTGTCTGGGTTGCCAAAATTTTGTTGAAAAATCTTTAATTTGTCCAATGTTTCCTTACTGATTGTGGACTTTGTTGGAAATATCCATGTAAACTTGGTGAAGACATCAACCATTGTCAAAATGTAATTATACCAATTTTTAGTTTCCATTAGAGGCCCAATACAGTCGATATGCAAAGTATGTAATGGCATACTTTCTTTTTCTATAGGGTGTAAAAATCCTTCTTGTTTTCCAGATTTTCTCGTTGCAAGCATGGTATGCATGTTGTCATGAAGTCTTGTAATTTCTTATCCAACTGATTGATGTAATAGCTGTTATGATTTCTTTCATTTTCTTGCATGAAAAATGACCAATACCATGAGTTCTTTTTATTATTTCTTTTTCCAAAGTTTTTGGTATTACCAATTGCCAATTGTTTCAATTCTCCTTTATACAGCAAATCATTTTCGATGCAATAATCTTGGTAAGAACCATTCTTCAATATTTCTTCGATAGCTTTGAGGCCTTCATCTTGGTCTTGCATTTGTCTGATTTGTTGATGCATATCGGTGATCAACATCACTGTAGGACAATCATGGCTGAGTGCGTCTGTATGTTTCATCTTTGAACCTGCTCGGTGCTCCACAGTGAAATCAAATTGGTCTAAAAATAGTACCCATCTCGCTACTTTAGCTGACAAATCTTTTTTCCTCAATTTTTGTTCAAATGCTCGGCAATCTGTAATGATTTTAAACTTAATTCCATGCAAATAATGTCTAAATTTCTTTACACTTTCAATAATAGCTAGTGCCTCTAATTCGTAATTTGAATACTTTCTTTCCACATCATTGGTCTTTCGACTCATGTAGTAAACTGGATGCCATCCATCATGATGAAATTGTAATAATATTGCTGCATACGCTAAACATAAAGCATCAGTGTGTAATTCTGTAGGCAAACTACTATTAAAAATCTTTAATACTGGATTACTAGATAATTTATAATTTATGATATTAAACGCTTTTCTTTGGTCTTCACCAAAACAAAAAGGAGTATCTTTTTTGAGCATATTTGTCATTATCTGTGCAGTCAATGCATAGTTCTCTATATATTTTCGAAAATATGAGGTTAAACCAACAAATCTTTGCACTTGTTTGACATTACAGGGCTCGGGATACCTTACTACTGCATCAGTCTTTTCTGTGCTAGGTTTTACCTCTCCATTCTTGACGACATGTCCCAAATATTCTATTTCCTTCTGGACAAGTTTAGCTTTCTTCCAGTCCATATTCAGATGCCACTTCAAGCACCATTTGCAAGCGTTGTACTGCCTGGCTTTTATCGCTAGCTGGAATCAAAATATCATCAATAAAGATCAGAATAATCCCCTTAGTTATTAAATCTCTGCAAATAATTGAGACAAATCGCATGAAAGTCTTTGGACAAACCGAGAGTCCAAAGGGGGCTCTCAAGAATTCAAACTGGCCATGATGCGTTAAAAAGGAAGTATAGGGTATAGATTCCTCGCTTACTTTTAAATGAAAAAATCCATTTTTCAAATCTAAAATAATGAAGAATTTAGAGTCTTTTTTTTTATAGGATAGGGTGACAAACGAGCACACAGTCCACCCGATGGTAAGTGGTTGCTGTGGCCCATAGACATCTACATCCATCCTCGATTACAAATCAAAATGCAGATGCGTTGTCACCCGTGAGGACTAAGACGGAATGCCTCGTTTCCAGTAAAAAGGGTCTCCGGTTCTCTACACTCACCATACGAAATACAGCAGCATTAAGCTACTATTTCACGCTGGTATTCTGTGAGAGCGTGGTCCTTCCCCGGTCAAGCCGACCCATTCGTGCTACAACTATACTACTAATATAACTGCAGCATGGCTCTACCACGTATAAAGAGTCTTTCAATTTATCAATTAAATCCCTCTATAATAGGCAAGGGAAACTCATCCTTCACAATTTTTCTATTTAGTGCCCGGTAATCTACACAAACCCTAGTTGTCCCATCTTTTTTTTGCACTAGCACCACTGGACTAGAATACTCAGAGAAACTCACCCGGATAATCTTCTTATCTAGCCATTCAGATACCTGTTTTTCCACTATTTCTTGCTCTTTTAGAGAAAATCTTCGGGGTCGATGCGTCACTGGAATGTCGTCTTTCAGTACTATTTTTAACTGTATGGGAGCTTCTTTTTTCTGTACTGGTTGTCCATATTGATAGATTAACTGATGCACTTGCTTCTTCTCTCAGGATCTGTCATGGGACCAACATAAGAAGCATGGTCACACTTAGCAACAGTCATACATTTCATCCACTCGTCATCTTTAAAATAAAACATCACTGCACCATCTTTCATTAACGTAATAACACCTTTCAGAAAATCATGACCTATAATTACATTATACGGTACATAGTCACTACTAATGATGTGGAACACACCATCGAAATGTTGATCATCAGCAATAAATTGTAAATAACACTTTCCTAATGATTTAACCTTACACTGTCCAATCCTTGATAAAATAGTATTGTCCATAGAATAATTGTCATTTTCCGCTTTTGGCTGACCTAATGCCTTGTAACACTCTGATGAAATTATGTTAACGTCACTGCCTAAGTCGACCAATTCTTTAACACTAAGATTGCACACAGCTATCATTTTTACCGGTTTGAAGGTATCCGTTTTGTCGGTGCAGGTATTGTTTTTGTTTACAATCTGCATAACCTCTCCGTTGCTGTTTTCAGAGTTTGACATTGATCATTGACGCTGCTGTCAGATGCGGGCCGTCATGGCTGCCAACATACCATACGCTTCAACTTCATGTTGTCACTTTGCTGCTGCCTTCGTTCTTTTTTTTTCGAGTTTTGCCGAAAGTTGCCGAATGAAGTCGGCTTCCGCCGCTTCGTCTATGCTCGGGCGTTGTTGTTTCGTTTTGAACTTAAATGATTGAATGATGCATCGGGCATGACGTAGTTTAAATGCAACCAGTTCGGCCATATTGCTATGGCCGAACTGGTTGCATTTTAAAACACTTAAATCCTTTTCTTTATATGGGCAAAATGCAGACGTATGATTCATCTCGCCACAGCTAAAACAGCGTTTCTTTTCAAATGGTTTTTGTGTGGGACTGCGCGCCTCCGATCGACGACGTTGTTCCATTTTACTACTTACAGTTTCGTAAATACGTAGCTTTTCTTTTAATTCTGCGTACGTAGTTACACCATATAGCATTATCTTATTTGTCTCCAGATCACGTATCCCATCGACAATATATTTGATTGCCAAGTAATCTGGCATTTTCCCTCTCTTTCCCAACTCTTTCATAGTCAGCATATAATCCAAACAGCTTTCATTGTCTTTCTTCTGGCGTGTGCTCATCGTTTCGTGTATGGTTTTGATGTCGACAGAATCAGGAAATTCTTTCAATACTGCAGCTTTTAAGTCATCCCACGACTTAAACGGTCGCTCCGCACGGAGCTAAAGCGCTGCCGTGCCGGTCAACGAGCGCCTCGCCACTAATAATTGCTGTAGTGGAGTCCAGCCGAATATTTCAGCATTATCTTCGATTTCCTGCGCCCATCGTGCCGCTGTGAATGTACCGTCTTGTCCTGAGTATCTTGGTATGAGCTCCGAAGTCATTTGTAGCATGTTGCCGCGAAAGTCAGCTCGTGCGCCATTGCTATCTTCGAAATCATCCTGGCGACATTTCCTGCGCTCTTTTTCGTCTTTGCGCATCTTGGTGTAGGTACTTGTCTTTGTTTCGTCTTTTTGTAATAACTTCACCAAAATGCCGCCCCGTCTTTGCCACTGCCGCATGCCACCACGTGCCGTCTGCCGCCGGATATTTCGCCTAAAAACTCGTAAGTACACTGTCTTCTGAGGGATTTTACTGCACAGATCTTGGACGAGCCCCCAAAAATGTAGTGTTGACCGTGCCACCAGAAATATCTTGAAAACACTCTTTATTTGACTTTAATTAATATATATATATATATATATATATATATATATATATATATATATATATATATATATATATATATATATAATATATTCATGGGATAGGGATTGGGGAGTGATGTTATGGGATGTTACATCGTTATTACACGGTGGACTAATTTCGTAACCAAAGTTTTAATATTAAAAATAAAGTATAAGGTATTTTAAGAAAATGAATTTACGGAACGTACTCGTTTGTTATCAAAACAAACAAATCTCCATCTTATCAAGCAAACATATGTAAATGTCGCATATGCAAGTGGAGTTCGCAATTCAACCGCTCAAGAAACAATAAATTCTATTATACGTAAGGAATGCTTCGTCCCATGTCGCTTGCTTAGATACTAGTTCAAAATTTAGACTATTTTCATTACGGACGGAATAATTTAGATATAACAATTACACAACAGTTTAATACAAAACCCTTATGATCGACGGCGTCATGCGACGGGCTTTAAAATGGTAAAGGGGGCGGATAGCTGGTGAACAGGCGCTGCTTGTGGGTTTTTTGATAAACAGCACGAGACTGACGCAATGCGGGTAGTCTTTTCTCCATACAAACGCTCTGTTTTCTTTCTTGTTTATGACCTTATACCCTTACCCCTTAGTCTAATATATCTTTTTAAAACTCTTGTGAGATCGATCCTTAAATACGCCTCAGTAGTCTGGTCACCCTATTACGAACTACATATAGCTAATATTGAACGAGTCCAGAGATATTTTCTGCGGGGCTTATGTCGTAAACATGGATTGATCCGACAGTTGCCATCGTATAATGAAAGAGTAAATTACTTTGGAGTTACGAAATTAGATAAACGTAGACAATATCCTGAGCTTATTTACCTTCACAAAATCATTCACTACTCTATCGATTGCCTAGAATTGCTAAATTTGATTAATTTAACGGTCAATCCCGTCTGCGTAATAATATATATATATATATATATATATATATATATATATATATATATATATATATATATATATATATATATATATATATTCCACAGCTATCACACAACGCCATCTAGTCCCAAGCTAAGCAGAGCTTGTGTTATGGGTACTAGACAACTGATAAACATCGTGCTCATCACACAAACATTTGTCCTGAGTGGGAATCGAACCCACGACCTCGGCTTAGCAGTCAGGGTCACTAACCACTAGACCAACAGGCCCGTATCCGCGTATCTTTCGCCTTGATTATACTACTCGCTCTTGTTTACAGAAACAACACGTCTTTCTTTAATCCGGTCATTAGAATGTGTCGAAATTTTGACGAGCTGAGACATCGTAACGCTGATCTGGACATTTTTAATTCTAACATGTCACAGTTTAGAATATCTGTAATTGCTACATTAAATATTTAAATTTCACGGATATCATTAAATAAGTTCTTTTTTTTTAATTGTCGCTAATACCACATTCTATAATTTTTATTATACTGTGCTAATACTATGCATTATTAGTTTATTTTTGTGTCATACTTGTCATATTTTGTTTTCTGTTGCTGCTGTTGTTTTGTTACTGTAAATGCGTTTTGAATTGTCTTCAATCTGTCTGTGTGCCTTATTAATAAAATAATAAATAAATAATAATAACAATTATTTTTACAGTAAAATAAATCTAAACCTCTTCTATGTCCCTACGTTACCCTTTTTGATGATACATTATCTTTATAAGCACAAGAACCCTTACAAAGTGCTGAAAATTCCCTATTTAGACTGCTGTCAACAGAGGCCTAGTGTTCGAATTCAATAAGTAATACTGAAAAAAAGAAAAACATATGGACACAGTACATATCCTTCTTATTCAGTTTTTGAAATATCTTTTAAAATGGTCCAATATTGAAGGAGGAAATAGTAGGGAGCCAAACCTCGAGTTATACCTTTTTACTTAGGCTATTCAATCGGATCTACAGTTGTCCTTATCGCACTCGCGCCAGCAGAGCGAGAGCGATAGTTTTTTCAAATACCTAATTTTCAAAAGACTCTCTACCCGCATCTCTTTACTCGTTTCAAATCACAATATTGTTACCGTCATTAAAATTAAGGACTACCAACGACACGTCAGCACATTTCGAGGAATGATCGTTATATTATTTACTTGATAATTCACGAACCTCCGTGATTTACGACTGTGAAATGAAATTGCAACGACTGTGTTGACAGATGACCAGATTGTGGTAACATATCACTCAGCATAATATACCATAACCACAAAGATTAAATATGTGAATACGCGTAAATATGACGTCTGTTTTAAATGTAATATAATACGTTTTTAAACGCAAGAGTTTTTGGGTGTATCGTATTAAGGCTACTTCTTCTTCTTCATAATAAGAAAAAATGACAGCCCGATGGTAAGTGGACGCTGTGGCTCATAGGCATAGTATATATCTTTCCTTGAATATAAATCAAAATACAGATGCGTTGTCACTCCTGAGCACTAAGATAGAATGCCTCGTTTCCAGTATGAAGATTATCCTGTGTTTTACACTACATACGGAACGCAGCAGTATTGAATTGTTACTCAAAGCTGGTATTCTGTAAGAGTGTGGTGCGTGCATGCGTGCGTGCGTGCGTGCGTGCGTGCGTGCGTGCGTGCGTGCGAGCGTGCGTGCGTGCGAGCGTGCGTGCGTGCGTGCGTGCGTGAGTGCGTGCTGCGTGCGTGCGTGTGTGCGTGTGTGCGTGCGTGCGTGCGTGCGTGCGTGCGTAAGTGCGTGCGTGCGTGCGTGCGTGCGTGCGTGCGTGCGAGCGTGCGTGCGTGTGTGTGTGTGTGTGTGTGTGTGTGTGTGTGTGTGTGTGAATTTGAAAACTGATTAACTCCTTTCTTTTCAGGTAATTAATATAGGTATAATAATATTTTTAATGTCGTTGCTCACACTGTTGCTGTTTGTGTAGTGTTGATGTAAGAATATCTTCTTCCCCATGTCATCCCGCGGGTGTCGTAGAAGGGAACGGCGGAAAACAAACCAGGAGATAGGAAACAGCGTTTACCTAAGAACAATAAAAAATAAAAACTATGGTTGTCAAAACATCGTGAGCGAACCTGCATGTCTAAGGAATAAGATAAAAAATATTTCGAAGACTTGTGAAGTTCGCCAACACGCATTGGGGCAGCGCGGCGTACTATTCCTTGCCCTAAAAACCCTCTCAGAAATGAGAGGAGGCCTGTGCCCAGCAGTGGGACGTATATAGGCTGTAACTTTACTTTTTTCCTTTACCATCTTAGTGGTGGTAGTGGTGATAATGATTTGATATATTAAACAACAATAATGTCGTCCAGACTAAATTTCGAGAATTACAATAACGATAACAGAATCACAGCGCTGGTGGTTTTCTCTATTAATTCAATCTCATAGTCCGATGGGATAGTAATTCGATACGTCCGGAGACAGACGATGCTACATGCTCTCCGAAGCACGGGGAAAGTTAGAAGTGTTTCAACACCGCCAACTTCGTGATTCTGGGCTGCTACTGAGGATTTCTTGAAAGAAAAACATAATAACTGATATTATCCCGACCTGGGAGACAAACCCATAACCTCATGATCGGCAGTCGCCCTTAACACTACACACACGAGGCAGTTAATATTTAGATAATATAATGTTAGTTCATCAAATTCACCTGATTCAAATATTTAAAATTGTTTTATTATGAGAAAAGTCGAAAGGAGCGTTTATGCACCTAAGAAGATTATTAAGGGTCATACATTTTAAACGTACAGAGAGAGACGTATTTCATATAGGATTCGGTAAGGAGAGCGAGGCCTCAGAGGGTTTATATATGTAAAAATATTGTCCTCTTTAAACATTTCAATAGGGTCGTCTGTACGGAGCGGAGAAGCGAAACGAGCCAAAGGCATAATAAACCTATCCTTTGGGAATTTGTGAAAAATAGTTAGTAAGTTTAGAAATCTAACAATAATAATAATAATTTATTTGACTCTCAATTTACAGGTTACACTTATGTATTATATCTATTTTATATTACAAAATTACATTTCAAAGAAGTTGGCGTTAACGGCCATATTAGTATATACTGTGTTACAGTCGTCAGCGCTTTCCACCCTGAGTAGTACAAGACAAATACAGTAAAAAATTACAGATTGTTTCGCTATATAATACACAAACATTTTAAGTTAAATAAAAATAAAAAAATAAAAACTATGGTTGCCAACTCGTCAGCCAAGCTAGCCAATTATGGCCAATATATGAGGCAATCTTTACTATAGTACGTTTCTAGGGCAGGCGGAAAAAAGGACATTGACCTCAAGTATTATGTTAGCATCGAAACAAAACGACAGCTATTGCTTCCATACATTTCTTTATATATTACGTATTGTTATGCGCTAAGCGTGTCTCATGGTACGGGGTAGGGTCGCAGGTAGTTGAAGGAAGCGGCCATTCAGACAGAGATAATAAACCTGTGTCTCACGCCGTGCGTGATGAATTTTTATTAATACATACATTACTACATAGTGGTATGACTGCTTTTAAACCTACAATTACGTCAGGTCTTTACTCTCTTACGTATTTCTGCAGCCAAACAGCAGTGCACTGCTGTGTTCCAGTCTGAAGGATACTACTACACAACTAATATTATTAGAGGTCGGGAGGCATCTTAGTCATCAGGGGTGACGCATCTGAAGCCTTTTGTGGCTGCTTGTTGCTCGTAGTTTTTGTGTCCGTTCAACATTACGCAAACACTTTATGTGGATATTGTGGTGTCTATTAATTGATTTAAATTAAAGTACGTGAGGGTAATGATCAGCCGTTTAATATCGTCACTTTCATACAACTCACAAACTATAGCCTTGTTTGCATAGATAGCTCTGTGATACGATAGATCTTCAATAGTCAATCAAATAATAAAGTGTCCAAACGGCTCTGCTATATCGACGCCATTTTGACGGTTGACATGACAATAAATATTTTGTTAGATTTTAGTATTGTTTAGTGCGTTTTTTTTTAAGTTGATTTTTCGATGTGTTTCTAAGTACTGCCAAAGCTTGTTTGCTATTTTTTCTTAATATATTAGTTATAGTATACGACTTTGTATTTTGTTTCAGTCCCTAGTTTTGATATTATAGGGCGGCAAAGCTTAAGGTGAATCCCTGACCAAAATGTTGCGAAAGTGCGTATTTCAGACTCTATTATCTCATTAGTTATGAAAAATAAACTACATCTAAAAGTACATTATTAATGTTCGATATCTTATCATCGCATTCCACGTTCTAATTTATTTTTATGTGATATAAATACATTTAAAATCAACTTTTAAAAAATGACTAAAATTCTTGATTACATGCATCTGTTGCTAAACGCAACGCTCTAATCATTTGAAAATAACACTAATGGATAGATAATTAAAAAATCTATATTCTCCACGTTTTATTTAAAATTTTAAGTTCGTTTTTTCTCTTTTAATTGAAATAATTCCGAAAATTGTGTGACTTCTATGATAAAGGGGCGTGCGCAGAGTGCGGGTGGCATTACGCTGTATGCGTTCGTAGGAGGTGGCCGCGTCGCTGGTCGCCGCGTCCGTATTTTGCCGCAAACATAATATTATTTGAGTACCTACCAACCGATGCGCTTACGTCACGGTATATTGTAACTCGGTCGTATCTTAGAAATAAATCTTACAGCCGTGCGGTACGTAAACATTCGATAGGGCTGCCTGCCTCCAGCATTTTTACATTTGCCCATTGATTTATGTGTTTTATAACTCAATGCATTTTCCTACTTTGTGCTTCCATTTAGTTTTATGATTGTACTTAAATATACTTTTTTATATAAACAAATATATAATAGGTACTTTGTGAATTGAATAGGAAGTGTTCAAGAAAAATGCGTGTCGTTTTATGATTGGTAGATTTAATTAAAAAACCATGTTTATGTTTGAATAACAAATCGGTCTCATAAATTTGCGGCCGAAAATTATTTGCGCCTCGGCTGAGTCGTACGAAATGCTTTATTATGAAAATTTTAAATATAAAAAATCCGCATTATAATATAAAGCTTAATTAAAAATTGTTTTGGGAAACACGGAAAAGTTGGAGTAAAGGAATATCTTTTACTTGGTTATAGATACCCTGCAGCTACTTTACAATTTATATGTTTGGTTTTAAATGAAGTTTGGATTTATTATTTTTTTATTTCTATTCTATTTTCTGAAAGGGTCCTAGGAAAGGAATTATCCACCGCGCTGCTCCACTGCGTGTTGGCGAACTTTGCATGTCTTCGAAATATTTTTTTTTCTTATTTCTCAGACATGCAGGTTTCCTCACAATGTTTTCCTTCACCACTGAGCACGTGGTAAATCACACAACAACACTTAAAATTGCAATTACAATATTATTGGTGCCGGCGGGGATCGAACCCGGTTTGCTCGCACACTGTGAAAATTTTAGCAAGCGCTAACCATCTGAGCTACCACGGCTCCTCTCCTCTCGAGCTAGAGACTTTATTTTATTTATCGTCAGGCCTGTTGGTCTAGTGGTTACTTAGGGTAGGGTTGTCAATTATTATTTTGATAATAAAACTAGTGAAATTCCGCGGTTTTATATGCGCAAGCGTGAACGTAGTTAGAAAATAATATAACCTTTATGTTTTACATAAATATCCTAAAAATCTTATTATTTTAATATTTTACTAACTACCTATAAAATTAACATGTTTATTGCATTTTTATTTGAGTAATTTTTTATGCAATTTCTTTATCTACGTCTATTTTTAGGAACCTTTATTTAGTCTGAATCACACATAACACTATATTACTGATTTACTTACTTATACGTAGTTTTCTTTTTTGCAGTTACAAATATCTTGTGAGGTTGAAAAAGGCAGTAATGAAAAAATAATAAGAATAATAATAATTGACGTCAGCCACTTCTTTTCATAAAAATTTCAGATCATGGTCCATTAGGTTGCAGCTTCACCGAACCACAACTTATAATATAAGTTAAGTCGGGGCGGTGGTCGCGGAACTAAGGAACCACTCCTCATTGACGCGGTCATAGGCAAAGTGGTGAAACGCAACCGTCGGAACTTCTCTGCCGCCTGGATAGACTACAGAAAGGCGTTCGACTCGGTGCCCCATACATGGCTAAAGAGGCTCCTCGAGCTGTACAAGATTGACTGTACAGTTAGAGACTTCCTCGAGCAGTGTATGGGGCAGTGGAGTACGATCCTTTGTCATCTGGGCGAGCGGATGACGGCTGCGGAGAACCACATAAGGATAAGAAGGGGTATCTTCCAGGGCGATTGTCAGAGTCCAATCTGGTTCTGCCTCTCTCTGAACCCTCTCAGTACCTTACTGGAGGGCTACTACTACCGGGAGGGGATTTCACCTACGGAAAGGAGGGACAAAAGTGACCCACCTTTTCTATATGGATGACCTCAAGTTATTCGCCTCCCGTCGCCCCATCTTATGAAACTGCTAAACATCACTTGTGAATTTAGCAGTTCCATTGGAATGGGGCTGGGGACGGATAAGTGTGCGGTCCTCCATGTTGAAAGGGGAAGGGTTGCTAACTCTGAGGGCATAGACTTGTCTATGCCCGTCAACTTAAGGACCCTTTCCGAGGCTGAAAAATACCGACACCTGGGTATGTCACAGAACACCGGTATCGATGAGGCTGGTATGAAACAGTCAGTTTGTGACGTGTTTTATGCACGCTTGACCAAAGTGCTTAACAGCCTTTTGTCCGGTGTGAATAAGTCACACGCACATAACTGCTGGGTCATGCCTGTCCTCATGTATACCTTTGGCATACTCAGGTGGACTCAGACTGAATTAACGCCCTGGATTGAAAAGTCCGCACTACCATGACGTCCCATAGGATGCATCATCCGAGATCGTCGGTAATGAGGCTGTACTTGCCGCGGAAGCATGGTGGTCGTGGCTTCTTGAGCGCGCTCACCATGCATAATCGCGAAGTGTGTAGCCTCCGTGATTACTTCCTGGCGAGATCGGATGATCCATTCTATAACGACATCATTTTTTGTGATAAAGGACTTACCCCTCTATCCTTAGCCAACGAGCAATGGCTGTAATGGGCAGCAAGGAAAGAGATTTGGGAGATTTTCATTTGTCTATATTTAGTTAAAACCGCTCTAATTCTTTCTCTGTGATTTAAAACTAATTCTTTTGTACTAACATTACTTCATTATACATAGCTTATACTATTAAGGTCATTTAAAATAGCCAAAAAGCAATTTTTAAAACTTCTCTTTTTAAAATAGTTTAAAATTAAAAATAAGAAATTCCACTTGTTTTAAAGTCAGAGTAGTTTTCTGAGTGCACTGGCAAAGTTAAAGGATAACCGTCCTTTACACTCTGTATTGGAAAGGCTACATCTACTTACAAAATGGATTTTACTGATGAAACTGAATAACTTTTGTTATTTAACTTTGCATGATTAAAAAAATGTTTCATAAAGCTTGTATATGACTTTTTTATATTTTATATAAAATGTTCTTTATATTTTTTCTTTAAGTAGGTATGTTAAAAGTTATTCCGTTTCTTGAGTAAATTCCATATAGTAACTAGGAGGTTCTTTCAAAAAATTAATCGTGATGATAAAATAAAATTTCTGTAGGTATTTCATACATAATAAATACTAACTTTTTTAAACCTAAGTTTAGATTTATGCAAAGATAACAGGATTTTATGTGTGTGCGCCATTTTATGATGCATGTGCATCGTCATCATCATCATCATCATGAACCGATCGATGTCCACTGCTGGAAATACATGTGCATATTGCCTTATAATTCCAGACGTCACGAAATTCTTTCCGGTAATAAATCACGTGGACGTAATAAATCACGTCATCATCTGGACGTGACTTTAAAATTATTATTAAATCAGAAAAAAAACTTTAAACATTCTTTTTTACTAATTTCAAATACTTTACAAGCTAATTTATATTTTAATGATGTAAATGCAGATGTAACAATCTGGAACAAACTGTTTGACTTCGCACAACACTATTGCTTTCGTCACGTAATAGTCAACACTGGAAGAGCTGTGGCAAAATGGCGGCAGTTCACATTGTCAACATGAGTGCTGCCAATACAAAACGATATAAATTAACTAAAAATTATTTCGTTTGGAGTATAAAAATTGCCGTGACGGTACTCCGGAATTTCCGGCATGACATTTTCTAGCGACAAAGTAAAAAATAGAAATTAGAAAATTATAGCGTGTTTTAAAAGGCTTAGTGCATATCTGTTTTGGGAAGAAATATGCAATAAATAGCAAAAAAAATTACTGACCTAAGGTAAACATACACATTTCTATTTCATCGTAAATCCGCCAAGAAGACCAGGGTACAAGTCAAATCACAACGTTCGCCTGTAATTTTTTTGTGTTTTTAAATGTTTCTCTTTAAATGAAAGATTCAGTTAATTGAATTTTAATTATATAAATATTTTTTGTACAAGAAATTACGGTTTATCATTAGAAAAATAAATGAATATTATAAATAAACAAACGTTAATGCCTGGGACAGCAGAAATTTTCGATGTACACTTTTTTTGAAAAACGCCCACAAGCTTGATTGTATACGTGGTGTCTCCTACATAGGACAAACTAAAAGATCAGTAATTAAAACCCGCGTTAAAGAACATATAGCCGATGTGAAGAATCGACGCTCTGGGAAGTCTGCAGTCTGTGAGCACGTACAGGATCGCAACCGTCACTACATCAGATTTGATACACCACAAATCCTCGCTAAAGAACACCGATTCCTTCCAAGGATGATTCGCGAGGCTATTGAAATCAAAAAAAACATACTAATTTCAATAGAGAAGATGGCTGGGTCCTACCATGTGCTTGGGATCCTATCATAGATAAGCTAAAAGCTAGTATAAATCGGAAGTAGATACGCCACTGAGGTTTTAAAATTATTAATTACAAGCTACGTCCTGAAGATGGCGCTGATTCTATATATGGTCATCCACTAGAGAGCATAACTATATAGTATCTAATTTATTTATTTAACTGAACTGTATTTAAGTGGGAATGTTGAAGAAAAAGTTAAGTTCTTCAACCTGTAATAAAATACGAAGCTGTTATTTATTGCATTTATTATCAGTTTTACAATAGGTATATGCTTGTAGTTTTACCAAGTCGTGGTTGTCAGAACACATCAATTCTTTCAATATACGATTTACAATTGTACACCAACTATTTATAAGTAACCGTATCATATGATTATTAATAAAAAAATCAAATCATTTTTATGTATGGTACAAGACAAAAAAGATGGATTGCAGAAGATTTCTGCAAGGTTTAATACCAGGAGAATCTTTTAATGTTGCATGTGTCATTTGATTAATTTCATTTAAATGCTGATATACAGTGCTTCTGGGAGAAAACAATGTTTTTTTTTGTATAATCCCTTTCATATATGTAGCTGGATATGTCATGTTTTTTAATTAATTCATTTTTGCACCTTCTGCAAGATTTAAAAATCGGTTTACATTTTTTTTATTATATATCCAGCTACTATTGTTTTGATTCTTTCTGACTCATATTGTCATTAAGACTTTAATTAACGGATCCAAGCAGATATTAACGTAACTTTCTTCATGATTTTAAATTTTGCAATAGCTTATTTCCATCCTTTTCACAATTTGCGCCTAATGATGTTGATGTATTAAATTGGCTACAAGTTGGTGAAATATTTCTGACACCAAGACTCCATACACAACAAAAAAACAAACAAACATAAATTTTTATGTATTAGGTATAATATACACCGCGGGGTGAAAAGCTAGTATTATATATTACGTACTATTAGCCTTTCACCCCGCGGTGTTACGTAACCAATTTTCTAATTTTTCGCCATACATATACATATAAGCCATGGTAGCTCAGATGGACAGCACTTGCTATAAATTTCACAGTACACGATCAACCCGAGTTCGATCCCCGTCAACAGCAATGAAATTGTCAATTGCAATTTTAAGTGCATATTTACTACGTGCTCGGCCGTGAAGGAAAATATCGTGAGGAAACCTGCATGTCTAAGAAATAGGAAAAATATATTTCAAAGACATATTTTTATTTTTTTCATAGGATAGGGTGACAAACGAGCACACAGTCCACCTGATGGATATCTATCCTCGAATACAAATCAAAATGCATATGCGTTGTCACCCCTGAGTACATACTATGAATGGAATGCCTCATTTCCAGTAAAACAGGTCTCCGGTTCTCTACACTCACGATACGAAACACAGCAGCATTAAGCTACAATTTTACACTGGTATTCTGTGACACCGTGGTCCTTCCCCGGTCGAGCCGACCCGTTCGTGGTACAACTATACTACTAATATTACTGCAGCATGGCTCTACCATGTATAACACACATATGAAGCTCGCCAACACGCATTGGGGCAGCGCGGGGACCCCTCCTAGCCCCAAAACCCTATCAGAAACGAGGGGAGGCCTGTACCCAGCAGTAAGCCGTATATAGGCTGTAACTTAATCTTAACATATGCATATAAAATGGCTTCATAAAGTGAAAAGTGTGTACAAACTGTACACCCTATTTTACACTAAGGGCTTGAAATTGCACCATTTTTCAAACTTTAAAGAAACATTCATAATTTTTTCAAACTCCAGCTATCCTCTGAGGTAAAATATTTAGGTCTTACTTTGGATAGCAAACTTAACTGGAATAAAAACATAGAAAACAAAATCAACAAAGCTAGTATAACTTTCTGGCAATGCAGAAACATGATTGGCAAAAGATGGGGACTGACGCCAAAAATCATACTGTGGCTTTACAAAACTGTAATCCGGCCCATGATCACATACGGCGCTCTGGTATGGTGGACCAAGACCAATGAAGCCACCACAATTAAGAAGCTTCAGCGCTACCAGAGACTGGCATGTATGGCTGCCACAGGCTGCATAAGAACTACGCCAACAGCAGCCTTGGAAGCGATGCTGGAGCTAACTCCGCTTCATCTACATATACAACAAGAAGCGACTTTAGCTGCCATCAGACTCAAGACCCTAAATCTTTGGAGTAAGAATAGTGTCCCTCATACAGGCATAATTGATAGAATCTACTCAGCAATTCCTATCCTACAAGCCAAATACGATAGGATTCCTAAACAATTTGTTTTCGATAAGAAATACAAGATACAATTAAATGAAAACAACCAGCCGGAAGGATTAAGCCCAAAAGAGCTTAGAATTTTCACCGATGGTTCTAAAACAAAGGAAGGTGTAGGTTCTGGAGCTTTCTCTGAAGACCTCAATATTCACATATGCACACCGCTGAGTACCTATAACACGGTCTTTCAGGCGGAATGTATGGGTATCATTCAAGCGGCCATAGCAATAGATGCTAGGAAGGTTAATGACTTCCCCATCAGAATACTGACCGACAGTAGGGCGGTACTACAAGCTCTGAGTTGCAATGGGGTGAACTCGGGACTAATATATGAATGCCATCAACGATTAAATGAGGTATGTAAAAACAACAATGTGACTCTACAATGGATAAAGGGACACAGTGGATCCAGAGGCAACGATGCAGCGGACGAACTGGCCAGAAGAGGATCGGCTCTGGCCACTATAGGGCCGGAACCAATCATACCAATCCCCTTTGGTAACGTTCGTTCAATGGTACGTAGACACTTCACTAATCAACACGCTCAGCTTTGGAAAAATCTAACAGACTGTAGACAAGCTAGGGAGGCCCTACCTGTAATAAACAGTCGCTTAACCAAAGTTCTAATGAGACTGAACAAGCCGCAGATAAGGATAGTAACTAGTGCTATCACAGGACATGGCACCTTTAACAAACATTTATTTACTATAGGTGTTACAGATAGTCCCCTGTGCAGGGCATGTATGGGGGAGGAAGAAACGGCGGCCCACGTGCTACTGAAATGTCCGGAGGTCGCTACGTACAGGGCTAAACATCTCGGCACGCCGGGATCACTCCCCGAAGTTGCATGCAACATCAAGGGACTGTTGAGCTTCTTCGGGGAGATCTCATGGCTCGAATAATCACATTATTCCTGCCCACACGCAAAATACGCGCAGAGACGTGGAGTTGCGGAAAACAGCCCGTTGCAAACTTAACTTAACTTAAACTTAAGTGCATATTTACTACGTGCTCGGCCGTGAAGGAAAATATCGTGAGGAAACCTGCATGTCTAAGAAATAGGAAAAATATATTTCAAAGACATATTTTTATTTTTTTCATAGGATAGGGTGACAAACGAGCACACAGTCCACCTGATGGATATCTATCCTCGAATACAAATCAAAATGCATATGCGTTGTCACCCCTGAGTACATACTATGAATGGAATGCCTCATTTCCAGTAAAACAGGTCTCCGGTTCTCTACACTCACGATACGAAACACAGCAGCATTAAGCTACAATTTTACACTGGTATTCTGTGACACCGTGGTCCTTCCCCGGTCGAGCCGACCCGTTCGTGGTACAACTATACTACTAATATTACTGCAGCATGGCTCTACCATGTATAACACACATATGAAGCTCGCCAACACGCATTGGGGCAGCGCGGGGACCCCTCCTAGCCCCAAAACCCTATCAGAAACGAGGGGAGGCCTGTACCCAGCAGTAAGCCGTATATAGGCTGTAACTTAATCTTAACATATGCATATAAAATGGCTTCATAAAGTGAAAAGTGTGTACAAACTGTACACCCTATTTTACACTAAGGGCTTGAAATTGCACCATTTTTCAAACTTTAAAGAAACATTCATAATTTTTTCTTCATACAACTTTGAATATGTTAGTGTGAGGGTTTGTTTGTTGTTAATGTTATATTTTATGTTATTTCATATATTTTATGTTCGTGGCGCAGTGGCTTAGCAATGAGTGGCTGCACTGGGGGCCGCGGGTTCGAATACCGCACGGAACAAGCCTACGGCCTACAAACTCTGAAAACTGTCAGTCATTCAACTGCCTTTTATAAGATATACTAACCATTGCCTGTGGCTTAGCTCAGACAGTAAACAAGCACACAGTCCACCTGATGGGAAGAAGATGCTGTGGTACATAAATATCTACATTTATCTGCAATTTAGAATCAAAATGCAGATGCGTTGTCACCTCTGGGGACTAAGATGAAATGCCTAATTCACAGTATAAAAGAGTCTGCAGTTCTCAGTCACTATACGAAACACAGCAGCATAAATCTGCTATTTCACGCTGTTATTGTAAGAGTGTGGTAATACACAGGTTGAGCTGACCAATTCGTGCTACAACCATTAATATAGCTGCAGCGTGACTCTACCATGTTCAGTATTTTTAAACAAAAGCCTTCATCAAATCTCAGACACAATCATATTCCCTATTCCATTCAAAAGTCCTTCCTAGTGGGAGTTTATGCTAAAAAGGTTATTTGCAGCTTCTACTACGCAAATTCCATGTTTTTCACTTCAATAGTTAATAATCTGCTATAATAAATCAGTTAATTCAGCTATTTCACGTTATTTATACATCATCATCATCATTACAGCCCTTCACAACTCCACTGCTGATCATAGGCCTCCCCCAAGGTATGCCACAAAGATATACAAAAACTGTCAGTTCAATTGCCTTTTATAAGATATACTTAGGCCTCCCCCAAGGTATGCCACAAAGATATACAAAAACTGTCAGTTCAATTGCCTTTTATAAGATATACTAACTATTGCCTGTGGCTTAGCTCAGACAGTAGAAGGTTTTTTATAGATTTTTTTTATTATTTATACATAAGTATGGGATAATAGCATTGTTTAAACTAATGGAATGCGGTAGAGTTTTTATATATTTCCATTAAAAATGGCGGATTGTAAAAATGTAATTCAAACATGGTTACAAAATTTGTCATATGATAATACGGAAAAGTTGCTGATTTTTTAAGTTAATTAATGATAATATATTTTACCGAAATAACCCTTATTAGTTAGTATGTTATTCACTATATAAGAAACGGAAAATATTTGTTAATATTTCCCTTAGCACATACATTTGAGATATAGGTTTATACTAGTTCAGGTGCCTGTTATATTTGCGTGTTTTAAATTGGGACATTATTTTAAATAATTGTAGAGATTAAATTTAAGCATTGACCTACTACTAAATGAATAAACAAAATTCACGAAAAATGTGTCTCAGTTAACCAATATTAAGTGTAGGCACACATATAGAAATATAAAAAACTATAACATCGAAATTCAAACCATATTGTCCTTATAAAACTACTCAATTTTACTTGTGACAATTTATCAGCCTATTGATTTCGACTAGAAGTTGCACTATTTTCACCTTATGAAGATTCTAGTGAAAATTATCACTATGGTTATTTGTTTTACAATTAATATGAATTTAAACTAAATACTATGTACATATCTATGCATAACATTACTTTTAAATGATTAAATATTTGTAGTTCTTATGGAAAATAAATATAAATAGTTTTTGCATGTTTTCACAATACAGTATGGCATTTGATACAAATTTTACTTACCTCTTTGTTGTCGAAGCTTAGACTGTTTTCTAATTTGATATGCATCTTTTGAAGTAGAGGCCTTTGGTAAAGTTTCTGAAAAAATATAGTGTATCATTATGCTTGAGTAAAGGATGCTAAAATTATTAATTGACAAATGCTTTTATTAATGAAATTTTTTATTATTTTATTTAACAAGTACACTTACAATACACATATAAGATATAATCATGAAAACATACACATTTCTATACTCTCTGATATGTATATCAATAACAAGTGTACATAACATTCATTTTTTTACATGGTAGAGCCATGCTGCAGCTATCATATGGTTGTAGCATGAATGGGTCGGCTGGACTGGGGAAGGACCACACTCTCACAGAAAACCAGCGTAAAATAGCAGCTTAATGCTGCTGTGTTTCGTATAGTGAGTGTAGAGAACCGGAGACCCATTTTACTGGGATCGAGGCATTCTATCTTAGTCCTTAGGGATGACAATGCATCTGCATTTTGATTCTTAATTGAATGTAGATGTCTATGGGCCACAGCATCCAGTTACCAGCTGGTGGATTGTGTGTTCGTTTGTCACCCTTATCCTATAAAAAAAGATTGAGTCATGCAATTTTGGGTTAAATACTCATTAATTGAAACATTCAAGATCAGAATAGTGCCACTCAGTAGCAATTACATTAAAGTATGTGCCCATGAGCATAGAAGAAAACACATCGGCATATTGAGTGGGAAATATGTGGCTGGGGAAAAGGGGGTATAATTAAGAACACTGCACATAACCAGGACCAGGCACTCTCAGTAACAAGCTTGAAACGAAAAAAAAATTCCTTCAGTAGCTGAAATTTCACATAATTTCAGTATGAATATTCATCATCAAAGATCCAGTTGAAACCATTCCTAAAAACCAAATTATATTGTATAAACATATGTATAATTAAATTTTATACTTCCTGGGTAAAACCCTAAGAATACACCAGCCTAAGATATCATCATGAATAAGGCACAATTTTAATTCTTATATTTAAATATTTACCTTCAGCAGAACTTGCAGTTTTGGAGTTTTCACTGTCCTGTCCTATATTGATGAGGTGAAATAATTTTAATACATATGAATTCTACTAAAGAGAAGATACTAAGT
This sequence comes from Parnassius smintheus behrii, assembly GCA_036936625.1. Classification (NCBI taxonomy): domain Eukaryota; kingdom Metazoa; phylum Arthropoda; class Insecta; order Lepidoptera; family Papilionidae; genus Parnassius; species Parnassius smintheus. Next base: position 15,066,206 of record JAUPFT010000009.1, on the reverse strand, counting down.
TAAGGTTTGCAATAAATTAAGGCATAATTTTTTCTTATATAGTTTATGTATGAATGTTCAGAATACTTTCAGTTTTATGGAAACTTACATATTTAGGTAAAAACTATTATTATTCTATGACAATTCGGGCAAGTTTTAAATTCATTTTCTTAGAATTTGTGGTAGCTCAGTGGGTTAGCGCTGACTGTAATTTTCACAGTACACAAGCTACCTGGGTTTGATCCCCGCCTGCACCAATGAATTTGTTAATTGCAAATTTAAGTGCTAATTTACGACATCCTCTGCGCTGAAGGAAAACATTGTGAGGAAACCAGCATGTCTGAGAAATCAAAAACAATATTTCAAAGACATTTTAAGTCTGCCAACACACAATGGAGCTGCGTGGAGGACACTTTCTTGCCCTAAAACCTTCTCATAAGTGAGAGGAGACCTGTGCCCAGAAGTGGGACTTATATAGGCTGTTACTTTACTTTTTCAGAATTATAGTATTCATCATATTAAATTTTTTAAATTTATTGATAAATTGCTTTTCTGTTCCAAAAATAATCTAATGTATCTAACAAAATTTCATCTGATGAGGGGTTTTAAATTCAAGTTTCCTGTTTATAAAAAATCACTTTTATTCTTGTGGTTCTATTCGGAGGTGTTTTACCAATGAGTTTTTTTGCGGGTGGCAGATTGCCAACAGTTTTTTATTATACAGAGCTAATGTTACCACTACATAGAAATTACAGAAGTGTAATACTACATAACTACTTACCCAGATAGCAAGCAACTTACTGCTATATACTTACATAAATTTAAAGTGGGATAAATGTTAGCAGCAAGCCTTCTTCCAACAGTGCGAAACTTTTGTTCAAAATGTCTGTCACATATTTAGATATTTCTTAATACATATGAAGTTCCTCTGAGTTTCATTTCCTCAGACAATACTGCCAATCATATATTAAATCTAGCTTCGTTATAATAGCCAGGTTTTGGAAAACGATACATAGGTACTGAAAATAAAAACAATATGAGTTTGTTATGTTCCTATTGTAATCAATAAGATATATATTCATTTACACAAATACTTACCCATCTAGCTTACAGCCAAAATAAAACAATTTCGTATGCATTGCGTATTCCAATGTAGAAACAGTCGTATAAATTAAAGGAAAAACCAAAATCCGTAATGAATATTGAATGCCAATGTCGTGCGTAGTAGTAAAAAAGTAGTCCGTATGGGGTGCCGAGTTTATAGATGCAGTAGAAAAATCCAGATTCCGTAAGTAATACCAAATCATTAAAAATAAAGTAATTCACTAATACAATCTTTATGCAGAAAGCAAGAAAGTCAGAAGAAATTCAAAACCATAGATAAATAAATATGTAGCAAGCTATTCAAAACTTTTAACTTTTATACCGGCCGGCCTACAATGTCAAAAGTTGCCATAACCAGAATTACAAATTACTTAATTACCTTATATCATTTGAAAACATTTAAAAAGTCACTTCCCAAAAGGCTTTAATAACGTTTGAAGAGAAGTAGTTTTTTAGTTTATAATATTTTTATTAATATTTTTATTGTAAAAATTGCAAAAATTGAAAATCAAAACGAAACACAATTAATACAATTCCTTCAATTCTACCACGCTCTTTATATGGCCACCCAACCCTTTTAACACCGCCATCTATTAGAATTTTGTATAAAACGTTTACTTAAGTTTGTGCTTAAGTTGCATGACAGAGTCCTAAAGATGGCGCTTAGGCGTCACACTCAGTGTTAGGTTTGTATTGAAGTTTCACCCCACTATCCTATAATTAATAAATTTAAAACCCAACCCAAGCAAACAACTGCAAGACTTCAAGATGCTATAAGTTTGTACTGCATAGATCGGAACAAAAATTAATAATTTTAACCGCAGTTAACTATGACATCAAGACGTTGAACATCTCAGTTTCTGTATATATTACTCTACTCTATGCATCTCAGTTTCCCCCGTGACCATGAAGGTTAGAGAACAGGAGAACGATCACTACGTACCTACTAAAGCATACCGCCTGTCCTTGAATATTGTAGAATTTATAGCGGCGCTGACGTCGGTGAGTAGGTAGTGACTGCGAAGTTATAGTTCATTTCAAATAGGATGGCAGGATTCCACTTGAGACTTAGCAATTACAGCTGTAATGTTAATCTATTGTTGTGTGATTATTTTATTGCTTTAAAACTTGAAGTTAAGCATCTGTTGATAATACTGAACCAGTATAGCTGGAATGACGAATTTTGGTACTTGAACATTAAAACAAATTAAATTGTAGATAAAAAACCTTTGTTACTTTTAACTTAACTATTTTAAATACTTATAACAACTTGTTAATATTTTGTTTAATCAATCACTCTGAAGAACATTCATCGGTATCTGTGTCCTCACACGTATTTATTATAAATGGTTGTATCCGATCCCTCGAAAATTCGTTTTCCACTCTTATGACATGGTCACAAACATTCTTCCAAAAAATGGGATTTGAAGAATTTATTACATTTCGTACACTTTGGATTACATTTCCCCCTATTGTAGGCGTAACGTTTGACTTACGGACAGTTTTTTTTATTTGACTCCACATTAACTCAATTGGGTTCAATATACAATAATAAGGTGGGAGTCTTATTATCTCATGACCAGCCTCTTGTGCTAATTCATCGACCACATATTTTTTTTTCAAAATAATTGTTTTTGACGACTTCCAACAAACTTTTAATTGTTGATTTCTCTGGCACAGAAATGTTATGACTTCTTAAAAACTTATTATGTCACTTTTCCTAGTGTTTGTACTGGGAATTTTTCTATTTGTCGGCTGTGGTATGATGTGTTATCCATAACAATCACACTGCTACTGGGAATATTAGGCAAAAGCTGATCAGTGAACCATTTCTCGAATAATCCAGAATCCATATCTTCATGGTAGTCTGCACTAGAGCTTTTCAAATGTTTGCTAGAGATCAGTAAAGCCCCTGGTATCCAGCCCTGTTCACCGCCTGCGTGTAATATTATTAAACGTTTACCCCTAGAACATGGAGCTTTAGTTGTACAACTTGGTGAATTGTCTGTGTACCCTTTTTTTAGAGTATCGTGAGTGTCAAACCATGTTTCGTCTAAATATATTATATTTTTTCCTGCCGACCTTCGTAAACGTATTTCATTAATAAATTTTTCCCTTATCGTTCAGTTCGTTCATCTTCATCGTATCATCAGTTCTTCTTCCATCTAATTTTCCATACTTGAATTCAAGTTTTTTTAATAGTCTCCAGAGTGTAGTTTCTGAATATTCAAAACCAGCTTCACTTCTCATCAATGATTGATAAATCTCACGTAACGTTGGAATCTCATTGTTGAGGTAAAACTTGTAAATAGTCCTCCTCACATGTTCCTCTGTAAAATTATCAATTCTTTTAAAACTTATCTTGGTCCGTTTACGAGGAAGATGATTAGATCCTGCTGACACTATTCTACAAACAGTTCTTATAGGCACGTTTGTTAATTCCGATGTCTCTTTAATCACTCCCTTATCACACATGCGTTACAAAAGCTTATTGTAAACACTCAAAACTATGTCTTGAGCGTCTGAACTTAAATGTCTTTTTCTACGCTGAACACTATTTTCATCACTTGTAGATGCACTAAATGATATTTCCCATGGTCTCTTATATATACTCTTTATAACGATTTTATGCGTGATTATGAGCATCTTAATCATATACAACCAGTGGGAAAGGATCTGGTAGATATTTCATTCCTAACAATTGTGAGATCCATCCAGAAAGCTTAAAAACGAAACTTCGCGTTGTATTCAACGCGAGTCACAAGAAGACTAATAGACTATCTTTAAATGACATTGCTTACACTGGACCGAAGTTACAGTTTGATTTGGTTGATATTATTACCGGATTTCGGATTCATAATATAGTGCTTAAATGTAACACAATTCTCATCTAAGATGTATACGCAAATCTTGATAAGGCCTGAGGATCAAGGGTAGCAACACGTACTGTAGCATGAATCCCCTTAATTATTTCTTATATTTACGCGAACACTACACATTGAAATAATACTCGATTTTACGGAATTTATCGCGTATATTTAACTTTTTAATACCCGACGTTTCGAGAGCTTTACAGCCATTGAGTTATACAAGACTAGAGGAGCAAACCACATTACCGCGCGTCGAAAAAAGTGTAACCACTATCCAAACGCGACGACGTAGCTTTGAAACTAATAACAATTTTAAGTAAACATATATCTATCTCACTTACACAAGTTGCGAAAACAATATCGTCGTCGTAAGATTAGAAAAAGATAGACACACAAACATGCAATGGCGGGTTGGTGTGGCTTACTATATGAAATTTTACCTAAAATACGCAATAAAAATGAGTTTTTTTTAAGCTGCAGTTAATTGTTTTTATATTAAAAAAGTATATTTTATTTTAAAATCTTTATTACGTCCCCTTAGAAAAAAAGGGATACAAAGCTTATCAGATAAATAGAAGTAAACATAATGATGAAATAAAACGTATTTTTATGGTTCTAATAAATCAAACAATAAAAATAGGTATCTAATAAAATATAATTAATATAAAATGTATACGAAATTATAAATAATATAAAATTATTAATATAAAATAGGTAATAAAATATATTTAAAAGATAATTCAAGAATAAACTAAAATAAGAATAATTAATTATATTGTATGAAAGTTAAAACGTAGTTTTTATTATAATTTCCAAAATATTTAAAATCGGAGGTAACAAATTAACTTACTCCATTAATTATATAGTCTCCCATTAATGTAGGATAATCACAAATGCGGAAAAGTGGCAACATTGAACCTAAATGGCAATATTCGATATTTTATTTAATTTTTTAGTGTTTTAAACGTTAATATGAATATATAAATTAAAACTTACGTATGGAAAGTGATTCCGCTTGATTTATTATGTTTTTGTGACCTTGAAACGCATTCTTTCACTACGCATTTACCCATTTTTTGTTGTGAATCGTTCGGCTTAACTCGGACGGCGTCACCTTGAACACTGAACCGACGTTCGCTGAGTATAAGGCTGTGGCCTTATGTGAAGTGACAACGCTTTGGCGCGGAAATTACTTATCTAGTGTAACATATAAATCAATGTTTACAGCACCCATGGTCAAGGGAAGGACTGAGATGTTTAACGTCCTGATGTCATAGTTAACCGCGGTTACCATAGATTAAAATTTAACGTTTGGTTAACTATGACATCTGGACGTTAAACATCTCAGTCCTTCCCGTGACCATGGGTGCTGTAAAGCTCTCGAAACGTCGGGTATTAAAAAGTTAAATATACGCGATAAATTCCGTAAAAACGAGTATTATTTCAATGAATCCCCTTCTTTGCCTGTTCAAGAATTTGAACTTCGTACGGTCAAATACAGAGTCAAAATCTCACCGTACTTAAGCGATAAAAATATTAGATCAGTTAGCTGCAGATTACGGTGATCAGTTTCCTCATGCTTCTGAAGTTCTTCAGCATCATACTTATATGGACGATGTTATTACAGGTGCTACCTTAATCGAAGCAGCCTCTCAGCTTAAATAAGATTTGATAAATTTTCTTAACCGTGCTCAGCCAGATTTTCGTAAGTGGAACAATACAAGCTCTTTATTTCTTCGATCGTTACCCATGGAACATTGTCAGAGTCCGAAGGTATGAAGGCTTTAGGAGTTCAATGGGATCCAACGGAAGACAGTTTTACTTATTCTGTCTCTCCGGTGAATGTAGAGATTACGAAACGTTCAATCCTGTCCCACGTTCCTCGTATTTAAGATCCGTTGGGTTGGCTTTCACTTTTTACTCTTTTATCCTAACTACTTCTTCAAACTTAAGGCGTATTGGATTGTCGTAGGATGAACTCATTCCTGCTAATCTACGTAATGATTGGGTTTAATTTGTGTCTGACTTATCTAATACAAAATCGATAAAAGCCCTCGTAAAACCGTGATTGACTTAGCCGTTACACACTACGCTTTTTTGAACGTTTGACAAAAAGCCATAACAGTCTTTTATCCAGCGTTAGTAAGACACACGTATATAACACTTGGGTCATGCCTGTTATCATGTAGGTACACCTTTGGCGTACTCAAGTGGACTCAAACCATAGATATAAGAAATAAGGAGATACGCCCAGTAGTTGAAACTGTATCGGAATCCGGTGTCTCCAGTTTGCTCCTACGACGCGCCAACTACTACATAATATGCAGATCAGTAAAGCAATAGATACACAGTCGCGCACACACTCGTTTTATATAAATCAGTACGTACTACATAATCAATTATAAACCATATCTCTGAAAGCACAGCGTGCATTTACCATTCACCATGCTACTTACTCACATAAAAATATCGGTCACTATCGTTGTGCTGTAAAAAAGACATTTATTTTACATATGCGTTAGTGATAGACTAAATTGAAAAGTTAACGATTGTTTCATTTATACCAAAATTTTATTAAATTTTTTTGGGCCCTGAATATAAAATAAATAAAATACCATATGTCCAGAGAATAGCGTAACAACAGTAAGTGGGTAAAAATGTAATAATAACCTAAAATTTAATCAACTTACTTTACGACCGTTGTTGCTACGCATTCAGCGTAGTAGTTGCTGTACAATCAAAACAAGTAAAAAACATTATGTCACATCGGTCTTCCTATCCGATGAAAAAGGTTGACAAATTGGAGTATAAACTATAATAACAATTCGCCAAGCCACATTATTGTCGATAGTGGATCTGCACAAGCACACCACTAGCTCGTCGCAAGATACAGCGGCCGTACTTCTCCATATATCTGCATAAATAAAGTATCATTTTGTGATATTTACATTACTTGTTTAGTCACTTGGCGTCATACTAAGGTAGTGGTTATGGAGCAATAAATTCACTGCAAAAAAATTATAGTGGCTGTGATATATGAAATCAAAAATAATGTAGTAAGAGCAATGAATATTTTACGATTTGCTGTTTAATATGATTTTAAAGATAAATAACGTACAGGCGCCAATGAAGGCCCACTTAATTTCAAAACCTCGTAAAATCTTGCAGATAAATAAAGTAAAGAAAAAACGTAATGGAAGTTGTAATATATTTATTTGAGAAACTAGATGTCTAAAAAAGTAGTACAGGTTTTGGCGTTTTAACACAAATGTAAACACTTCTCAGAAACTTGCTGTTGGGCTATCTTGGGAAGCTGATCTCTGATGGCCCGAAAAATATTAATGAAAATATATGCATTAGAAACACGTAAACACTTTTAACATAAAACATCAAAATAAAAACACATCCTTCTCATAAATATATTCATAAAAGTTACAAAATCAACCAAAAATTTAAATGTGGGCCATCTTAAATCTATCAAAATGAAAATCAACTATAAAATAATAACAAACTACCTACCAAATAAAATAAAATTGAACTTTGTGATCACCTTTGAAAGTAATTTATCAAAAATAAAAATAAATCAGTTTCTTTTTATAATTTTTTTTATTAACATCCTTCACAGGTGGGCCATCTTTCTTGAAGTCTTGCAGTTGTATGCTTGGGTTGGGATTTAATTTTATTTATTATAGGATCCCAAGCAGATGGTAGCACCCAGCCATCTTCTCTATTGAAATTAGGATGTTTTTTGATTTCAATAGCCTCGCGAATCATCCTTAGAAGGAATCGGTGTTTTTAGCGAGGATTTGTGTTCTATCAAATCTGATGTAGTGACGGGGGCGATCCTGTACGTGTTCACAGACTGCAGACATCCCGGAGCGTCGATTCTTCACATCAGCTATATGTTCTTTAACGCCGGTTTTGATCGATCTTTTAGTTTGTCCTATGTAGGAAAGACCACATTCATAATCAAGTTTGTACACTCCTGCATCTTGCAGAGGGACGTTACACTTGACTGATGGTAAAACTGACCAATCTTCTTCGGCGGCTTGAAGTATGTTTTGATGGAAGCGCGCTTCAAGATGTAGCCAATCTTGTCAGTGACTCCTCTAACATATGGCAGTACAGCAGATACACGCTCGATTGTGGCCGGCTTCACTCGTTCACTGTGACGCAGGCGTGGGACCCGAAGCTTGTCATGCAAAACTTGCTTGACATGGTGGAGCTCGGCAGCGAGGTGCCTACTGTCACAGATCCCTCGTGCTCTCTAAAACAAAGATTTACCCACGGTAGCTAACTGTGAAGGATGGTCGTGAGAATCACCGTTTAAATATCTATCTGTATGGGTCTTTTTTCTATACACAGTATGGCTCAAGGTGTTATCAGTATTCCGAATTACTATCACATCTAGAAAAAATTGTTTGCCTCTAACTCCATTGTGAACTGAATTTTAGAATTTATAGAGTTAAGATGGTCTAAAAATGCAGTTACTTTATCTAAAGGTAGAATTGTGAAAGTGTCGTCTACGTACCGCTTGTAGAATCTTGGATTTATGGGAGAAGTAAGGAAGGATCAGGTTATTAAAACAAACAACTATCGAAGATATATCTTAAAAGATGGCACGGTCGATATCTGTCGAGCCTGTAGACATCCCAGCGAGTCACTTAAGTATGTCATCTCTTGTTGTTTGGCGCTTTCTAATTGTGCTTATTTGCTTAAGCATAACCTAGTAGCCAGGATTCTCCACCAGGAGCTCGCTCCACAATACGATCTAGTGGAAAAGAAACTACCTTATTATAAGTAATTGCCTGAAACCGTGCTCGAAAACGACCGCGTCAGAATCTATTGGGACCGGGCCACCATCACAAATAGTACAATTCTTGTGAATAGGTGTGGTTTTGTGCTGATGAACTGGGTAAATTCAAAGATATTTTGGTAGATATTACCATCCCGTATGACGAGAACTTTGTGAAAGCTGAAACATATAAGAAAACAAAATATCTGGAACTGACTCACGAGGTGACCGATATGTGGTGTGGTCTGTTTTTAGTTTATTCACATAAATTAAAAACAAGATTGGACCTATCTATGGGGACATAACCTATCATTTTGCTATCTATGGCATTGACAACAAAGTCTATATTGGACATCGATTATCCCGGACGAAAACTTCGTCCTGTTTGATAAAAAATATACCCTTCCAAGATATTTACAAGCTGGTTTTTTTAAAAGAATTTCCTACACTTTCGACATAGATAGAAGTGTTTAAATGAGTCTGTAATTGTTGTAGAAAAATTTTCCATCTTTATCGTAAACAGATAAATGAAGTCTACGGGCCACGACGTCCATTGTTATCACATGGATTGTTCATTTTCCATACTGTAAACCATTTTAACTCATTAAACTATAAATTTTTAATTATTTTTTTTAGTTATTCACAGAAGAAAGATCGTAAAACGATTCATCGGATCTCTAACCTTTTTCAATTTTATTACGTCGTATCTTGTTTAAATGATTCTTTGTTTAAAAACGTTTAAAGCAAATTCACCCATCTAGTTAAAGAACGATAACGTAATTTGAGATGTATTCAAATACTTTTATTCTTGGGTAATAAAGTGCTAATTGTTTTAAGTAAAAAGCTTTAACTAGTAAACAAATTCTAATTCAAAAGAAATATATTGGAATTGACGGAATTGAAGAGCTTTAAGTACCTACCAGTGTTCCACCCGCTTTCAGAAGCTCCGATGTAATTCCACCCTCGCCTGGGGCCCTGCCGTTTTAAAGGTGCTGGATAGCCATTCTAATGCTCAGATTGACGTCTGGGATATCGTCGGAATAGTGTCGGAAAATAAGACTTGTCCTTGAATCGTTACTCACACTTGCGTGTGGCTCCAACGATGATGTGTACAGCTGCCCGTAGAATCTCTCAATCTCACTCAAAATTTCAGGTGTCCCGGAAACGATGCTGCCACACTCAGTCTTCAGTTTTGACAGTTGGTTCTTTCTGGCAGACAGATCTCTCCTTTAATACTCGCTTCTTTAATACGAGCAGTATTAAAGTTACGTAAGTCTCACCGCATGCATTTGGAGATCTGTTTGTTCAGTTGCCCTCGATCGCTTCTTTAATACGAGCAGTATTAAAGTTACGTAAGTCTCACCGCACGCATTTGGAGATCTGTCTGTTCAGTTGCCCGTATGCTGTCAAATCTGTTGGCGATTGCAGCCTCATCTCCCGTCTAACAGCCTTGAGATTAAGAGTGTGATCGGCGAGTTTTGTGTTCTTCTGCGGCAGGTCTTGCAGAACTTAGCTCCGACTGCATGGACAGTTTCCACGAGCTTGTCATTCATATCGTCCACTGAATTGCAATCTTCCGGGCACTGAAAGCGGTAGCGTAACTCGAGCTGAACGGTTGCGGGAATTAGGATGCCGTGTAGTGGCGGTTGAGAATATCCACTACCCCATATCTTGCCGTGGGTGTCGTAAAAGGCGACAGAGGGAAACAAGCAGGAGATGTGCAGCAGCATCTTCTTGATAGCAGCAACTGTACAAAAAAAACTGCGGTTGCCAACCCGCTCACCAAGCGTGGCAACTATGGCAAGACACCCTCCATGAGAAACGACGCAAATAGACGGCCCCCAGTCCCCGACGGCCACGCTATTTCTGGCTATGATGGTGACCATGGTAACGGTGGGTTAGGGTGTTAAGAATCTCCGGTGGAGGTTCGGTTGCCACCCACCACGACTCGACTTGGCAACATACGTAGGGTTTTTATTGCGAGATTATTAACGAGATTATCGTTTTGTAGAGAACGTACCCGAAGTTTGTTATCTACCGTGCAATAACGGTTGTAAGATTTAAGCGCGGAATTCTCGGCTCTAATCGGATGTCAAACATCTGTCGGAAGCTTCTTGTGTTGATCACTTGACACACCAACCCTACGGGAGTATTCTTCAAGCGCTGAAGTGAGATGAGTCAATAGGGTGCTAATCGCTCTATTGGCTTCCTCTGGCGATCCTATCTTGTCCGGTGTAATATCTAAATGCTGGGAGTTCGTAGACTTGAGTTTGACCTCAAGTTTACGCCAGTCGACGATGGTTTTGGTTTGAGGGACCTCACCTGCCGACCGGCCCAGTTGTAAAACGACCAGCCTATGGTCCGAGTCTAGTTCGGTAATAGTATATATCGAGTAGATTGTGAGGTGTGCAGGATAAGGATAGCGTGTTGGACTTTCGGGAGCGATAACGTCGAAGTAAGGTCTCTTCGTGAGGTCGCTTAGAATGATTCCATTAGGGTCGTTAACGTTAGAATTCAAACAAACGTGTTTGCTAGTCAGATCTCCCGCGATTAACATGCTGGGGCCTTGATTTAGTAGAGTATATATATATACGATATGTTGGTATCTAGTATATCTTTTAAAGGAGGTTGATATGCCGATGCAATTATTATAGACAGATGGCCTTGAAGTGTAATCCTACAGACCCATGCTTCTAAGTTAGTAAGCGGCAGAGTATCTATCGGTACACATTGAAAAGACCTTTTGTAGTAGATCAAGGTGCCACCTTTAGGTCCGGTCAGACTATCATTTCTTACTAAGGTACAAATAGCTAATTCGTGATCGCGCATACTAGGTTTTTAGAAGGTTTTTTGCAATAGCATGATGTCGACATCATGATCGCGTAAAAAGTACACGATTTCTTCCTTTTGGTCTCCGATACCGTTTGCATTAAAGGACGCGACAGTCAGAGAGCTAGGCTTGGTTCTGCCTGTATGTTGTGATGCCATTATGGTTTGGGATGCTTCGACTTAGGAGCATTGGAAGGAGCCTATCGCGTGGACAAGATTGATGTGCTCAATGGCATTGAGCTTATACTGAGTAAACTTGGCTTCTTGAAGTTTGCGGACAAGGGATGTAATTTCAGCCACATTTATGTTGTTGACGAAGCTACAGACTAACGGAAAGTCAGCAGCGAAGTTTGAAGGTGCCTGAGGGGCAGGTTTGGGCTTATGAGCCTGGAGAGAGTCCGGTGAGGCTCGTCACCCTTTTTCGCAGCGGGGCGTTTATGTCTTTTGCCCGAGACTAGGGTAAAACCTTCATCGGGTTTGGCCGGTTTGTTGCGTCCGTCTCCATATCGGAGATCATATCGGCGTCCGAAAACACCGGGGAATGCCCGCGGGTGGAGAGCGCAGAACGCGCGGGACGCAGCATCATATACGGTGTCTATGGGCACGGGGGTTGCAGGACCAGTGGTCGGCGACAAAGGGTCGTCGACACGCTACTACGGTCGTTCAGCAGCGGGCGTGTTCGTTGCGCTAAGAAAGTAGCCCAAACGTCGGGGCATACGCGACTTAAAAAGTCGGTGAGTTCGGTTATAGAGATAGCCGCCATCTTGTTAGTGAGTTAAAACACTTATGTATCAAGCCCCCCACCTTGGGGCGGGGGAAGTGTGTGCCTAAACGAACACTTATACAACCACCGCGTTGGTACGCTAGCTGTCGCCTAATGCGACCAGCGAACACAGTATTTAAAACAATAGAATTGCTGCCCCTGAGGTAACGAGTGTGCAATAAACTACTTAAAACTAGACAATGGGCCGGCGGGCCGATGCAGCTGGCAGCTGTTATGTCACACAACACCACTAAAACACTTTCGCGAACCGGTAATTGTCTTTGTCTTATTTCTTGAAACACTGTAATCTGGGAACATATTGGGCTCAACCGACGAATAGTACTGCGCGGTTGGGTCGCAGGCAACCGTTCCCCGCTTTGTACCTGATCGGAATGTATCCATCTATATCTATGTTTTATTTGATATCCATGTAATATCGTACATATATGTCGCGAATGGTAGGCTTTCGCTGAGTTTATGAAAACTTTAAATTATTTAAAAATAATTACATAAATACAGCCTATAAACATCCTACTCCAAGATTTATCCTCAGCGGTTTCTATCCTCGACGTCATAAGACCATCGCGGTCTTCTTCGATATAGCCAAAGCTTTCGATAGAGTCTGGCACACAGGCCTCATCTACAAGCTCTACAAAATAGGTTTCCCCGATCGTCTAGTTCGTCTCGTGGCCTCCTATTTGAAACATCGTACCTTTCGTTTTAGACACGAAGGCACGCTATCTTCACAGCGAACTATCAAGGCTGGTGTCCCTCAGGGCTCAGTACTTGCTCCTCTGCTGTACATCCTGTTCACCAACGACATTCCCATCCCGTCGAAAGGTGTTCAACTCTCCCTCTTCGCAGACGACACTGCCATCTACTGCTAAGGTATCTCACTACCCTTCATACGGAACAAGATCCAAAAGTCAGTTGATGACCTAGGAGCTTGGTTCAAAAAATGGCGCATCGATGTGAACCCGGAGAAGAGCTCCGCCGTTCACTTCGATTATAAACGACGCCGTCTTAAAAACACCCCTCCAATACGTATGCTAGGGACCCCTGTCCCCTGGCATACGACCGCCAAATATTTAGGTGTCACTCTAGACACAGGGCTCACTTTTAGGCCCCACGTCAAACGAGTCACCCATCACGCACGGTTTTATCTGAGTAGGCTCAACAGTATGTTGGGCAGACACAGTAAAATGTCCCTCCGAAACAAGCGTACCCTTTATAAGGTCTGTATACGACCAGTCATGTCCTACGGGGGCCCCGTCTTTGCCCACGCAAACCCCAAAATTATTAATGAACTCCAAATAGTTCAAAACCTTTTCTGTCGTCGAGCTGCGAACGAACCTTGGTACGTCCGTAATGCCGACCTTCATCGGGACTTAGAGCTCCCAACAATTCAACAGTTCCTTAAAAAACTCTCTGAGAACTTCTTCAAAGCCTCAGAGTCGCACCCAAATCAATTAATTCGTGAGGCAGCTTCTTATGCAGCCCCACCCCCCTCTCGCTATCGTGTCCGCAGGCCGAGAAACTCTCTCTCGGACCCGCCTAATAAACTGTCAAACGACCTGAACTGCCTCCTGACGGCTCAGGCCAATTCTAATTAAATTAATTATTATTATATTAACTAATATTATTTTGCCTTCGTAGGCACTCCCTCAGCGGCTCTTAGCCGCCTGCGCCCTCTTTTCCCAAAAGAGGGTCGCTCATGATAAGGCACAATACAGCTTAATCAGCCAGTTGCCTGTCCCCAAAGGCGGTTTTAAGAGGGTATCACTTAGGGTCCCCGGTAGGACAGTGAGTCCCTCATAACCACGATAGACCGGCTATCGTGGTATGCGTAATGCATTTTCCGCCTCTCTACATATAGGGTAGCCCTTTAATTGCTTCGGGCGCAAAAAAAAAAGTCAGCTCAAATTCTAATTTCGTCCCCACTTGCCCGCGCGTCGTATGCTATGTACCGACATGTTTGTAATCACTAATACTGCAAGTAGAAAGGTCGTTAGACACATATTTCATTAGGTTTATCATATTTATGCCTGTTTCTTAACGCCAAGCCAGCCGCTTCTTATTTTTATCACGGTTATTTCCCATTTTAATTTTACGTCGTACTGTTGCGTAATGTATATTCTGATCGTAAGCGACACAACCTCCGCCTTTAAAGGCCGAAGCGAAGTGACTAGTCAATAATCTATGGAAGTGACCCTGCGGCCGGAATCACGCGTCAAGAGGCCGATAGTTTAGGTAATTTCTTTTTACAGTGAAAATATTGGTATTTTAAAAAAAGTAAATAACATAAGCACTGCTTTATAGTTAGTTCAGTTAGTATGCAAAGTTTCATGATCTTATTTAAAGTATTTTATGAATAACAGCGGTTTATTGTTTATTTTGGAGGTACCTTTGGATTTTTTTTCTATCGAGAAAATTTTACGAAATCGTGTTTTCGTCTAACATAATCCTTAACATTAATCCTCAACTTTACCATATATTTATTTCAAAATTAATGCTGCAATATTTTCGGCATAACGAAGGATCTTGCTAAGCAATTTGACATTATATTTCCCCTTAAATACCGAATTATCCAGTACATTTCAAGTATAAGGTAGGTAATTTCAACTTACACATATTTGCCGGGTAAATTGGTTAAACGTCATATAGAAACAGAACTCATCAAAAACTTTGCACATGAAGACAGTTCTCTCGTAGGAATTTCAAACAAAACTGTGATTTCGGTTTCCTAATGTTCCTTATCTAGATGGTAAGGGAAAGGGCAAAAGTAATTTACACAAAAACAGTCTATACTATTTTATAACAGAGATATATTGACCTAAAAAGAAAAGGGTTTCGCTTGAATGATCCTATTTTGTCATTTCTATTTTGTTACATTAACATTGTTTTTATAGAATAAGGGTGAACAAATGAGCACTATATCCGATGTTAATTACTGTAGCACAAAAATCTACATGTATTCTCGATTAAAAATCAAAATGCAGATGCGTTGTCACTCCTAAGGCCTGACGGAGAGCCTTGTTTCCAGGAAAGGGTCTTAGGTCTCTACACTCACCATACGAAACAGCAGCATTGAGCTGCTATTGGAAACAAACATTTTAAACAGCTGCTTGAAGTAGCGGTATGATGAGAGCAGCGTCGTGTGGTAGAAAAAAGTGTAGGTTTACAATTCGATTGTACGTTTTTTTCTAATTATGTAACGCAATGTCTACGTTAATTGTGAGCCTATTTTGGTTATTTCGTTTTATTAAAATAGGTCATGTGCACTGGGAGAAAAAAATATTTCAATAGTTTTTAATATAAATATTTAGACTTAAATATTGCGATATTCCTTAGTCTACTCGAGAGGATAGAAAATAAACTTAAATAAGAATTAAAAACCGCCTTCAAAAACTAAGCTTTAAAACTTTTATACCTTTGCCTTATAATGGAATTTAGTTTACTAAATATTT
The DNA here is from genome assembly GCA_036936625.1 of Parnassius smintheus behrii. Taxonomy (NCBI): domain Eukaryota; kingdom Metazoa; phylum Arthropoda; class Insecta; order Lepidoptera; family Papilionidae; genus Parnassius; species Parnassius smintheus. The sequence goes on along the minus strand of JAUPFT010000009.1, from coordinate 15,050,399 downwards.
TATTTATTTTAGTTTTTTGAGGTCGACTTTCATATATTATTAAAATTTTATTTTTGTAACCAACTATATTCCAATAGTCACCTTTTGCGACACCCACAGGACAAACTGGGGTGCTGGATTCTCTTATGCACATTACGAAAACAAAACAAAAATATTTTTTTAATTTTTTTAATTTAATAACAATTATTTTTAACGAATTTTATCGTAGAGACGACCTGTAAGAGAAAATATATGAATATGTTTACACTTCTCTACTAGTTGTCAAGCTAAGCGATGCGGCTTTAATGCCATTCAGTATATTTTCATACAACGTTTACTTTGAATAGAGCTGTGTAGTTGCGTGTAGAATAGATGCGTGCTGTTTTGTGTTTAAGTGTATTTAAATTCTTTTAAAACAGTTTTTCTGTTTGCCTTTTTCCGTTTGATTTAGCGCTTTGCAAATATATCCTTTTCAATGTTTGTTTTATTGTTTTGTGTATGTTTTAGTTAGCAACACAGACACACAATGAAAGATAGAAAACTACGTACACACTTTTCTTCTTTATTTCTTTTTCGTATTGTTTATAACACGTGGCGTTTTTTACGTGGTAGAGCCATGCTACAGTTATATTAGTAGTATAGTTGTAGCACGAATGGGTCGGCTCGACCGGGGAAGGACCACGCTCTTACAGAATACCAGCGTAAAATAGTAGCTTAATGCTGCTGTGTTTCGTATGGTGAGTGTAGAGAACCGGAGACCCTTTTTACTGGAAACGAGGCATGCCATCTTAGTCTTCTAGTCCTATGGGTGACAACGCATCTGCATTTTGATTTGTGGTCGAGGATAGATGTAGATGTCTATGCGCCACAGCAACCAATTACCGTCAGGTGGACTGTGTGTTCGTATCCTATAAAAAAACACAATCTTTCATATGAATTAATTGATTTATTAGCCTCCAAACTTAAGTAAATGTGTTATGAATTTCATTGTACACTGTGGAATCGTTAAGCTCTCACCCATTTCATGCTAAGGGCATAAGATAAAGGGAAAAGTAGAATAGAAAAATATAAAAGTAAATTTAATAAATAATCACAATTTAGTGGAGTTTGAAATGTAACCATCGGAGCAAAAATGCATATAAATTTAAAAATATGAATGTACATTTAATAATGCATAGTGTAATATTAGGAAACCGTCACATAAATAATTTGTCGCTATGATTGAGAGGCAACAATGTTTATGTAACCTTTTTGTGTTTTGCAACCTCTACCTTTCGAGAGTCTTAAACTAATTGGTTCTGCAAAATCAACACCACTGTTCAAAAAAGGTTTACAAGGTGTTACACGGGGATCTGGTAACGACCCCATCATCTGGTTTCTAGCAGTGACTCGGAATCTAGCATGTTTCATGCACCGATGGACTACTTGTTGAACGAGACCCTTAACATGAACTATTCAGTATCGTCTACGTATGTTACACTAAAGCATCGTGGACCGTCATGTAAGATACTGTTGCAAGCCATAATTGATGGCCCTAGCGCCATCTAGTGTCGGGGAGCAGAGCAAGGAGAGCTTTCTAGAAAATGCCATGCCTGAAATTTCCACTAACAGCGTCATCTAGTATCGAATAGAAGAATTAAGCTTTCTAGAAAAGTCGAATTTTCTATATCTAGTCGGTCGGGACCGGTATTTGCTAGAACATTCTAGATGTTTCGGCGGAAAAGGCCCATATAAAGCCGTTATATGTCGCGACCGGGGCGGTTTTGAATTGGCAATACAAATGTAGCTTCGGAGCGAAATAAAGTGAACTAAAGTGATCAGTGTGATTAATTATTAGTGTCTTTTAAGTTTTAATTGGTGTTCGGTAGTTAAAGTGTTAATTTTGATAATTCAATCGGCAGTTTTTACTGTCACGAACCCTAAGCTCGTGACAGTACGTATGTGGTAATCGGTAAGTATTAATTTTGGTAAATACATGATTTCCGGGTAAGATTATTTGGTGTTTACTTTCTTGTACTCTTCCTGCTACTCTAAGAATTCTTTTTTCAACTAGAAAAATATTTAGACTGCAAAGTTTACTATCCTTTTTAACATTTTTATTTGTAGATATCCTTTCAATTTCATCTCCAATTCCTTCCCTTTGACATAATTTTATAGATATTTCTCTTGCTTTATCTATTTTGTACCCGTAAGATGTTTTCCCTTTAATTTCTCCCTATGAAGAGTCGTAGTATGTATGATGTTACTTGAAGTAGTTTTGTTAAATTTGAACATCTTCTTAATAATCCAAAGTCTTCATTTTCTGTTATTGTATTTTTGAAAACATTAATCTTTTCGTTTTTCTTTTCTGGACAATTAAAATGAAATGTAATATTTTCGGTGTTATATTTAATGAAACTTCAAATCATAAACTTTTATCAATTATAATTTATTATTTTTTAGGAAAATAGTAGAGTAATGCCAACGTATTTGTGTGGGTTACGAAACTAATTACTTCGTTGAATACGATTTAAAAACTCATTGTATTATGTTTACAATTAACTAAATTGAAATTCGTTGTGCCCATATTGTGAGCCGCAATTCCTTAACGACAGCGATATACCTAAATAATACATGAGACTATATTATAATATAAATTTGTAATGCCTGTAAAATTATACCAGATGTTCGCGAATATTACCTATTAATGTCAAATATGTATGTTGTATATATGCATGATACCAATTCTATTGTAACTTCGAAATTTCTATGAGGCGATCGGATCTGGCTACCCGACCTAACCATAGAATATACCTATTTTACTCTTGTATTTTTATATTTATAAACTAAAGAAAATTAAATTTTTCATACTTTATGTCTGCTGGAGGTATAGTGTAGTGTTACGAGCTTGAGGTTCGTGACAATAAAAATTGCCGATAAAATTACCTAAATTAACACTTTAATTTACTTTACACAAATTAAAGTTAAAACACTAATAATTAAACACACTAATTCACTTAATTCCGCTCCGAAGCTTCGCTTGTGTCGCTGAGTTCAACTCTGTCTCGATCGCATCTTGCAGCGCCTATTTATTTAAATTAGCAAAGAAACATCCCGAATCTTCAGGTAAATGCGCGCAAAGGGACGGGTTTGCGAGTATAGGTTTTCTAGAAACTTAGTTCTTCGGATGGCGCTGTCGGTTGAGAGTGTGATGTCATTCTCTGCAGAGCTCCCCTCGCTCTCGTTCCTGACACTAGATGGCGCTAGTTGACTTATTCACACAACACTGCCCCCTCCTAAGACATGCTCGTCCCGAGCATTATCGGTCCCATAATAACGCGCCAAGCGACCCACATGGACGATCTTAGGAGTCCCTCTTGCGCCTAACTGTATCCGGTAGGTCACATCGTTGATTCTGGTTACAATCCGGTACGGGCCGTCCCATTTAGCTTGAAGCTTAGGAGATTTCCCTTTGCTGCGGACTGGATTGTGCAACCACACTAATGAACCTTCGTTGAACCCTTTATTGTTCATTTTGCGGTCGTACCGGTTTTCATTTTCTCAGACATTTGCTGGCCCGATTGTCTGACGTGCTCATAAATGTCATTCATTTTGTTCCGCAAGTCATTTGCATAATCGGTTATACTGCGTGGGACATCAGGTGGTATCCCGGTGATCAGGTCTGCAGGCAGCCGTAATTCTCTTCCAAAGTTTGCGAAAGCTGGTGTCACTGCTGTACTTTCGTGAACAGAACTTCGATATGACAACAAAAACGGTTGTATGTGCTTGTCCCAATCTCGTTGCCGATTGTCTACAACTTTTGCTAGGTACCTCTCCAATGTCTGATTAAATCGTTCCACCATTCTATCAGATTGCGGGTGATAAGAAGTCGTTCTTGTTTTATGAGTACCCATAACTCGGCAAGTTTCCTGGAATATTTGAGACTCAAAATTCCTTCCTTGATCGCTGTGAATCTCTAAAGGTACTCCAAAACGACAGAAGACTTCATGAACTAGTTTATCTGCAACTGTTGAAGCTTCTTGATTTGGAATGGCGAAGACTTCTGGCCACTTAGTGAAGTAATCCATCACAACCATGAAATACTTGTTACCGCTTTCACTCTCCGGAAACGGCCCCGCCACGTCAATGACTATTCTCTCCCATGGTGCACCAACATTGTACAACTTCAATGCACCTCTACTACGAGTCTGAGGTCCCTTTACAGCCGCACAACTTGTACATTTGCGACACCAGTCCTCGACATCGTTTCGACAGCGGACCCAGTAAAACCGTTCTCGGACCTTCAGTAGAGTTCGTTTAACTCCCAGATGGCCTCCTGAACAATCATTATGGTACAGCTGTAGAACATCCGGTACTTTAGCTTTAGGGACAACCATTTGCAAATGACAGCTGTCTCCCCGAACGTTTTCCCATTTACGACACAGAACTCCATCCTGAAGCAGCAAGCTGTCCCACTGGGCCCAATAGCTTTTAGTGGTCGAACTCATCGCTGAGACGTCACTCCACTTGGGCTTGGGAGCACTGGCCTTTATCCATTCCAGAATCGGCTTGATGTCCGGATCTTCCTGCTGTGCATGTAGTAAGCTGTCCTTCCACTCGTTGCTGAGGTGGTCTGCCCTGAGCATCCTCACGGATACCACTTCCTTACTCTCTTGCCTAGTACAATGTTTGCAATCTTCAGGACAAGGTCTTCTTGACAATGCATCTGCGTTGCCATGAGATTTCCCGCTGCGATGTTCGATCTCAAAGTCGTATTCCTGCAGTAGTTCGATCCACCTCGCAACTTGTCCTTCTGGGTTTTTTAACTGCAATAGCCATTTTAGTGCAGCATGGTCAGTTCGTAAGTGAAATTTTCGCCCCAGAAGATATTTGCTAAAATGCTGCAACGACTTTACCACAGCTAGCAATTCGCGTCTTGTAACACAGTAGTTCCTTTCCGGTTTTGACAACGACTTGCTGAAGTACGCTATCACGACCTCTTGGTCACCATTCCGTTGAGACAGCACACCGCCAAGTCCTATATCACTTGCATCTGTGTCAACTATAAATTCTTTGCTTGCATCAGGGTATCCCAAAATAGGTGTTTTGCACAGACGGTCCTTGAGCTCCTGGAATGCGATATTGCAACTTTCATCCCAGCAGAAATGTCGCTTCTCCTCGGTTAGCTTGTGCAGAGGTTTGGCTATATCTGCAAAGTTCTTCACGAATCGCCGGTAATAGGAGCACAAACCCAAAAATGCTCTAACCTGCGTCTTGTCTTTTGGAACCGGCCAATCCTTGACAGCGCCGATTTTCTCTGGATCTGTGCGGATACCTTCTTCCGATACTACAAACCCCAAAAAGTTAACTTGCCGTTGGAATAGTGAACATTTCTTCGGGCTCAACTTGAGGTTGGCACTCTGAATCTTCATAAGCACGCGTCAGGTTTTAAAGGTGTTCCTCAAACGTACGGCCCACGATGACGATGTCATCCAAGTAGACCAGACAGGCATCGCCAATTAGTCCGGTAAGTACAAGTTCCATCAGCCTTTCAAACGTTGGTGGAGCATTGCACAACCCAAACGGCATTACTTTGAATTGCCACAGACCCTTTCCCGTCGAGAACGCAGTTTTCTCCTTGTCCTTAGGGTCAATTTCAACTTGCCAGTAGCCACTTTTTAGATCCAGCGTGCTAAACCATTTTACTCCTGTAAGCATGTCCAGCGTGTCATCAATTCTTGGCAAGGGATAGCTGTCCTTCTTTGTAACGTCGTTCAGACGGCGGTAATCAACACAGAACCGCATGCTGCCATCCTTCTTTTTCACCAGCACCACTGGTGAACACCATGGACTAGAGGAAGGTTCAATAACACCATCCTTCACCATTCCTTCAATCTTGGTTTCCACTTCCTTTTCACGTGCTACCGGCAATCTTCTTGGCCGCTGACGGATAGGCAATTCCTCACCTGTGTTTATTTTGTGTTGAACTAAACCAGTCTTTCCTATGTCAGCATCGTTTGATGAGAATACATCGGCGTACTTGAGTAACAACTTCTTCGCCTTGACCAATTCGTTTGGGGAGAGAACACTGCGACAGTCTTCCAAAAGTGTGGTCACTCTCGTTTCTGCATCCTTGCTGGGGGTCCCACTCGATATATATTGGCACCGACGTAACCAATCCACTTCCTCACAAGTACCAATTAGTGTGCCTTTTTCTATAATCTGGTCCCGGTCGCAAGGGTTCAGCACACGTACTCCTGAGATGTCAGTGGTCCTGACCAAGGTTCGAGCTACTTTCCATGGAAGGTCATTGTTTACCCTTTCCACAAGTACACAACGGTGAGCTTGCCCAGCGTTTCGGGGAAGACTAACCGGAACAATCGTTTCCGATCTTGGCGGAAGAATAATCTTCTTAATGCTGTACACGTTCTCTGGTAACGCACCTTCCATAAAAAGTTCTTTCTGTCCACATTTCAAAACACCTTGCTTAACGTCGATCTCACAACAATTATTCCTCATAAAGTCTAGGCCTAGGATGCAGTCGTCCATTATATCAGCCACGATGACATTATGCAGGTAGATCACGTTGCCTAGCTTCAACTCCATCTCCTTCTCTTCACGGACGGGTATACGCTGACCGGTGGCTGTTACCAAATTAATGCGTTCTCGGTTGTATGCGGAGTCCCCAAGGAACTGACTTATAAGTTGGGAACTAACAACCGTACGAGAGGCTCCAGTGTCTATGGTCAGTTTACACGGCATTCCGTTGACCTCACCCTTGATGATTAGACTGTTCTCATCATGGGTTTGTGAGGTCGAGATCCTTGGGGCTCTTTTAACATCAGCCAGCACCCGCCCCGCAGTTCTGGCTTTTACTCGTTTCCCTGCTGCTGCTGGGCGGTGCTGTTGGCCGCACTACCCTCCTGGGATCGTTCACCTTCCCTTTCTAGGGTTCGCTTAGGGCAGCTGGATCGAAGATGGCCCTTTTCCCCACAGCCATAGCACCTAGGGCTGTATCCCTTGTTGCGGTCGCGAACTATAGCTGCTGCAACCTCCCTGACGCGATGGGAACGGTGATCCTGCTGCACGGCTTCCACTTCCAGTGCATGGGCCAAGGCGTCCTTAAGCGTCTCGTGGTGCCCGAGCCTCACAGCAGCTCTGACTTCCAAGTCGCGGATGCCGTCTATGAATGTCTGCACCAGGTTCCCTACAATGAGCGCAGGTACAGACCGGTATGCTTTTCGCACCAGCTTCTCCACTTCTAGAGCCCACTGCTGCAGGTTTTCGTTGATGCGCTGCACACGATCTTTAAGCTGCGCACGAAAGACGTGTTCCAGGTGAGCGTCGCCATACCTCGCCTCCAATGCCTCAAGGAGTTGCTCATAAGTCACTTCCTCACCGAGAGCTTCCAGAACTGTTAAGGCCTGGTCGCGCAGGCCTAGTGTGAGAGCAGTCATGGCCTGGCTTTTATTCCAGCCGTTCGCCTTCATAACAGCCTCGAACTGGATCTTGTAGGCTGACCAGGAAGAGGTACCGTCGAACGGCGGCACTTTGAATCCACGTAGCGAAGGTGTTGTAACTACTACGGGAGCTGTTGTTCCATCCCCAAGTTTGAGGTCGTCCAGCGTTTTCTTCACGTCAGCCATTACGTTGTCAACCCGATTGTTTACTTGGTCGATTCGGGTTTCGGCCTCCGACAGGCGGTTGTCATGTTGAGCAACCTTATCCTTCACCTCCCGTATCTCTTTTCCGAAAATAGCGTGAAGGTCCTTCATGAGGAGCATCTGCTCTTCCTTATCGCGTTGGAGTTGCTCTTCTAAACGACGGGCCTGTTCCTCCTGCCGGCGGGCCTGTTCCTCCTGTCCGCCCCACAGCTGCTCTTCCAATCGGCGTGCCTGTTCCTGCAGCATCACCATCAGAGCACCTAAATCAGGTGCCACAGACGTAGAAGCTGCTGACGGACCTGCTTCCGTGGCCGGCGGCTGGCCCTCAGACATCTGCGGCGTTGCACCACCAAATCTCCATTCGCCTTTGTACCAAATTGGTTTGTTTGAGTGCAATAAAGAATTTTCTATCTATCTATCTATCTATCTATCTCCTCTGGTCCGTCTCCTGCTGGCGTTGACTTCGGGTACGGACACCCTCCGTTTCCTCCTTAGGTAAAATCGGCATTATTTTATCCCACTTCTGACACCAAATGTTACGAGCTTGAGGTTCGTGACAATAAAAATTGCCAATAAAATTACCTAAATTAACACTTTAATTTACTTTACACAAATTAAAGTTAAAACACTAATAATTAAACACACTAATTCACTTATTGAATAAAACTATTATTTACGGATTTTATCGTGTTTAATTACTTTTAATTTATTTTTATTATTATCCCGACGTTTCGGGTGCTTTACAGCGCCCATGGTCACGGGGGGGACTGAGATGTTTGACGTCCCAATGTCATAGTTAGTCCGGCTACCTTCAGTTTTTTAATATTAATTTTTGGTCCGATTTACGCAAAACGAGCTTATAGTATCATGAAGTCTTGCAGTGGTATGCTTGGGTTTGGGTTTAATTTTGTTAATTATAGGATCCCAAGCAGATGGTAGCACCCAACCATCTTCTCTATTGAAATTTGGATGTTTTTTAATTTCAATAGCCTCGCGTATCGTCCTTGGTAGGAATCGGTGTTCTTTTGCGAGAATTTGTGGTTTATCAAATCTAATGTAATGGTGGGGACGATCTTGAACATGTTCGCAGACTGCAGACTTCCCAGAGCGTCGGTGCTTCACATCAGCTATATGTTCCTTCACGCGGGTTTTTATAGATCTCTTTGTTTGACCTATGTAAGAGAGACCACATTCACAATCTAGCTTATACACACCTGCATCTTGTAGAGGAATATTACATTTGATGGATGGTAAAAATTGACTAATCTTCTTCAGCGGCTTGTAGTATGTCTTAATGGACGCTCGCTTCAAGATGTAGCCAATCTTGTCCGTGACTCCTCTAACATATGGTAGTAGAGCAGGCGCGCGCTCGACTGTGGCCGGCTTCACTCGTTCACTGTGACGTAGGCGCGGGACCCGAAGCTTGTTGTCTTGCAATACTTGCTCGACGTGCTGAAGCTCCGCGGCCAGATGTTTTCTGTCACAGATCCCTCGTGCTCTCTGAAACAAAGATTTACCCACGGTAGCTAACTGTGAAGGATGATGGTGAGATTCACCATTTAGATATCGGTTGGTATGGGTCTTTTTCCTATACCCATACCAACCGATATCTAAATGGTGAAATTCCGCTCCGAAGCTTCGCTTGTGTCGCTGAGTTCAACTCTGTCTCGATCGCATCTTGCAGCGCCTATTTATTTAAATTAGCAAAGAAACATCCCGAATCTTCAGGTAATCGCGCAAAAGGACGGGTTTGCGAGTATAGATTTTCTAGAAACTTAGTTCTTCGGATGGCGCTGTCGGTTGAGAGTGTGATGTCATTCTCTGCAGAGCTCCCCTCGCTCTCGTTCCTGACACTAGATGGCGCTAGTTGACTTATTAACACAACAGTAGTAAATATTTTTGTATTTTGTATTTTTTGTATTTTTGTGTAGTCCTTACGACAGTATATATTAGTGTCAAAGTAGAATAAGTTTAGAGTGTTATAATATTAGTCAAAGTCACAGCAAGAGTCGCGCCTCTTATCCATTTAACACCTCCCAAAATTACAGCCCATGCGCCTCCCCCCAATCCCCAAAGAATGCTATAAAGTAAATGTGTGAAGCTGAAGGTAAGGTAGTATAAAAATAGTGTATAAGATAGTAAATAATAAGCGATTTAATTATATTGTTTTATGATTGATAGCCAAATATTCAAACGGTATATAATTAATTTTAAGATGTCGTTAAATTGAAATGGGCGCCAATGCAGACTTTTCACGCCCTATAGGTGTGCTATAAATCAATTTTTTATCATTACCTAAGCTGCACTAAAAGTATCGGGAATGGAATATTTCCACTGTTCCTGTCATATTAAAATCTTTTTAATTGGAAACTCCTTGGTTTTAAAAATCGAATACCATTTATTTATTTAAAAATAGATTCTCGGTCTTGTCACAAGGTTTTGTCAAACTTGTTTAGTCGTTGAGAAAATAGAATTGACTCGAGAAAATTCAAGAGCGATGATTTATTATGACTTTCAAAGTGGTTTAACACAAAAACAGTGTGTTGACCGGCTAATTTCTGCATTTGGTGATGAAGCCCCATCCAAAACCACAATTTATCGCTGGTTTGCTGAATTTCAACGTGGACGTGTCAAGCTCAGTGATGATCCCCGTCAAGGTCGTCCAAAAACTGCAGTCACCCAAGAAATCGTTGATGCTGTGCGTAAGCTGATTGAGGAAGATCGACATGGGACATACCGCATAATTCAGGCAACTTTAGACATTGGCATGAGTCAAATACAAATAATCTTGCATGAACAATTAGGTGTAAAAAAGTTGTTTTCCCGATGGATACCGCATTCGCCCTGTGAAGAGCAAAAAGCGGCTTGCGTTACTTGGTGCGTCAGAACTCTCGAAAGATTCCACGCAGGATCCTCAAATGCTGTATACAACATCGTGTCAGGTGACGAATTTTGGATATATGCGTATGAAACCGAAACAAAAAACAAGTCACGAGTTTGGGTATTCGAAAATGAGTTAAAGCCAACAAAAATTGTTCGTTAACGGAGTGTTGCATAAAAATGGTGGCCACGTTTGTCTCCAAAACCAGCCATGTTACGACTATTCCTCTTGAGGGACAAAGAACGCTTAATGCAGAATGGTATGCTAGCATTTGTTTGCTACAGGTTGTTTTTGAACTCCGTAAAGATAACTGCAACCGCCGCATCATCCTCCATCACGACAATGCGAGTTCTCACACCGCACACAGAACAAAAGAGTTTTAGAGCAAGAAAACATAGAATTATTAGACCATCCGCCGTACAGCCCCGACCTAAGCCCTAATTATTTCTATACTTTCTCTAAAATAAAGAATAAATTGCGTGGACAGAGATTTTCATCACCTGAAGAAGCTGTGGACGCCTACAAAACGGCCATTTTGGGGACCCCGACTTCAGAATGGAATGGTTGCTTCAATGATTGGTTCCATCGTATGGAAAAATGTGTCAAATTTCGCGCAGAATACTTCGAAAAGCAATAAATACATTTTTAAATAGTAATGTTGTGTCACTTGCTTGATTCCCGAAATTTTCAGTGCCGCCCTCGTAAAAACAACGAATTTACCATTTTATAATAATAATACTATCATAGTATCATACCATTTTTATGACTACCATATTTGAAATAATTCTTTTAATACTAAGAAAAAGCAAGAAACATAAATCATTTTTAAAATTTTTTGTGCTTTCCCAACTTAGTGGTGGTAGTGGTGATAATGATTTTATATATTAAATAACAATAATGTCGTCCAAACTAAATATCGCGGATTACAATAACAATAACAGAATCACAGGGCGGTTGGTATTCTCTATTACTTCAATCTCATAGTCCGATAGGTAATCCGATGTGATCAGAGACAGACGACGCCACATGCTCTCTGAAGCACGGGGAAGGTTAGAAGTGTTTCACTACCGCCAATTTCCTGACTCTGGGCTGCTATTGAGAATTTCTTGTGAGAAAAACATAATAACTGATACTGTCCCGACCTGGGAGACAAACCCAGAACCTCATGATCAGCAGTCGCCCTTAACACTACACACACGAGGCAGTTAATATTTAGATAATGTAATGTTAGTTCAACAAGTTCACGTAATTCAAATATTTAAAATTATTTTATTACGAGAAAAGTCGAAAGTAGCGTTTATGCACTTACGAAGACTATTAAGGGTCATAAATTGTAAACGTACAGAGCGAGAGGTATTTCATATAGGATTGTATAAATAGAGCGAAGCCCCAGAGGATTTATACAGGTAAAAATATTGCCCTCTTTAAACATTTCAATAGAGGCTGTACGGAGAAGCGAAACGCGCCAAACACATTCTTGGAAGATTTGTAAATTCGCATCTAGAAATGTAATAAGATATTGTTACGAGCTTAGGGTTCATGACAATAAAAATTGCCGATAGAATTACCAAAATTAACACTTTCATTCACTTTACACTAATTAAACTTAAAACACTAATAATTAATCACACTGATTCACTTTATTTCGCTCCGAAGCTTCGCTTGTCTCGCCAAATTCAATACATCCCCGATCGCATCCTGCAGCGCCTATAAATACAAATTAGCACCGAAACATCCAGAATATTCAAGTAAACACGCGCAAGGGGCTGAGAGTTCGAGTGCCGACTTCTAGAAGCTTAGTTCTTCGTTCCGAGACTAGATGGCGCTGTCGGTTGAAAGATTAGTGATGTCATTTTCTGGAAAGCTCCCTCGCTCTCGTCCCTGACACTCGATGGCGCTAGTGCCGGATACATAACGTCGACTTATTCACGCAACAATATAATAACATTTTAATGTCGTTGCTCACACTGTTGCCGCCTGTGTAGTGGTGATGTAAGAATATCCACTTCGCCATGTCATTTCTTCATGTTGCAAGAGAGGACAGAGGGAACATACCTATAGGAAGCAGCGTTTACGTAATAGCAATAAAAAATACATTTGCCAACCCAGCAGCCTACGTAGGTCAATATCCTCCTTACGAGGCTGGCCCTGGGAAACGATAACCAGTAGTGAACTTTGATAGGCTGCAAAGGTATGTCGTTGCTCAGGGAAGGACGCCATGGTTATCACGTTTGGTGGGCGAGTTTGACGACGCTGCTTCCCATCTTCAGAGCTACCATTATATAGAGAAACCAGAAGGCTTCCCTCTGCGCTATTTATGACAACGGTACGGTACGATATAGGGTAACAGATTTGCTTACACCGCCACCAGATGGTTTTAAAGCAAGGTCCAAGGTCCTCGAGTGGCACTCTCGCACCAATAAGCGAAGTGTATGGAGGCCTCCTCCTAGGAATCACGATCTGGTAAGAAATGTCGATGGGTACACGTGGCTCAGCACCTTGCGTTGTTATGTTTCTTGCCCATTTAGAAAGCTAGTACCGTACAGTTAGACAGACAAAAAATTTTAAAATAAATAATCATGTTTTAATGACATGCAATTAACCCCTGGCCTAAATATAACACAGCTATTTCGATATTATAGACAGACATTCCAATTTTATGTGCGTGTGCGTGTGCGTGTGCGTGTGCGAGTGCGGGTGCGGTTGCGGGAGCGGGTGCGGGTGCGGGTGCGGGTGCGTGTGCGTGTGCGGGTGCGGGTGCGGGAGCGGGTGCGGGTGCAGGTGCGGGTGCGGGAGCGGGTGCGGGTGCGGGTGCGGGTGCGTGTGCGTGTGCGTGTGCGTGTGCGTGTGCGTGTGCGTGTGCGTGTGCGTGTGTGTGTGCGTGTGCGTGTGCGTGTGCGTGTGCGTGTGCGTGTGCGTGTGCGTGTGCGTGTGCGTGTGCGTGTGCGTGTGCGTGTGCGTGTGCGTGAGCGTTTGCGTTTGCGTGTGCGTGTGCGTGTGCGTGTGCGTGTGCGTGTGCGTGCGTGCGTGCGTGCGTGCGTGCGTGCGTGCGTGCGTGCGTGCTTGCGTGCGTGCGTGCGTGCGTGCGAGCGTGCGTGCGTGCGTGCGTGCGTGCGTGCGTGCTTGTGTGTGTGTGTGTGTGTGTGTTTGTGTGCGTGTATGTGTGTGTGTGTGTGTGTGTGTGTGTGTGTGTGTGTGTGTGTGTGTGTGTGTACATAAAGAGCTTTCCTGAAAGAAAGTATGTAAATCCAATTAATTCTATAACCGTATTAAAAGAGAATTTTTTCATCGTTTAAGATACTAATTTATATCCCTGTATTCATTTAAAATATTACAGAATATTAATACCGCCCGTACAGATTGTTGACGGCTGCGGTGCGGTATTTATGTCACAGGATATGATTAAATATAGCGGTCGTAATAGAATTTACTCGTGATAGCACAATTATTGAAATTTAACTCAACAGTTATATTAAATTCTAATATCAAATTGCGTAAGCAACTAATATTTTTATAAATGTACCTAGCTTAGATAGTTCGTCTTCAGCCTCGTCCACTGCTAAACATGGACCTACGACTGCACATTCACCGTGTGTCATAATAACTTATTCGGTCAACTGCCAAAGTCTAAATCACGCATCATGTAATCATTATCATGCAAGTACGCGATAACTTTAGTTGTAGGTATGGTATTTCTTTAACCTGAGTATTTACTCAGGTTAAAGAAACACTATATATGCAAATATAAATACATGCAAATCTGTAATCCAGGTAAAATTACCTGGATTACAGATTTGCATATGATGTCGTATGTGCAGGTGTTCGCAGGTTACCGGCGCGAGGCAATAAATCCCGCCACAAGTGTGAAATGCTTCACCAAGACTCAACACATTGCAGGCCGCATATACACACGACATGCAACAACGTCGCCAGCAACAAATTATACTAATTTGTCACGCAATCTTATCAAGTGGTATGAAAACGGTACAAATTGCGTAAAATTCATTGCTTACAAATTGCTTAATAATTAGATTTAATAATATATATTTTATCGCTTTTAATTATAATTTTAATTAGCAATTTCACCTATGTTTAAACAGTGCCCTAGCGATACAATCATGTATTAAAGGTCCACTTTTTCACACTTTTTGATTTGGCTATGTTTTTATATGTATTTTATAATCGATAATACTTTAAATAGAAAACTGCATCACTTTCTCTTTGTTCATTCATGCATCCATTCATCACAGCCATCGCAGTCCACTGCAGAAGACAGGCCTCTCTATAGATTTTTTCATAATAGAGATATTTGCTACAGTTGCCACGCTTACCAGGCAGGTTGGCAATTTCATTTAAAGACGCTGCTGTCCGTCTTCTGCTTGGTTTTCCTCTGTCGTCTTTACAACACTCACGCGACGATACTGGGTAGTGGATATTAATTCGGCCACTGCACGGTTCATTACACCGCAACAAACCACTACTAGAACTGGTCCAAGGTCAAGGTTCCAGATGTGCAACTTTTGACGTTGCTCTGAGTCGTCTGCTGCGGCTCTATGGGAGACAATTAGTCTTTTAGCTTTTCCCATAATCAGCTTATAAGACATACACCAAAATGGTGGCAGTTTCCCCAATGCCTTCATCATTCCACTTTTGAACTACGCGTTACGAATACTAGTGGCAGTCGAATACTTCATATCGTTCAGTTAGTGTTGTAAGAGGCGGCGCATGGAAACCAGGAGATGAACAGCAGTGTCTTCCTAATAACAACTATATGATATAAAACAGCGGTTGCTAGCCCGCGTGGTAAGCGTGGCGACTATGGCAAATATGGAGGATTATGAGACAAACTATTGAGAGACCTATGTCCAGCAGTGGACTTTGATAGACCTGATAGGTTAGGATAAAAGAAGAAGAAGAAACTCATTGTTCTTATATTACTTTATATTCGTTTTCAGTCTTTTAATTCCGTTGGAAACTATGTTGCTTTATATTAAACAATACGAGAACATGAATACGTTAATATTTCAAAGAATTATTTTTTTATTACTAGTGGTTTTGTGATAATAAGTAGAAACTAAGTTGAGAACATTTTCACCAAGTTGGTAAGGTGCACTGGCTTAGCCTAACAAAAGTCTACTCATCATCATACAGCCCTTCACAAGTCCACTGCTGAACATAGGCCTCCATCAAGGAATGCCACAAAGCACAGTCCTTAGTCACCTGCATCTGTCGACTTCCCGCATGTCTTACCAGGTAGTCACTGCATCTAGTGGCGAGACGCCCTACACTTCGCCTACCGGTACGAGGCTGCCCCTTGAGAACCTTTTTTCCCATCGGTTGTCAGTTCGGTCGATGTCAGTCACTCTGGTGCCACTGCGAATATCCTTATTTCTAGTTTATCACTCAGAGAAACTCCGAGCATAGCCCTCTCTAGCTTGCTGAGTGACCTTCAGTTTACTTATACGGCCATCAGTGAAGGACCACGTCTCAGATCCACAAGTCATCACTGGCAATACGCACTGGTTGCACAATCTTGTTTTTAGTTTTTGAGGTATTTCTGACGAGATGTGTCGTAATTTACCGAACGCTGCCCAGCTGAGTTGAATCCGTGGATTCATTTACTGTCTGAAGGCAAGAGCGAAAACCCTATTCACTCTAGCTGAAAAGCAGTAAAGTTCCATTGCTAGCCATAGGTTTCGTCCTTCTTACTTCTTATTAGATTGTTTAAGCAGGGAAGAGTCCGTTGCACTCTCATGTATGTCTTGTTGACTAAATATTTATTTTTAATTTCTCAAAGATGCAGGCTTCAAAAATTGCAATATATAATGTCTATGGTGCCAGCAGAGAACACGGGTTGTGTGCAAATGTACGAGCGTTTAATCGCTGAGCTACTACGAATCGGAATTGGTTTGCTCGAGTACTGTGTTATATTTACGCGAACGTTTACCCTCTATGGCTCAGATTAGTTAGACGGAGGAAATATATTACCCACATAAAATTATTCCGTAACTTAAAGTCATAACGTTGTGATTTCAAGTTATGGAATAAAAAATAACACGAAGTAAACTATGGGAAACGAAAATCAATTATACTGACATGGAACTATCCCAATGTTGTTCCGTTCCGTTGAGCCGTGGTAGCTCAAATGGTTGGCGCTCGCTGTAAATTTCACAGTACGCGAGCAAACCGGGTTCGATCCCCGCCGGCACCAATGAAATTGTTAATTGCAATTTTAAGTGCTGATTTACCACGTGCTCGGCGGTGAAGGAAAACATCGTGAGGAAACCTGCATGTCCGAGAAATAAGAAAAAAAAATTCAAAGACATGTGAAGTTCGCCAACACGTATTGGGGCAGCGCGGCGGACACTTCCTTGCCCTAAAACCCTCTCAGAAATGAGGGAAGGCCTGTGCCCAGCCGTGGGACGTATATAGGCTGTAACTTTTTTTTACAATGTTGTTCATAAATCACCTTAGAGGTAAACGTATGTGAAACTTTCAGTTCATTTATAACTTTCTTACCTTAAAATGAATAAACGGATCTTTTAAAGGATCATTTTGTTTTCCGTCCTTTCATATTTCCGACCTTCAAAACCATTTCGTGAAGGTGATGAATTTTAATTATAATGCAATCGCATGTAAGTGCTGAAATCGAATTCGTGAAGAAACTGTTGCTTAGTTATGAGCTAAATACGTGATATTTTTTATGATAATTACGAGTATTTGTTTATCCCGTTAAATTTAAAAATGATTTTAAATTAACTTCATTATGAACTTACTAATTAGAAGTTACTTGTCATGGATACGATTTTCAAAGTTCAAATTTTACCTTCTCGTACTGTCTATCTTATCTAGGACAGGATGCTTTGATTTTAAGGAAATGTCATACGTATGTGTATATGTATCTATGAACGTATATATCTATATACGTTTGTGGTTAATTTTCGCTTCACTGATCGCAAGAACAAATAATGATATCGACGTCGGAATAGTTTTTATTTGATACCTACACATTTATGTAATTAGAATCTGAATATATTTTTATCCAAGTCTGTCCAACAATATTTTTTCCTTATCATCAAATATCTTTCATAATAAGAGGCATTCCATATGAACCAGAAAGTTCTAAGGAAACGGAAGGAGGTAGCGAGCTATGTATAGATAAAATAATAAAAGCAATGAAAAACATGAAAAAGTTAAGGAATGATAAGGTTTGATAAAGTATCATAAAGAATGTTTAGAAACGGAAAGGGTGCGGTAGCAACTAAAACGTGTTGGGAACTTAAACTAGTATCGCGAGACTGCTGCAAAGGTTAAAGTTCCACTGTATAAGGGGAATGGGTGATAGCAGGACTGTAAAGGCTACCGTGAAATCAGTCAACTTAGTATCGTCGGAAAACTGTATGTTAAGTTGTTAAATGAATGAGTTGTGAAAGAAACTGATGGAAATCTTTGCGTTGTAATAGCTGGATTTAGATGTGGACAGAATGCTTTATGGTCAACGCTCGCCCCGTTTTATTGAGCACAAGGCTAATTAATACAGGCTCTAGTGTATGTGTCAGGATCAACGGGACGTATATCACTTTGGCATCCACAGGGGACCAAGTCATATTCGTGTCGTCGGAAAGCGAGTGGCAAATGCAGGTTACTTTAATGAACGTATCATTAAAAGACAGGGGAATTTTCATTCCTAACACTGGCGACGCAAAGCAACGTCTAAAGTTGCACATCTGGTACTTCGACTCTCAATGCGCCCACTACGTTTAGCGATGACGATAAATGTTTGCAACTAGAGACGAGGTCCAATAATAGTAGTAGTTTGTTGCGAAGTAATGAAATAGACCGTGCAATGGCCGACTTAATATCCACCACCGAGTATCATCCCGTGGGTGTCGTAAAGACGAGAGAGGGCAACCAAGCAGGATACGGGCAGCAGCGTCTTAAAATGAAAACTTGGGGTTGCCAACCTGCGTGCCGAGCGTGGCAACTGTAGCAAATATCTCTAATATGAGAAAATCTATCGAAAGGCCTGTCTTCTGTAGTGGATCTTCGATGGCTGTAATGAATGGATTTATGGCATTCTTTGACAGAGATCTACGTGGGTGGTCTGAAAGGTTTCCGACCTAACAAAGACACAACACTTTTTTCCTTAAAGTTTCTACATAGTCTCCTTGTACTTTATACACTTCTCCCTGCGAAGCTCTCATCCCTCTAGCCCGTCTAAATAGTACTTGGTACTTTCAAAATAATTGTTAACGAAGGTGCCTCCTCATTTTACGAAGATCTTTGTCCTCCGTGCGCAATCTGGCAGTAAGGCGGATGTTTCAGCAGTTCAAACCGTAATTCGTGTATTTTCGCCATTGCAACCGCTGAGGTGTGAGACGGTGCGTTGTCATGGTGAAACAGGATTTTGTTTTTTGCAAATGTGGCCGTTTTTCTGCAATTTCTGCCTTCATATTGTCGAATGATGTTACGTAGTATGCTACTGTAATGTTTTTCCATGACTATCCCAAGAAAACAGTCGCCATCTCTTTCCCAGCCGAATAAACAGTTTTTGCTTTTTTGGAGCCGGTTTCCAGTTTGTATTTCATTGTTTTGACTATATTTTTATTTCGGACGTATAATGATGTATCCAATTTTAATCTATAGTAATTAATTGGCGTCAAATCTCAGATTTTTTGCGCCTGAACAGCGCCTACAGAGCGTATGAAATATTCATTCGAACACTTTTTTGGTCTGGCTGAGTGTGACTTTCTGGGTGAAACCGCAGTGAAATAAAGCTAAGTTTATTCGTAGGCTCCGTTTATTTATACAAATACAAAAAAATTATCGGACAATAAGAAATCTTCAAACTAGTTAAAAGAACGCGCGCGCACGGTTTTTTCCTACAGCATCGACTACACACTAACTCCCAAAAATTGAATTCTTATACCGGTCGAGCAGCCGTTACATTACATTACATTGCCATATACAAAAAAAATTGTCAACATAAATATAAGAACAATTAAAATATAAATAAATTTATAATTTAAAATACAAACATAGAGATAAAATAAAAAATAAAACTTAACATAATGCGCCGCCTATAGTGAGCAACGCGCTGACAGCTTTCTCATGCCTAAACCTTGATTTAATATGTGACAAACACGATTTTTGGACATTTTCGTAGCCTTTGCTTGCCCTCTTACTTTAATTTGGCAGCAGCACTATTTGGTGAACCTTAGCGATGTTATCGTAAGTATTTGCAATTTTTAGATGTCCTGAAAGTTCACCGTCTCCCAAGCTCTCACGGCAGTATTTAAATTTAGCTGCCCAAAATGTTACGGTGGTAAGTGATGGTGTGGAGTCTCCATACACAAAATCCAACTCATCTTTGATTTGCGTAGGCGTATTCACTTTCAAAAACAAACATTTTATGACAGCTCGATTCTCAATTTTTTCCATTTTTTAAAAACACTCACATCGACTCACTCAAACCACTACCAAATAACAAATACGCATCCAAAATGGCTGAAAGAAGGAGGAGACGTCTCCATACATTCTTGAGCCCAGGTGTTAACAAGACCAAAGTAGGACCATTCGATAGTTTATATACGTATTACCTACACTGTAATAAGTGATTTATAATTAAACCAATGGTCCAAGATGTCAATATCAAAGGCTGGCATCGAATCCTCGGCATCGACAAATCCAATAGTGTGCAGTTTCGTGGTCACTTGGAGGAGAAGGCCAAATTGGTCTCTAAAAACCTTGGCGTGCTCAGTAGAGCGACACAGTATTACATGCCGGCACATCGCTTGCAACTTTACAAAGTTCAAGTTCGGTCTCACATGTAATACTGTTCTCATCACTGGACTGGGACACCCCAGGGCCAACTTCTTCCACTTGAATCGTCGAAGACTGAGTTCTTTCTGATCGGCTCGATTCGCTAGCGCTGTTTAGGGATGTTGCATCCCTTTGCATTTTCTATCGTATCTATTCATGGGGAATGTTCTGAGAAATTGTGCGGCTGGAATCCGCACAGCCGCCAAATTTCACGAACGCACATCGCGTAAAAATTCTCGACACCATCCTCACCATCTGCATGCTTAGCGGTCCACTACTGTGCGTTTTACTAGTAGTTTTCTTCCTCGTACAACTTCTCTGTGGAATCGTTTACTACCGGCGAATTTTCCGGATTGATACGACTTAAGGACCTTCAAGGAAAGAGTTTACTCCTTTTTAAAACATCTGCAATTCAAAGGTGTTGCGGTTGTTCATGAGCGGCGGTAGTCACTTACCATCAGGTGAGCCGCATGCTCGTTTGTCCTCTCTTCTATATAAGAAAAATACACACCACTGTCGACAATACGACACGTATTTCGCTTCTAAGCGTGCCATCCTCCGGTGAAGTAGACACTCTAGGACTCACTTAGCGTCGGTGAAACACACGATTTTATTTTATTACGCGGGTCTTAAGTATTATTATTAGTATATTATAATTAATTTTATATTTTTTTCCTTTTTTAATATAATGCATTTCAGCAAAGTAACGTATCACCATCTATAGGTAGCTATAAGATTTTAACTAATATCTTATTACATATATTTTATATTATTATTAAAAAGAAGCTGCTGCCCATTTCGTGGTTTGATTCCCAATTTCCTTTCTTACGACATCCACGCGATGACATGGGGAAAGCGATTTTCTTACAACGCCTATACAGCCAACAACAGATTAAGCAACGACAGTAAAAAATATTATTATATCTTATTACATTTCTCTATGTGAATTTACAAACCTTCCAAGGATAGGTTTATGTCTTTGACGCGTTTCGCTTCTCCGCTCCGTACAGCCAACGCTATTGAAATGTTTAAAGAGGACTATACATATTTTAGAGCCGTGGTAGCTCAGTAGTTAACTCTCGCTGTAAATATAACAGAACGCGTGTAACCCGGGTTTGATCCCCACCGGCACCAATGAAATTGTTAATTGCAATTTTAAGTGCTGATTTACCACGTGCTCGGCGGTGAAGGAAAACATCGTGAGGAAACCTGTATGTCTGAGGAATAAGAAAAAAAATATTTCGAAGACATGTGAAGTTCGTCAACACGCGTTTGGGCAGCGCGGCGGACACTTCCTTGCCCTAAACCCTCTCAGAAATGAGGGGAGGCCTGAGCCCAGCAGTGGGACGTATATAGGCTGTAACTTTACCTTTTTTTATATTTTTACCTGTATAAATCCTTTAGGGCGTCGCTCTCCTTAACTATATGATTATTTCATATCTCTGTGCTTTTACAATTTATGACCCTTAATAATGTTCTTAAGTGTATAAACGCTCCTTTCGACTTTTCTCATTAAATACTTGAATCAGGTGAACTTGGTGAACTAATATTATATAATCTTTATGCATGACTGTATGTATGTAGACTGCCTCGTTGGTCTGGTGGTTGCCATGCGGTTGTTGATAATGAGGTCTTGGGTTCTTATCCCAGGTCGGGAAAACATCAGTTATTGGGTTTTCTTCTCAAAAAATTCTCATTAGCAGCTAGGAGTCAAGAAGTAAGCGGTTGTGAAACGCCGCTTGGTCTTCGGTCACCAAAACTGTGCACTGTTTTTCTATCTTGTGCAAATGGCTAGTCCTCGTTGAGGCAAAAAAGCGCCAAAAGTTTTAACTGTAATGTATATAGACATGGGCCCCTTCCACAGTTTGAAGGTTTTACCTACGCTTAACAGGCGGATCGAAGAACCAATCAATCCCTGACACTGCTTCCAATCTCCACGGGGTAAAGCCACGCTGCAGCTATATTTTCAGCCCGACTGGCGAAGGGCCACTCTCTCAAGAACACTAGCTATAAAATAAAAACTTAGCACTGCTGTGTTTTCTGTGTTGAGTATAAAACATCAAATATTCTTTCAACTGGAAACTGAAACATTATGTTTAAAAATCAGAACATTGTTACCGTCACTAAAATTAAGGACTCCCAACGACACGTCAGCACATTTTGAGGAATGATCGTATAGCCAAATTGTGGTAACATATCACTTACCACATTATATCATAACCACAAAGGTATATAAATACACGTAAATATGACGATGATTAGAAATGTAATGTAATATATCTTTTAAAGATCGGTCTTCTTTTTCTGTATAGCGCTTTGCTTCTTCTCCTTCTTCATAATATTAATAAGAATAAGGTGAAAAATAAGCACACAGTCCACCCGATAGTAAGTGGACGCTGTGGCTCATAGACAGCTTAATTATATTCTAGATAAAGAATCAAAATGCCCATAAGTTTTCACCTTTGAGAACTCAGATGGAATGCCCCATATCCTGTTGTTATACGCGTATGGCTCTCTTATAATCTTCGAACCGTAACACAGCCAGTTGCAGTAAAACGATGGATGCAGTGCAGGTGATTCGGGACCGCATTTGTTTCGTTCCTCGGTGTAGGCCTACGATCAGTAGTGGGCTTGTGAAGTTATAATTATACAAAATCAATAGTTAATCAGTAAACTCGAGCAGACCAGCCCCCAGAAGCAGCACCTGTTCACAAGCATGACCTTGACCATTTAAAGCGAAGTGGGTGACCCGTCACAAAATCACGTTTAAAACGGTGGCATGCGATATTTAGTCCTATACATGTTGTATAGTTAAGTTTATTTAATAAGTACTAAAGAAAAAAATATTTAAAATATAAGTGTTCAGTGACACTTTTGTAGTAAATATTGGAATAGGCAACATTTTATAATCAAGTCACATATTTAATATCATGTTAAACAGTAGCAAAAAGGATTTAGGAGATACAGAGAAAACAACAGGGAAACTGTTTCTGCGCCATTTGGCAAGCGCGACGCCCAACAAAACTTAAAATAAAACAACAGCCGCAAGAAGAATAGAACATGAATTCATAAGATACACAAAAAAGAAACAACAAAGTGAGTACATACTGGTTGTATTTTAGTTTATAACGAAGAAAAAAAGTTAACGCTCTTTTTTTTTGTTTTTTTTTTAAACATTACACTAGTAATTAGAAAATTTTTGGTGATCACTGATCAGTGATTAACACACATGTTATTTTGGTAGTAAGTATAAAATTAGGTAATTATGCATAACGGCTGCCTAATATATATTAATTTATTGCATCTTTTACCTGACAGAGCCACTCTGCAATGAGGGCAAATAATCTTACGCTCACCAGATGTCGCTAGTTGACATTGAGGTAAAATTTTTTTGTTACACAATGTCATTAAATTCATAATTAAGTTTTTAATAAAAGTTTATCCGTTTCTATAGTATTAAATTAATACACAAAACAATGCCTCTGTGGTTTTTTCTTTAATTGCTTGCACATTGTTAACAACTTTTTTGATTTTACTATTTTAATGAATATCTGTGGTTTTGTTTGTTTATTTTTAATCTAATTAATTCAAAATACAACTACTAGTACAGAAAGAAACATTATCCTTTATAATTTTCGAACAAATTAACTTCCCGTCTATGGAGTGTAGAAGTAAGGAGTACAGACTGTGTATTAAAGTGTCCATAGAAAACCGTTAAATAAGGGTGGCGCCACTAATACTACGGGGTATACTTTAAAGAACGCGCCGAAAAATATTAGTGGGATAGACGACTTTTTCGAGGTTATATTTACTAAATATAATTATTTCAGATTTTAGAGCTACTGAGCAGTTTAGCAGCACACTTAAACCGTCGACAACTGCTAAGTTCATCTTATCCCAGTAGCTACTCCAGCGCTGTTGTGGAGAGTTTTAGAGCTGTTATTTACTGCTTACAGATGACCACTTTTTCAACTATTCTACTATGGGAGTTGGTACTCCTTGCTTCTACATTCCATATTCCCGACTATGAAATATGTCAAATATTACACCTCAATTTAAGTGGCGCCGCCCTGGTGGCACAAAAAGTAGTGGAGCCATCTGTAACAACTTTTAGGTCCTGAATTTCTTCTATTTCAAATTTTTATTTTAAATATTTTTAAAGTATAATTATGCTAAATAAACACACAGTTAATTCTGTTTAGAGCGTGGTTTTTCCCCGTCGAGTATATGCTGCAGTCGAGTAGTCTATATGACCCTTTTTTTTTTCGAAATAATGAAAAAAAGGGTCATATAGACTACTCGTACGTCTGATACTTATTATCTGCTGGACGTGGTTCGCTCTGGCAGGTTGATCGTAATCAACTATAGTTTTTGTTTTACATGTTTGTAACTCGTTTTAAACTCGCATAATTTTACCAAATACTTTTATTAAAAATACGATTATTATCTATTACTTTAATTTTATTTAACCTATTTTTACTACACATTAATTTAACTATTGTAACTCTATTAAGCCTAAGTCAAATAGACAGGGAACCAATAGTGTGTTATGTACGAAATCGATTAAATATAAAAAGCGAAAACGAACCGATACTTGCATACATAGTACATACATTCGCCACGTTTTCGGTTCAGTTCGAAGAATTGAGGGCAGGGTTTATCGCACAGAAATCTAAATAATATTATTTAGATTTCTGTGTTTATCGTAATCGACACGCTTGGCAAGCGATTTGGTCTCGCACCTTATAATGCTAAATGCGTAAGACCACAAAAGTCTACAAAAAATTAAAATTGTAAGTTGTAAATTTAATAGGATATTTTTCTTCTGAAACACATTTAATGAATAGGTGACAGTGAAATTTATAAAATACATGACTTTTATATAACACGAGTGGTAAAATACAAAAAAATTGTACAACCGACTCCAGTATAAATAAAATGAGAACATCATTAATGTTTTCGAAGTCTATTAAATACGCATTGTAAAGAATAACTCAAATCACATGAGAAGTATCAGCTTTCGGATAAAAAAAAATCATCAAAATCGTTTTACCTAGAAAAAAGTTCAAAGGTAACACCCTTAAAAAACATTCAGTCCAATTGACTACCTCCTCCTTTTTGAAGTCGGTTAAAAATTAAAAGTGCCTTTAATAAAACAAGAACAAATGTGAAACGGGCAAGGTCAAATTACGCAACTCTCGGCTTTCGAGAAATATTTCACTGATAATCCTATCTAACGACAAGATCTATAAATTCTTCTCTTACTGTCGCGGAAATATTGCAAAAAAATGTAGACTTGTTCATAAACTTTTGTATTTCCTAAAATATTACATCAATAATAAAATAGAATACAATTAAATAATATTTTTTGAATATATGTAGTTTCAAATAATACCTAATATGCTTTGACCACTGGTTTGGAAAAACCTCTATCATAAGAAGAACCAGCAAAGGGACTAATGAAGCGAGACTTCGTCGATAGTTGTAATTACTTTACCTTATCTATTCATTACTTTTTAATACAAGCATCTAATCTGGTGCGTTACTACGTTACCATACTACTCATTTGGACCTCTCACTTTGTGGAGAGGGTTAACCATATAATGCTTGACCAACGTACTGACGAACGCTTAAGTAATGCCTCGTACCTTTACTATAGTCCTCCATAGCCGCCTACTACTACGAAAACGGAATTTGAAAAATATTTCTAATGCATTATTTTTTACATTTCTCTTAAATATTTGTTTTATTTTTATAAACTGGAGTGACAAACGAACTTTCAGTCCACCTAATGAGTGGTAAATGGCAGATACAGAACGTGCAACTGCAACCAACTTAAAAAAAAGGTGCAAATTTGAAGGTGCGACACTACCTAGGCGGACTCCAAGGCGAAAATGGATATAAAGGTAATTCCCGCATTGAATTAACATTTCTTTTGTCATTTTTTGTGAACATTTTTTACGTGACATGTTAACACGGCCTTGTCGTGAAACGTGACGCACCTGCGGTCAGTTACGGCTGTAATCTTTTTATTTCATAACTGAGCTCCCAATATTTCTCGGACATGAATTTTTAAGATTTATTAGACGAATACGTGCCCTAATTACCTGTAGACTTTGTAACATCTGAAGTTCAAGGTTCGAATTCAAAATAGACAATTTTTTTATTTAAGTTTACATGCCTGGTTATTATTTTACTTTTTGATTGAGGTACGGTCCACGAGTTAGTAACTGCACTTCATCATCATCATCATTGTCACATTCTACTAAAAATTCCACCACTGATCGTCGGGGCATGGAGTAATATTTACCTAAGTTGCCACTCTTGACAGGGCGTTTATTATTGTTTTAAGTTATTGTCAGAGTATTTGAATCTGAATGACAGGGTGAGAAATTGCGTGATAAGAGATAAATGTGGTATGCAAGATGATGTTGTGACCAGGATTAAGAAAGGAATGCTTCGGTGGTTTGGTCATGTGGAAAGAATGAATGAGGAAAGAGTGACAAAGCAAATTTATATGGCAGATGTGAACGGCCGAGTCGGGAAGGGACGCCCTAGGAAAAAGTTTATCGCCAAATTGGCGATATTTTGAAAATGGGCCACGTTAGAAGTACCCTTAACCGACGAGCATGTATGCGTACATATATGGATGTAAAAGAGGCGAAAGAGGTATGTCAGGATCGTGCCAAATGGAAGTCCGTAGTCTCTGCCTACCCCTCTGGGTGACAGGCGTGAGTGTTTATGGTTTATGGAAGTTATTGTCCTCAAGTTATTTTCATTCTTATTCTACATATTGTTTTACTTTTGAACCTTTCAAAAACCATCACATACGTCTTACAAGCATTTGCTTTCATTTCCCTGTCTTTAAATGATACTTTTATTAAAGTATCTATCATTTGCAACTTGCTTGCTGGCGTCACAAATATGACTTGATCATCGCCATAAAAGAGGCATTTAAGAACAAACTTTTATATGACCCTTTCTTCGATTTTAAACAGCAAGTGGGAACCGGCAACGCAATTCCTTCTGACACCTTTATGGATGCCAAACTAGTATACGCCCCGTAGATCCTGACACAAGCACTAGAGCCTGTATGAGTTCCATACTCAAACCAAACGAGGCTAGTGTTTAACATTCAGCAACCCTATTTTTCTATAAGTTTCTTTCACAGTTCATTTAATAACACCTTAGCATACAGCTTTCTGACAATACTGGCTGACCCCACGGTAGTCTCTACAGTCCTACTATGACTCTTTTGACTTAAGAGTGAGAATATAACGGCTTTGTGTATAAGTCCCGAAACCTACCGTTTTAGTTCCCAGTACTTTTTAGTTGCCACCACACCCTTTTCATTCCATAGCATTCCGTATGGTATTTTTCCAGTCTTAATTGTTTCATGCTTTTCATTGCTTTCATTATTTTATCTCTACATAACTCACCACCTCCTTCCTTTTGCTTAGATGTTTCTGATTCATTTATACTAGTTTTAAAGTAGTTCTTTCACCTTTTAAAACCTGATATTTCAGCATTAAAAATACATCCATTCTCGTATAGCCATTTTTCATGCTAGGCTCTTCTGACTTTGCCCTAAGAGTTTTGACGAGTTACCAGAACATTTTGATATTTCTTGCAAATTATCAGAGTATTCTATGATTACTTTTCTTTCTTTTTTGCTTCTCTCTTCCTTTTATACCTTCCGACTAAATCATAGACAAACGCAAAACAAAACAAACAAGACAAATATAGCTAAGTCCTAGCCCTTAACATATCTGTCAAAATAGCATTTAAAATGTGCCGCTTAAATTTTTTATAAGATATGGTTATTAAACGAGCACAGAGTCAACCTGATGGTAAGTGGTTGCTGTGACACTGTCTATGTATCTATACCATATGCCTATGTCTACATATATCATAAATTACAAAAAAATGCAAATGCGTTATCACCCGTGAGGACTGAGATAGAATGCTTCGCTTCCAATAAAAAGGGTTTCCGGTTCTGTACTCACCATACGAAACCCAGCAGCATTGAGCTGTTATTTTATGGTGGTATTCCGTGAGTTTGTGTGGTTCTCCACGAACTTCCTCCACGAACTTAGTACTAAGCTCGACTACTTATATATCTGCAGCATGACTCTACCACATAAAATATATCGAAATCACTATAATAAGGCAGTTACCCAACCCGTAAACCACCAAGGTTCCTTTAGACATTTAGTTACTGCCATTATCGAATCAATTAAAATATAAAATTCTAGATGAAATATAGTGGATGTTGTGGAAAATGGAAATTTCAACAGAAAAGCCATATCTGAGAATAAGGATGTTTTTGAAAAATGATTCTAAGTAAGGCTACAAACTAACTCCTATCAGAAAATTGACTTATTTCTAAATCCTCTACTAACAAACGGAATTGTCTCTGCAGTCTGCACACCCGTTTAAACTAGATTCAGTAGTAAATGTTTACTGAATTTCATTTTATACAAAGATATGGAAATAATTCTTTTATCACGTAGTTTTTAACGTGGTAGCGCCATGCCGCAGTTATATAGTTGCAGCACGAATGGGTCAGCTCGACCGGGGAAGGACGACGCTCTCACTGAATACCAATGTAAAATAGCAGCTTTATGCTACTGTATTTCGTACGGTGAGTGTAGAGAACCAGCGACCCATGTTTTTTATAGAAGAGGGGGCAAACGAGCGTGCCGCTCAACTGATGTTAAGTGACTACCGCCGCCCACGATCAACCGCAACACCAGGGGAGTTGCAGGTGCGTTGCAGGTGCGTTGCCGGCCCTTTAGAAAGGAGTAAGCTCTTTTCTTGAAGGTCCCTAGGCCGTATCGGTCCGGAAAAATCGCCGGTGGTAAACTATTCCACAGAGAGGTCGTACGCGGAAGAAAACTCCTTTTACTAGAAACGAGGCATTCCACCTTAGTCCTCGGGGTTGACAACGGTTCTGCAATTTGATTCTTAGTCGAGGATAAATGTAGAGTTCCAGTTCTGGTAGTTGCTTGTTGCGGAGTAATGAAGAGCACCGTGCAGTGGCCAAATCAATATCCAGAACCCCGTACCGTCCCGTGAGTGTTGTTAGAAGACAATAGGGGGAAACCAAGCAGGGTACGGGCAGCAGCGTCTTAAAATGAAAACTTGCGGTTGCCAACCTGCGGGCCGAGCATGGCAACTGTAGCAAATATCTCTACTATGAGAAAATCTATCGAGAGGCCTGTCTTCTGCAGTGGACTGCGATGGCTGTGATGAATGGATGCATGATTTTTTTTTTATTTTTTTTTATAAACACTCACGCCTGTCACCCAGAGGGGTAGGCCGAGACCACGGACTTCCACTTGGCACGATCCTGACATACCTCTTTCGCCTCTTTTACATCCATATATCTACGCATACACGCTCGTCGGTTAAGGGTACTTCTAACGTGGCCCATTTTCAAAATATCGCCAATTTGGTCGATAAACTTTTTCCTAGGGCGTCCCTTCCCGACTCGGCCATTCACATCTGCCATATAAATTTGCTTTGTCACTCTTTCCTCATTCATTCTTTCCACATGACCAAACCACCGAAGCATTCCTTTCTTAATCCTGGTCACAACATCATCTTGCATACCACATTTATCTCTTATCACGCAATTTCTCACCCTGTCATTCAGATTCAACCCTAGCATATTCCTTAAAGACCGCATTTCTACAGCATTTATTCTACTTTCGTGCTTCTTCTGCCACACCCAGCTTTCACTACCATACATTAAAGTAGGGACTAACACAGCATTATGAATTACCATACGTGCCTGTTTTGACACATTCTGGTTCTTCATAATAGAGTGTAGTGCCCTATTCACTCTATTCCCTGCATTTACTCGTCGTTCTATATCCCTATCATATCTACCATCCCTGCTAAATACACATCCCAAATACACAAACTCATCCACTTGCTCAATTAACTCTCCTTCTATTCTTATTTCACATACCGTTTTGCTTTCTTCTCTTTCAAAAACCATCACTTTCGTCATACATGCGTTCACTTTCATTCCCCTTTCTTTTAATTCCCAGTTCATTAATGTAACCATCATTTGCAACTCAGCCGCCGATGACGCAAGTATGACTTGATCATCGGCATACAAAAGGCATTTGACGGTTAACTCGCCCATTCTTAACCCACATTCTTCATCTTTCAAAGTTTGCAAACACCGGTCCATAAATAGGTTGAACAGCCAAGGGGAAGCTACACAGCCCTGTCTGACACCTTTTTGGATGCCAAACCAGTCCGAGTAGACCCCATTGATCCTGACACAAGCACTAGAGTCCCTATAAAGAGACCTTAATGCCTGTATCAAACCAGCGCTCAACCCATATGAGTTCAGTGTTTGCCATAACACATTCCTGTCCACTCTGTCATAAGCCTTTTCCAAGTCCATGAATGCACAAAAAACTTTCTGGTTTTTGGCCAAAAACTTCTCCGCATGCAATCATGCGCATGGAAAAGACTTGATCTGTACACCCCATTCCCTTTCTAAAACCCGCTTGCACATCCCAAATTTTTCCATCAGTTTCTTTCATAACTCTTTCAATTAACACCTTAGCATACAGTTTACCCACAATACTAAGCAAGCTGATACCGCGGTAGTTTTTGCATTCCTGCTGTGACCCTTTTCCTTTATATATTGGTACTATAACTGCTTTACACCATAAATTAAACAAGGTGTACAGCAGGCCTGCCACCACTGCCTCTCCAGCCCTTAGCATCTCGAGTGATACTCTATCATATCCAGCTGCCTTACCTGCTTTCATGCTTTTCATTGCTTTCATTATTTCATCTACACTTATCTCCATACCCATTTCCACTTCTTTCGGAATTTCTAGTTCATTTAATTCAGACGACTCTTCACTCATAAATACGCTTTCAAAGTATTCCTTCCATCTGTTTAAATTCGAAACTTCATCATTCATAATACATCCATTCTCGTCTCTTATAGCATTTATTATAGGCTGTTTTGTATTTCCCCTGGCAGTTCTTACGAGTTTCCAGAACATTTTTATGTTAGCCTGGAAATTATCAGATATCCTTCTGTCATTCTTATCCGTTCTTTCTTTCTTTTTCCTTTCAACTACTTCTTTTACTCTCTTATTTAGACGTCTAAATTCTGCCTTTTTTCTTTCAATCTCATCATTCATACCAGAAGAATTACCAGCTTTGGTTGCTAGTAAATCTAACCATGCTTTCTTCTTTGATTCAACTTCCACCCGTACCTCATCATCCCACCATAGCGTATTACTTTTCCTTTCATTTGTTCTCTTACTTACACCACATACTTCGGTGGCGGTATCCACCAAACCTTTCTTAATATTATCCCACACAGTATTCAAGTCTAAATCATTCATACACAACTCATTCAAACATCTAATATTTTCTCTCTTTCTACATTTATACTTCTCTTTCACATCTTCATCTTGTAACTTCTCTATTCTTATACGCTGTAACGCAGTGGTAGACACAGATGTCCGATGCCGCCAACGCTTGAAAAGACCATTAATTCGACATAAGACCAAGTAATGATCCGTCCCTACGTTGGACCCCCGGTAAACCCTTGTATCTACGACTGCGCTCCTCATTCTTTCATCCACAATTACGAAATCTATCATGCTTCTATCATCACCTCTTTCCCATGTATACATGTGAATCTTCTTATGACGAAAAAAAGTATTCGTCACAAAAAGATTCTTTTCCGCACATACGGTGAGGAGGTCTTCACCATTCTCATTTATACTTTCATCACCAAACGTTCCCAATATCCTTTCATAACCAGACCTCTTCACCCCAACCCTTCCATGGATGCATGAATGAATAAAAAGAAAGTGATGCAGTTTTTTATTTAAAATATTATGGATTATAACAAAAATAAAACATATAAAACCATAGCCCATTCAAACGTAAGTGTGAAAAAGCGGATCCTGCACTACCCGACTAATATAATTATACTAAGGAATCGCTTGGGTAATGTTTAAAGAAAAGTGAAAATGCTAATTAAAGTCATGATAAAAGGCAATGAAATATTTATTATTAAATCTAAATCACGCCCCATTTAATTCGTAGATGTGTTATTATTAATATTAATTTGTAAGCAAAGATTTTCGCATTTTGTAACCAGCTAATTAACACGTTTCCATGCCGTTTGATACAAAGATTGCGTGACGAATTAGTATAATTTGTTGGTTGCGTCGCTGTTGTATGCCCTGCGAAAATGTGGCCAGCAATGTGTTGAGTCTTAAGAGCGCATATTCAAATATGTCCAAGTCGAAATCTACGCGATCGCTTTGGATCGGCGTAATATTGACGCACACTACAATGTTATCTCTGTGTGTGTGTCAGGGCGAGCGTGAGGCTATAATAGTTGCCTAACGACGACTACGAATCACTTTGATCTTTGATTATATACGTCTGTCTTTGATACTATTGGAACTAAAATAATAAAAAAATAATTTCCATATAATGGCTTATATAGTGTATAGAAATCGGAGGCTAATATGTGGAAATTGTTTTATTCTTTTAGTAAATTGAAGTCGGCTTTACATTTTCACCCTATTGAGTATATTGTAATATGTATATGTTCTAATTGAAAAATATGTATTGTATAAAATATATATCATTTGATAAACTTTTATTCTGTTTCATAATGTAAACATAATTCATCACAAACTAACAATTTCATTAGTGTCGGCGGAGATTAGTGTTGCCAGGTCTAGCAAGTAAAATTTCGGGACGGAAGGTAAAAATAATCGGGGATTTGGTTTTCATATCCGGACAACTACAATAACTACAAAATATAGGTTTCTTTGTACACTTTTTGTGCTTTATTGAGAGCCGTGGTAGCTCAGATGGTCAACGCTAACTGTGAAGTGTAAATATCACAGTATGCGAGTAATGCGAGAAACTGTGACTGTAACTTTACTTTATTTTTGTGCTTTATAATTATTGTTCTGGTCTGATCTCGTAAACGAATAAGTTTTCATCGAAACATCGTAAAAACTGATTTTTTTTTTCATTTTAAGCAAATTAAAACATGTTTGAACTATTTGTTTTTAATGATTTCTTAAATTTACGCGAACACTACACATTGAATAAAACTATTATTTACGGATTTTATCGCGTTTAATTACATTAATTTATTGTTATTATTATCCCGACGTTTCGGGTGCTTTACAGCGCCCATGGTCACGGGGGGGACTGAGATGTTTGACGTCCCAATGTCATAGTTAGTCCGGCTACCTTCAGTTTTTGAATATTAATTTTTGGTCCGATTTACGCAAAACGAGCTTATAGTATCATGAAGTCTTGCAGTGGTATGCTTGGGTTTGGGTTTAATTTTGTTAATTATAGGATCCCAAGCAGATGGTAGCACCCAACCATCTTCTCTATTGAAATTTGGATGTTTTTTAATTTCAATAGCCTCGCGTATCATCCTTGGTAGGAATCGGTGTTCTTTTGCGAGAATTTGTGGTTTATCAAATCTAATGTAATGGTGGGGACGATCTTGAACATGTTCGCAGACTGCAGACTTCCCGGAGCGTCGGTGCTTCACATCAGCTATATGTTCCTTCACGCGGGTTTTTATAGATCTCTTTGTTTGACCTATGTAAGAGAGACCACATTCACAATCTAGCTTGTACACACCTGCATCTTGTAGAGGAATATTACATTTGATGGATGGTAAAAATTGACTAATCTTCTTCAGCGGCTTGTAGTATGTCTTAATGGATGCTCGCTTCAAGATGTAGCCAATCTTGTCCGTGACTCCTCTAATATATGGTAGTAGAGCAGGCGCGCGCTCGACTGTGGCCGGCTTCACTCGTTCACTGTGACGTAGGCGCGGGACCCGAAGCTTGTTGTCTTGCAATACTTGTTTGACATGCTGAAGCTCCGCAGCCAGATGTTTTCTGTCACAGATCC
This sequence comes from Parnassius smintheus behrii, assembly GCA_036936625.1. Classification (NCBI taxonomy): domain Eukaryota; kingdom Metazoa; phylum Arthropoda; class Insecta; order Lepidoptera; family Papilionidae; genus Parnassius; species Parnassius smintheus. Next base: position 15,016,121 of record JAUPFT010000009.1, on the reverse strand, counting down.
CTCGTGCTCTCTGAAACAAAGATTTACCCACGGTAGCTAACTGTGAAGGATGATGGTGAGATTCACCATTTAGATATCGGTTGGTATGGGTCTTTTTCCTATACACAGTGTGACCAATAGTGTTATCAGGATTTCGGATGACTAAAACATCTAGGAAAGCTAAAGAATTATTTGCCTCTAACTCCATCGTGAATTGTATTTTAGAGTTTATGGAGTTAAGGTGGTCTAAAAATGCAGTTACTTTGTCAGATGGTAAAATTGTGAAAGTGTCGTCTACGTACCGCTTGTAGAACCTTGGATTTACAGGAGCAGTAAGAAGGGCTTTCTCCTCAAAGTCCTCCATGAATATGTCGGCGACTATGGGAGACACAGGTGAGCCCATCGCCACACCATCTACTTGCTTGTAGAACTCCTCCTTTCACAATAGATAGCCAGATGTGAGGCAATGTTCAAGTAGTATTGCATATTCTTGAGGCATGTTATTTTCTTCTAGCTTCCTAGTTACAATTGAGATGCAGTCCACAATAGGTAGGCATGTAAATAGTGACTGAACATCAAAACTGACCATAGTTTCATTGTAAGCAAGATGTAGGTCTTTTATCTCACTCACAAAATGGTATGAATCCTTTGTGTGTGCTCTGGTATGTCCTCTCAGTGGTGATAGTATTTTTGCTAAGTATTGTGCCAGCTTATAAGTTGGTGAATCGATCTGGCTCACTATGGGACGTAGTGGAGCGTTTGGTTTGTGTATCTTCGGTAACCCATACAACCTCGGTGGTTTGGCACATGATGGTATTAGCGAATTCACGTCGAGATTTAATTTTTCGGAGTATTTCTTTATTAAATCGCTAGTTGTTTTAAGCGTGGTAGTTGTAGGGTCTGTTTTGACCTTTTTATATGTACTTTCGTCCGATAAAAGTTGTTGTATTTTAAAATTATATTCCGACGCGTCCATTACCACCGTAGTATTTCCTTTATCCGCGCGGAGAATCGTGAGTTCTGGTCTGTTCCGTAAGTTATTTAGCGCTATAAATTCGTCTTTGGGAAGGTTTGGTTTCGGCACTGAACTACGACGTAACAAGGACGAAATATCTTGACGTATGGCCTCCAAATCTTCCTTACCGATATTATTCTTAAACAGACAATCCTCAGCACTGCAGATAATTTCTTCGTACGGGATTTTTCGCGGAGTTAATGCGAAGTTCATTCCCTTCGCTAATACTTTCATTGTCGGTTCGTCCAGTGTATGTTTTGACAAATTATAGACAGTGCGTTGTTTATAGTTTGTGTCTATGGTCAACGATTGTTTATTGTTCTGGCGTTGACTTGGATGTTTGGCATTTGATTTGATCGTTAATTTTTGGTATTTTTCTATTTGTTTATTTTTGCATTCATTGTATTTTGATGTTTCTCGTTTGTTTAAAGTTTCGATGCAATTATTAAAATCAAATGTCGTTAAAATTGTCTTTAGTTCACTGGACAAATTGTCTATGGTGTTGTTTATGATGAGGATATGGTCTGTTTAAGAATAATATCGGTAAGGAAGATTTGGAGGCCATACGTCAAGATATTTCGTCCTTGTTACGTCGTAGTTCAGTGCCGAAACCAAACCTTCCCAAAGACGAATTTATAGCGCTAAATAACTTACGGAACAGACCAGAACTCACGATTCTCCGCGCGGATAAAGGAAATGCTACGGTGGTAATGGACGCGTCGGAATATAATTTTAAAATACAACAAGTTTTATCGGACGAAAGTACATATAAAAAGGTCAAAACAGACCCTACAACTACCACGCTTAAAACAACTAGCGATTTAATAAAGAAATACTCCGAAAAATTAAATCTCGACGTGAATTCGCTAATACCATCATGTGCCAAACCACCGAGGTTGTATGGGTTACCGAAGATACACAAACCAAACGCTCCACTACGTCCCATAGTGAGCCAGATCGATTCATCAACTTATAAGCTGGCACAATACTTAGCAAAAATACTATCACCACTGAGAGGACATACCAGAGCACACACAAAGGATTCATACCATTTTGTGAGTGAGATAAAAGACCTACATCTTGCTAACAATGAAACTATGGTCAGTTTTGATGTTCAGTCACTATTTACATGCCTACCTATTGTGGACTGCATCTCAATTGTAACTAGGAAGCTAGAAGAAAATAACATGCCTCAAGAATATGCAATACTACTTGAACATTGCCTCACATCTGGCTATCTATTGTGGAAGGAGGAGTTCTACAAGCAAGTAGATGGTGTGGCGATGGGCTCACCTGTGTCTCCCATAGTCGCCGACATATTCATGGAGGACTTTGAGGAGAAAGCCCTTCTTACTGCTCCTGTAAATCCAAGGTTCTACAAGCGGTACGTAGACGACACTTTCACAATTTTACCATCTGACAAAGTAACTGCATTTTTAGACCACCTTAACTCCATAAACTCTAAAATACAATTCACGATGGAGTTAGAGGCAAATAATTCTTTAGCTTTCCTAGATGTTTTAGTCATCCGAAATCCTGATAACACTATTGGTCACACTGTGTATAGGAAAAAGACCCATACCAACCGATATCTAAATGGTGAATCTCACCATCATCCTTCACAGTTAGCTACCGTGGGTAAATCTTTGTTTCAGAGAGCACGAGGGATCTGTGACAGAAAACATCTGGCTGCGGAGCTTCAGCATGTCAAACAAGTATTGCAAGACAACAAGCTTCGGGTCCCGCGCCTACGTCACAGTGAACGAGTGAAGCCGGCCACAGTCGAGCGCGCGCCTGCTCTACTACCATATGTTAGAGGAGTCACGGACAAGATTGGCTACATCTTGAAGCGAGCATCCATTAAGACATACTACAAGCCGCTGAAGAAGATTAGTCAATTTTTACCATCCATCAAATGTAATATTCCTCTACAAGATGCAGGTGTGTACAAGCTAGATTGTGAATGTGGTCTCTCTTACATAGGTCAAACAAAGAGATCTATAAAAACCCGCGTGAAGGAACATATAGCTGATGTGAAGCACCGACGCTCCGGGAAGTCTGCAGTCTGCGAACATGTTCAAGATCGTCCCCACCATTACATTAGATTTGATAAACCACAAATTCTCGCAAAAGAACACCGATTCCTACCAAGGATGATACGCGAGGCTATTGAAATTAAAAAACATCCAAATTTCAATAGAGAAGATGGTTGGGTGCTACCATCTGCTTGGGATCCTATAATTAACAAAATTAAACCCAAACCCAAGCATACCACTGCAAGACTTCATGATACTATAAGCTCGTTTTGCGTAAATCGGACCAAAAATTAATATTCAAAAACTGAAGGTAGCCGGACTAACTATGACATTGGGACGTCAAACATCTCAGTCCCCCCCGTGACCATGGGCGCTGTAAAGCACCCGAAACGTCGGGATAATAATAACAATAAATTAATGTAATTAAACGCGATAAAATCCGTAAATAATAGTTTTATTCTATTTGTTTTTTTTTGCAGTCCCTGAATTTTTCAAATCACTCATTTTAATATAATTCTGTTTAAAACTTTTGTGGTTTTTTTTTCAACTGGTGAGACAATGTCGTAGTAAAAATATTTTAATGTGGTAGTAGCTAACAGATATAATCATTTTTGCTGTCAAAATTATGGCTTAAAGTACGAGTATAGAATAAGAAGGTTAGTGACAATCGGGACATTTGGCGTCCCGATCAAGGGTGAATAGGGACGTGTCACTAGACCCTTGAAAATCGAGACGTCCCGCGCAAATCGGGACACCTGGCAACACTAGCGGCGATCGAGCCCGGATTGTTCGCGTTTACGGCGAGCACTACGCCCTTGAGCTACTCAACTCAAGCACGGCTCATATGTTTTATGTCTGGGGGCACGGCAGTGCCCCCGCCAAGTCGAGCAAAACAGCGGCACGGCCGTATCATCATTGCGAGACTTGGTTATTTTACAAGTTATGTTTTTGATGGCATGTCTTTGTTTAATCATAACGTTATCTCCGCACTAGGAATTTTTCCTAAGTACATCGTTGGGGCAGTTTAAATACATTAATTTCACAAGGACAAACATCCACAAACATCCTCTTAAGAGGGCATATGCGTTTCGCGTCGAAAACTACATGTTTTATGGTTTTTTCAAAGGCGATATCGTAACGACGTGAGGAGATTATTTGCTGAAAATAAGGGCTTTAGAAAGATGAAGTTTTTATTTAGTAAATAGCAATGCAAAATCATAGTTTTTAATGACAGTTTTTTAGGGCGAAGACAATCCCTTCACAGTGTTTTACGAATATGCATCAGAGTTATCTTTCAGGTTGAATACAACCATTATTATAAGCTAAAATACTTTATTTTAAGCGTTATTATAATGGAATATATAGTCTTTTAGTGTATAGCAAAAACTAAATTACGAAAATATTTCGATTTAATATTATAAAATAATATTATAAGATCACCAAAACTGTCTACTTCAATGTAATTTTTTCCATGTATTTGCTTATAAACATATCTATTTTAATTATTTTATCAAAATACATGTAATGTTAAATATCCAAAAAAAAATTTAGCTCGTTTTATTTTGTCAATTATTTTATATAATTATTTTAAAAATACTACAAAACATCATGCGCAGGCACCGTTCGATTCAGTACGCTCCGGGCCTCCGGGTAATCCCAACGACAGGACGTATTACTTTTTCTCACCGACCACCACGCGATCGCGTTGATACACCGATAGGGCTATATACTACACCATACTATAACTAGATACCCATAGATTACTGACTAGATACCTATAGCACCATCGCGCATTTTAAACGATTGAGACTTTTATAAGCGATATTTTTGGTAGTAAGTAATTTTGAAATATGTTTATGATTGTAATATTTAAATATTAAATGATGTAATGGTGAAAAATTTTCATTTCATACATATTTTTTTAGAAATGAGTAATGAACGTAAGCAATTCGGATCAAGTAAAAATACAAAATCGTTGGCTTTCACCTTTGGCTCCGTGGCGGAGTGACTTGGTAATGAGTTGCAGCGCTGAGCGCCGCAGGTTCGAATCCCACATGGAGCAAAAATTTGTATTACCTACAAATAATTGTTCCAGGTCTGGATGTTTGTCCTTGTGAAATTAATGTATTTAAACTGCCCCAACGATGTACTTAGGAAAACTTCCTAGTGCGGAGATAACGTTATGATTAAACAAAGACATGCCATCAAAACATAACTTGTAAAATAACCAAGTCTCGCAATGATGATACGGCCGTGCCGCTGTTTTGCTCGACTTGGCGGGGGCACTACCGTGCCCCCAGACATAAAACATATGAGCCGTGCTTGAGTTGAGTAGCTCAAGGGCGTAGTGCTCGCCGTAAACGCGAACAATCCGGGCTCGATCGCCGCTAGTGTTGCCAGGTGTCCCGATTTGCGCGGGACGTCTCGATTTTCAAGGGTCTAGTGACACGTCCCGATTCACCCTTGATCGGGACGCCAAATGTCCCGATTTTCACTAACCTTCTTATTCTATACTCGTACTTTAATCCATAATTTTGACAGCAAAAATGATTATATCTGTTAGCTACTACCACATTAAAATATTTTTACTACGACATTGTCTCACCAGTTGAAAAAAAAACCACAAAAGTTTTAAACAGAATTATATTAAAATGAGTGATTTGAAAAATTCAGGGACTGCAAAAAAAAAACAAATAGTTCAAACATGTTTTAATTTGCTTAAAATGAAAAAAAAATCAGTTTTTACGATGTTTCAATGAAAACTTATTCGTTTACGAGATCAGACCAGAACAATAATTATAAAGCACAAAAATAAAGTAAAGTTACAGTCACAGTTTCTCGCATTACTCGCATACTGTGATATTTACACTTTACATCTAGCGTTGACCATCTGAGCTACCACGGCTCTCAATAAAGCACAAAAAGGCTACAAAGAAACCTATATTTTGTAGTCATTGTAGTTGTCCGGATATGAAAACCAAATCTCCGATTATTTTTACCTTCCGTCCCGAAATTTTACTTGCTAGACCTGGCAACACTAATCCCCGCCGACACTAATGACATTGTTAGTTTGTGATGAATTATGTTTACATTATGAAACAAAATAAAAGTTTATCAAATGATATATATTTTATACAATACATATTTTTCAATTAGAACATATACATATTATAATATACTCAATAGGGTGAAAATGTAAAGCCGACTTCAATTTACTAAAAGAATAAAACAATTTCCACATATTAGCCTCCGATTTCTATATGGAAATTATTTTTTTATTATTTTAGTTCCAATAGTATCAAAGACAGGTATATAATCAAAGATCAAAGTGATTCGTCGTTAGGCAACTATTATAGCCTCACGCTCGCCCTGACACGTACACAGAGATAACATTGTAGTGTGCGTCAATATTACGCCGATCCAAAGCGATCGCGTAGATTTCGTTCTTGGACATATTTGAATATGCGCTCTTAATGAACCATTCCATACTTGCGGCGGGATTTATTGCCTCGCGCCGGTAAACCGCGAACACCCGCACACACGACATCATATGCAAATCTGTAATCCAGACACTTTTACTTTGGTTAAGGAAATACTAATCTACAACTAATGTAATCGCGTATATGCAAGATAATAACTACAAAGTATTTAATACTAAAGGCTGAAAGAGATGGCTCTTTTACATCTATTCTCGATTGGGTATCAAAATATAATTACGTTGTCACCTGTTAGGACCAAGGTGGAATGCCTCGATTCCAGTGAAAAGGGTTTCTGGTTCTCTACACATAAAACAATAGCATTGAGCTGATATTTACGCCGGTACTCTGTGAGAACGTTTTCAAGCCCACTCATTTGTGCTTCTACCTCAATAAAGCTGCAGCGTGGTCACGTATGTTGAACATATTTTTAGAACACGCACACATACACATATGCATTTACAATAATTTGCAACCAACAACAAGATTTTAAGTGCATATGTATGCGTTCAGCAGTGACCTCTTATGTGTGCGTCAAGGAATTGAGCTGATGATTCCATATCAGCGACATTTGAAATATACACAGAGATCCGTCTGTCTTTCTTTGGTAGTCTGAGTTTGTAGTATGGAACTTCGGTCTCTATCTATATATATTGCAGAGTCATTCGGAAATTTCGGCAGCGTGATTTAAACTTCGACAGTTGTTCAATCCGAACAAGTTATTGTAGCGCGGTGAATGTGTAGTCACAGGTCCATGTCCAACAGTGGACTAAGCTTAACATGAACTATCTAAATTATGAAGGTTTGAAATAATATTAGTTGCTAAATTGACGTTTACGTAAATGAATTTAACATAATTGCGGAATTAAACTCCTATAATTGTGTTTTCACGTGTAAATTATATTACAACAGCTATACTTAGTCATATCGTGTCATATAATTGGCTCACCGCAGCCATTCATCAACAAATTTGTACTGACAGTATAAATATTTTGTAATATTTTTAATCGTTATATTATTTACTTGATAATTCACGAGCCTACGTGATTTATTACTGCGAAATGGAATTGCTGACGGCTGCGTTGACAGATTACCAAATTGTGTATCATAACCACAAAGATTAAATATGTAAATACGCGTAAATATGACGATGATGTGAAATGTAATATGAAATGAAATGTATAGCGCTTTGCTTTTTCTCCTTCTTCATAATATTAATAAGAATAAGGTGAAGAATAAGCAAACAGTTCACCTGATAGTAGGTGGACGCTGTGGCTCGTAGACTACTTGTAACTATAACTGTGACTATAACTATATTTTATTCGTGATTAAGAATCAAAATGCAGATACGTTATTACCTTTGATAACTAAGATAGAATGCCTCACACCCTGTCATAATACCCGTATAATCTTCGGACCGTAATACAGCCAGTCGCAGTAAAACGATGGATGCAGTGCAGGTGACTCGGGACCGCATTTGTGCATTCCTTGGTGTAGGCCTACGTTCAGTAGTGGACTTGTGAAGTTAAAATCATACAAAATCAATAGTTAATCAGTAAACTCGAGCAGACAAACCCCTAGAAACAGCACCTGTCTACAAGCATGACTTTGACATTTAAAGCTTAGTGGGTGACCCGTCACAAACGTTGGCGTGAGATATTTAATCCTATACATTTAATACAAATTTTGTGAAAAAGCAAAATGTTTATTGACATTTTTGTAGTAAATATTGGAATAAGGAACATTTTATAATCGAGTCACATATTTAGTAACATGTTGAATAGTAGCAAAAAGATTTAAGAGAAAACAACACGGAAACTGTTTCTGCGCCATCTGGCAAGCGCGACGCCCAACAAAACTTAAAATAAAACAACAGCCGCAAGAAGAATAGAACATGAATTCATAAGAAAAACTTGAAAAAGAAACAACAAAATGAGTAATAGTTGCATTTTAGTAATAACGATGAAAAAAAGTTTACTTTATTTTTTTGTTTATGATGTTAAACATTAGACTCAAACTAAACTAAAACTAAAGAAAATGTTGGTGATCAGTGGTAACACACATGTTATTTTGGTAGTTAGGTAGTATTAAATAGGGTAACTTTCCATAACGGCTGCTTAAAATATATTGATCATATTAATTGGTTAATTCGTTTTCGTACCTTAAAATGTTCATTCGCTTACATCTATAAAAAGTTTTAGGACCTGAATTTCTTCTGATTCATTTGACATAATAGAAAAATCTGAACTGGTTAAGTATTTGAATTAAAAATCATGAGTGCAATTAGTTTAATTAAAATTTTCGTATTTTTAAAAACTACTAAAAAAAGGGCTCGAAATAATAGATTTTCTCACAAAAGAAGGGAACTTGAAAAAAAAAGGAAAAAGTCGGACCGAAGACAGGACGCCAACCAAGGCATTACGATCTCGCGACCGCTCGATATCCACTTGAGCTATTACGATCATTAATACATAGTCAAAATTTACCTTCTTATGTTGTAACAGTTTTTCGTTGCCTAAAAACACGGTAGAAAAAGACATTTTCTAAAAATAAATCCTAGCTAGATCGATTTATATATATATATATATATATATATATATATATATATATATATATATATATATATATATATATATATATATATATATATATATATATATATATATATATATATATATATATATATATACAAGAATTGTTCGTTTAAAGGTATAGGATAAAAAACACAAAGTTAAGGGTGAATCTTGAGAGGCTCAATTTACGTTGTCCGGAGAAAAAAGTACCCGTAATGTTAAAATTTGAAAGCAAAATATTTTTTATGCCACTATGTATGATCTAACTGAGGCACGATAGTTTTTGTGTTTAATTTGGTACGAAATAGTCGAAAAAAAAATCCGAAAGGTTTTGATACCCCTGGCTCATCCGCTTCAATTTTGCGAACAACTTACCAACAAAACTAGCAGGTTTGTTGTTGATATATAAAAAAAGCGGCCAAGAGAGTGTCGGGCCACGCTCAGTGTAGGGTTCCGTAGTTTCCCGTCCGTAACAATAAGTGTTCCCACTTATGAGTTTAAAGGTGGGTATCCATTATGTCCGTGCTCCAGCAGCGCTCCGCACTCCTGCAACTGCTCCCGGTAGTGGGTACTGTTGTTTCCATCCAAGTTCAAAATGATTTTCCTAGAAAGTCCTTATAAAGTTCTACTTTTCAGATTTTTTTCATATTTTCTAAACTTATGGTTCAAAAGTTAGAGGGGGGGGGGGACACATTGTTTTTTACTTTTGGAGCGATTATTTCTGAAATTATTGACATTATCAAAAAATGATTTTAGTAAACCCCTATTCATTTTTAAATACCTTTCCAACGATAGATCACACGTTAGGGTTGAAATTAAAAAAAATCACTTCCCACTTTACATATAGGGGTGCTACCCTAATAAAACATTTTTTCCAATTTTTATTTTACCACTTTGTCGGCGTGATTGATACACATATTAGTACCAAATTTTAGCTTTCTAGTGCTAACAGTCTCAGAGATTAAGCTAGGACGGACAGACATGGCGAAATTATAAGGGTTCCTAGTTGACTACGGAACCCTAAAAAACGGTTTTAACAGAATCGATAAAAACATCCCACTTTTTGATTCCATTTGCATGGATTCCCTTGATATTTGCGCCAGGGTTATCAAAATTAATGAAGAAAACTCAATTTTTTTCTAATTTTTGTGAGAAAAAGAAAGTTTTCGTAATATTTCTTACACATATATTTATTTTTCATATCGAGTGACGTGCAGTTTCGTGGTCACTTGGAAGAGAAGGCCAAATTGGCCTCTAAAAACCTTGGCGTTCTCAGGCGGGACAGTATTTCATGCTGGCACACCGCTTGCAACTTTACAAGGCGTAGGTTCGGCCGTGCATGAAATACTGTTTCCATCTATGGGACGGGGCTCCCCAGTGCCAGCTTCTTCCATTTGATCGCATTCAGCGCAGAGCCGTTCGAATCGTCGGTGAATAGCTCTTTCCGATCGACTTGACTCACTGGCACTACGAAGAGATGTATCTCTTTGCGTATTTTATCGCAATGATCACGAGGAGTTTTTATAATTTGATAACATCAAAATAATGAAAAAAAGGGTCTGATTACGCTGATCTTCAATTTCTTGAGAATTTGAAGTACAATGAAACTCCGCGATAGGATATAGTAGTACATTTAATGAGTTAATTACAATAAATTCATTTGACACTAGTTGTCGGGTACAGAGCTCAGAGCGTAATGTCGCGCCCGGCCAGTTCGTGACGATGAGAGACGTCACTATCGGACGCGTTCAAGAATTGAGATTAAACATCCTCCCCCCCCTCAAAGTCCTCAGGAATTTGAGGTGCTTCTGGTGTGGCTGAACTCGACAAAGAGCACAGGTTGTGGACGGCACGGCGCACAATGCCATTCGTCGTGTAGACATCTGCAACTCGTACAATTCCATCAGAATCCGGATGTAATTTATGTATTCGCGCCATACGCCATTTCAAAGGTGGTACATTAGCCTCTTTTATAATTGCTAAATCCCCTTCCTGAAATCCTCGTTGATTGATCTGCCATTTGTACCTTTGTTGTAATTCGCTCAAGTATTCTTTTCGCTAGCGTTCCCAGAAGTGTTGACGCAGTTTTTCAAGGCATCGGTACCTATCAAGTCTATTTAAATTAATATCTAATAAACTTTCCGATGGTAGCGATGTAAGTGGCCTGCCGATCAAGAAGTGCGCTGGTGTTAAAGGATTGAGGTCATTGGGGTCTGAGGAAAGCGGGGTTAATGGCCTTGAATTAAGGATTGCCTCAATTTGCGCAAATAAAGTAGATAACTCCTCAAAGGTAAGATGTTTGTCGCCTAATATTCTAGTTGCGTGGTACTTTGCAGATTTGACACCTGCCTCCCAAAGTCCGCCAAAATGCGGAGAATACGCAGGTGAAAATTTAAATTGTATGCCTTCGTCAGCAGCAAAACCAGATATGCTTTCATAGTTCAATTTTAAAAATTTTGTAATTTCATTATTTGCACCGACAAAATTTTTACCATTGTCACAATATAATTTAAGAGGCTTTCCTCTTCGGGATATAAAACGTCTTAAACATAATATAAAAATATCGGTAGTTAGATCGCTTGCTACTTCAAGATGCAAGGCCTTTGTAATGAAACAAATAAATAAACATAAGTAACATTTTGTTATTTTGCAACCGCGACCTTTACGGTCAGTAATAAAAAATGGCCCAGCAAAGTCCACCCCGCTTATGTAAAAGGGAGGATTTGGAATGACTCTAGTAGCAGGCAAATTACCCATTATAGGATTAAAACACTTCGCCTTTATTATTTTACACAGCTGGCAGTTATTGACCGTTGATCTTGCCAATACTCTACCTCTTAAAGGCCAAAATTTGTTTCTTATATCGGTAAGTAAAAATTGTGGTCCACAATGTAAAAGTTTTTTATGATAATGAACAAATAGCAATTTACAAAAGGCATTTTTCGTTTCTAATAAAATTGGATATTTTCTTTCGTATGCTTCATTAGAGTTTTGAGTACGGCCACCAACGCGAATTATTTCCCGTACATCTAGAAATGGACTTAACGCCAATAAGCGGGACTTAGGTGGTAAGTTTCCCTTAGTTTTTAAAACCTTAATTTCATCTGCAAAGCATTCGTTCTGATGTTGTTTTATTAAGATTTCTAAAGATGACTCTAATTCGCTGATTGTTAAGGGACCAGTGAATTTGTGTTGTTTATGTTGTAAATTGTGTTTAAAACGTAGAACGTAAGCTAAACATCTTTGTAATGTTGTGAATCTTGAATATCTTTCAACATTTACTATCACAGACTTGCTAGGAGTTGAAGTAGTATTTGATGAACATTTAGATTGTCGTGCTGTTGTAGGTTGGAGTGTAGTTGTAGACTGTAGTGTAGTTGTAGATTGTAGTGTAGTTGTAGATTGTAGTGATTCAGTATAAGCTTTCCTTTCAGGTAAACAAGAAATATTTTTTATATTAAGATTTTTAGGCCAATTACATGAATTCTCGGTTAAAAACGACGGTCCTTGCCACCAAAGCGTGGCAGAATTAATTAATTTAGGGTTTAAACCACGTGAGGCTAGATCTGCTGGGTTTTTATCTCCAGGGACGTGCCTCCAAACGTCTGAACTAGTAAGTTCATTTATTTCACCAACGCGGTTTGAAACAAACGGTTTCAAATCGCATGGTTGAGAAGATAACCAACCTAAAACGACTGTTGAATCAGTCCAATGATAGACTGAACGAATTTTGTAACTAAGGGCCTTTAACACCTTGACACTTAATCACGCCGAAAGCAGGGCACCACACAGTTCCAATCGAGGTATTGTTGTCGGTTTAACTGGAGCAACCTTAGTTTTCGCACAAAGTAATCTGACGAGAACATTACCTGAACTATCAACCGATCTAAGATAGATTGCAGATGCATATGCTGCTTGTGAAGCATCCGAGAATGTATGTAAGTCTATCACCACAGGTTTATTAATGAGAACGCATCTTGGTATTTCAATGAACGATACGCTGTTTAAATTATTTATAAAATTTTGCCATTTTGCCTTTAATACATTATCCACCGAATCATCCCAATCAAGTTTTGTCAACCATAATTTTTGTAGAATTATTTTAGGTATGATAGTACAAAGACTAAGCAAACCTAATGGATCGAATAATTTAGCCGAATTGGACAAAATCGTCCTTTTGGTTATATTTTGATCTAACTGAATGTTAACTGGGAATCGAAGAATGTCTTTACTTGGATCCCATTTAAGACCTAAAACGCTGGGTTGCGAAGTCAAATCTAAATTTTTTGGCAGCGATGTATTTGACTCACCTTGAAAGTGAATATTTGCATTAGTTCGCCATTTTCTTAAGGGAAAGCAGGCGGTACTGAGAACTGTAGTGACCGATTGGATTATATTTTGTAATTCACTTTCAGTCTCAGCACCAGAAAGAAAGTCGTCAACATAAAAGTCTGTCTTTATTAGCTGTGCTATTTTTTTATCTTTGCATTCCTTTGAAAGTTGCAATAGACAACGTGTACTCAGAAAGGGCGCCGATGCCATTCCATATGTCACTGTATTTAATTGATATATTTTAATTTGCTGTGCTGGTTCATCACGCCATACGTCTACCATGATTTGACGGTACATTTTTTCCACATCTGCTGTAACAACGTATTTATGTTGCCGATATCTTAGCAAAATGGAAAATAAGTCGTCCTGCACTACAGGGCCAACATGTTGTATATCGTTAAGTGAGATTCAGGTGGACGTTTTTGCAGAAGCATCAAAAACTACACGAAGCTTCGTAGTCTCACTATTTTCTCTAATCACAGCATGATGTGGGAGATAGCAACCGAATGGGGGCTTAGAAACATTGGTCATGTGTCCTAAACGCTCATATTCTTTAATAAAATGTTGATATTCTTGTTTGAATTTATCATTGTTGTTTAATTTTTTCTCAAGTTGTAAAAATCTTTTTTCCGCAATATTATATGAATTACCTAAAATTTCTACAGAGTCCTTTAGAGGAATTTGTACACAAATTCTACCGTCGTCTTCACAGCGAGTAGTTTTATTAAATAACGTTTCGCAATAATTGTCCTTATTGTACGTAATATTCGGAACTTCTTCAAGTTCCCAGAAACTTGATAACTGTTTACGAACCTCATGTGAAAAATTACATTGTATATTTGAATTGTTACTGTTAAAATAACCTTCTCCCATAGGGCCAGCAACTATCCAGCCCAATTGTGTCTCCAGTAAAATTGGCCTTTGAGGCCCCAAATTTATTCTATCCGTTCCAATCAGCGCCCAAAATATGTCAGCACCTAATAGTAAATCAATATCGGAAGGTTGATAAAACTTTGGATCTGCAAGTTGTACATCATTTGGAATACATAATTTTTGATAATAAACTGTGGCATGAGGGAGATGCTCAGTAATTTTGGGAAGAACATAGCATTTAACTGATGTATTGAATGAATTATATATTGAACGTATCTGTATTAAGCAATGTTCAGTGATGTTTAAAACAGTATTTCCTATGCCTGACACACATTTGTAACATTTCTTTATTTTATTAAAACCCATTTTCCTTTGAGCCTCTTCACTAATAAAAGATGATTGGCTGCCACAATCTAGTAAAGCCCTCAATATAAAAATCTTGTTATTGTTTGTCACCTTTACCAATGCAATAGAAAGAAGAGCTTGATTTGTGGAGACAGCAGACATGGAAACAAGGGAGGAAGGGCTGGGTACATTGGATTCATCTGTAATATTAGGTAAGTTTGCTTCACTTGTTTTTGTAGAATTGTTATCATTAATAGATGTTGTTAGTTCTTGTAAATTTTGTTGTGGTGTAGTTTTGTTTTGTTGTTTCATAAGTTGTTGCATGCGTATATGTTGTGAAGAATATTGTTTATGTAATAGAGTATTATGTTTTTTCTTGCAAATTCTACAGCCACTCAGCCTGCACTGAAATGCTTGATGGCCGCCGCGAAAGCAGTTGCTACATAATTTCAAAAGGGAAACCTTAGAAATACGCTCTTCAACAGGTAAAGATTTAAATTTTAAACACTCATGTAGTTTATGACCTTGGTTACAGATTGCACACCGCTTGTCAGCAGATGACTGGGCAGAAGAAGTAAAAAATGAATTAGTTTTTGTTACACTGCAACGTCTTTCAATTTTGCATGACCTACTAGTATTCATAGTTTCCAAAACCATAGCGCGTTGACGAAGAAATGAATAAAACTCCTCTAAGCTAGGTGAAATTGTACTGCTTCTAAATTCTTCCCATATAAATAATAATTGTATCCCATTTGTCGGTGGGTTCACCTAAGGAATTTAAAGCACTTAGATTTTTCGATATCGTATCAATTAAATTGCGAATACCAGCCTCTGTCTCTTTATGTAACGGTTCGATTGAAAATAGCCCCTTTATATGCTCATTTATCAATAAACGTTTATTATTATATCGCTCGCAAAGTAGTTGCCAAGCGGTCGCATAATTTTTAGAAGATACAGTAACGGAGTTAATCACAGAAGAAGCATTACCCTCTAAATATGTCCTGTGATAATATTTCGCAGACAGAGGATAGTAACGAACAGTTATTCCCGAATATGGAGCATTCTGGAGTGCCCAAAGTGAATACTTTCTCATTTTCCCTAGAAGAAATTGGTAAATTGCTGGATCAAAAATTAGAATCCAAACTAAAAAGCGCACATATTTGTCTAGCCACAGAAATCAAGCAAGAATTTCGTGACGTTTTAAAGAATTTAGAAAGTGATTTCAAGCAAATAACTGAATCCATAACACAAGAAGTATGTAACTTAAAGCTTGAGGTCAATACCCTTAGTGAAAAAGTGCAGGCACTCGAGAATGAAAACATGTGCATCCACAAAGAAATGGAATCTCGTCAAACTGCTCAAACAAATGCACACTTGGAGAGTATTATTACGGAGTTACAGCAGCAAATAACCTACAAAGATCAAGAAGCCCTGCTAAATGATGTCGAAATAGTCGGAATACCAGAATTTTCAGGCGAATCAACAATGCATATTGTGTTGACCGTTGCCTCTAAACTCGGAGTATCTCTAACGGAACAAGACATAGTTTACGCTGAGCGCGTCGGTCGCCGTTTAAATTGGCTGCATAAGGATACGCGAATAGGTAACCAAAACAACACATCATTATCTATTAGTGCGCGCCCCTTGGCTGTAAGATTGACGCGTCGTACATTACGCGATCACTTATTAAAAAATGCTCGAGTGCGCCGTACGCTTACTACTGGAGCCCTAGGACTACCACCTCACGAATCAACTACTTATTATGTTAATGAACGTTTAACAAAAATAAACCGCATTTTATTTGCTAAAACACGTGAAATAGCTAGAAATTTAAATTGGAAATTTGTATGGACAAAGGGGGGTCGTGTTTATGTTAAGCGTGAAGACTCTCACAATATTCCTGCGCGCATAGTAAACTCCGAAACGGATATTGAACGTATTTTTGGTGTACCCTATTCAAAAATTTCTAAATAATGTTAAATGTATTTTGGGGCTCCTTACTATTTTATTTTTGTTCATTTTATTAGATAATATTGTGCTTTTTATTATACATTATACTTTATTATTAATTACATGTTATTTCATACTTTTTAATTCCTATCTTTTATACCATATTTCATTACGTCTATATTCTGCAGTAGTTTGCTGTAGTAATATTGTACGTGTGGTAGTATTTTTAACCTTATGTGCTAATAAGGCTTCTGTCCTGCAGAATCTGTATTATTGCGTAAACATTTTTATGACTTTGTTAATTTTTTGGAATTGGTTAACGTTATTTTAACTTACTTAGTTAGTTTTACTTACTTTCTTTTGTTAGCTAGTACAAGTATAGAAATATGTTGTTTTTATTCTGAATATTTTTTTAATAATTATTTTTACCTTATTTTATTCTCATTTTTGTGCGAGTACTTTGTAAATTTTTTTGCTAGTTTGTATGTATTTTTTGATGATATATTGAAAATAATTATAGATTTTATATGCATGCCGATGCTAGCCAGTTCAAATTATAATATTATATGTTACTATAAATACTCCTTACTTATTTGTGTTCAACATATCGACGATTATATACATGAAATGATTATTCATACAAAAATATTATTACAATATGGCTACTACTAAAAGTAAAAGTTTAAGAGTTGGCCTTTATAATGCTGGGTCGATCAGAAGCAAAAACGATGAGTTTCAGGCAGCTCTGCTGCGTGAGTCTGCTGATATTATGGCGATAAACGAAACGTGGCTACGAGCTGGTGAAGATGCCTGTGCTCCGTTAGTTCCCGGCTATCGCTTCAGTCATATTCCCCGTTCTTGTAACATATCTAGAACACGTGGTGGTGGTGTTGGTTTTTACATCAAACGAGGGATTAATGCTCGTTCTTATGCCCATAATGTTATCTTTGATGAGGTCGAGCAGCAGTGGCTATCGCTATCCATTAACAAAGTGAAGCTTTTAATCGGAACGGCCTATCGACCACAATGGGTAAATGTAGAAAGGTTCTTTGATTCTCTTACAGACACTTTAACTTCGTATTCAAATTTCGATAATATAATTTTATTAGGAGATTTCAATATAAATATTTTGGATGAAAGTGATAACAAAACGCAACAGCTTAATCAATTCTTGCAATATACTAGGTTGAAAAACTGTATTTTTCAACCTACCCACTTTACACAAGAGAGTGCTACATTAATTGATTTGGTAATGACGGACGCCGGTGTGTCTAATACTAGTGTAAAATATACTCTTGAACTTGGTGGTCATGCTATCATATTAGTTGATTTTAAGATTAAACGACCTAAAGTAGCTCTAAGGCAGCAAATTATAAGACCTATGAAAAATATCAATCTGTCAGATTTTGAGTCGGAAGTTGAATCCATAAATTGGGATAGCATTACTAGGTACAATTGTGTGAATGATATGGTTTCTGTTTTCTCCAAACGCATTTTAGAGTTGTTTGATAAACATGCTCCAGAGAAACTAATAATTATGCGTAAGAAACAATTGCCATGGTTCACGAGTAATGTTAAGTACATTATGCAGCTCCGGGATAGCGCGCACAATAAATATCGTCAAACTAGAACTGAGAGAGATAAAATTCAATATAAGACCCTTAAAAGTCTGGTAAACAGCACTCTCTATGCCGAGAAGAAGTCATATTTTGATTACCACATTAATCTACCATCATTTAAAAGTACGAATGAATTACCAGAATATTTTAGTGATCCCGACGTAATTAATCGTCACTTTTTGAGTATACCGGGAACAAACATCGCCTATTCACCTAATGTAATTAATTTGGAAAGTATAAACCGTATATCTGATACTTTTAAGCTAATGCCAGTTCATGAAAATGTAGTTGCAAAAATCATAATGGGAATTAAGTCAAATGCTCAAGGCGTTGACCGCATTAATATGGATATGATAATTCTAACGCTCCCGATAACTTTAAATGTTATAACTACAATAATTAATAAATCCATTACAGATTCTGTTTTCCCTTCTTCTTGGAAAACTGCGCTTATTCGTCCAATACCAAAAAAAAGTAACCCAACAAATGTAGGTGACCTAAGACCCATTAGTATACTGCCTTATTTATCGAAAATATTGGAAAAGGTTGTTTACTCACAAGTTTTGAATTTCTGTGAAAAAAATCAAATAATACCCAACCTACAATCAGGTTTTAGAAAAAATTACGGTACAGCAACAGCTCTGATTAATGTCGTGGATGATCTGTTATCTTTTTCGGATTCTGGAGAAGGTACTATTCTCACTTTATTAGATTTTTCAAGGGCCTTTGACTCAATTAACACAAATTTGCTGATTTGTAAGCTTTCATATTACGGCTTTGATAAAGAAACACTCAAGTGGTTCAAAAGCTATTTAATTGACCGTCATCAACAAGTAGTTTTAGACGGGCACAATGGTAAAAACTGTGTCTCGAAGCTTCTTCCTGTTGATAGAGGTGTTCCTCAAGGTTCCGTGTTAGGGCCTTTACTTTTTATTATTTACAGCGCTGATATAATAAACTGTCTCCAAAACTGTAAATACCATCTATACGCCGATGATTTACAGGTATACTTACCCATAGATCGAAAAAATATTAATGCTTTAGTAAATAAGTTAAATCAGGATCTTCAACGTATTTGCGATTGGTCACAAAATAACTCTATGGTAATTAATCCTTCAAAGTCGAAATTCCTTATCATTGGCACTAAAAAGCAGGTACACGATATTGGTATAACTAAACCCGATATACGTGTTAATGGAGAGACAATTGCACAAGTTCACGAAGCACGTAATTTAGGCATTCTTTTTGACAGCAATTTGAGGTTTGAAAACCATGTAACCAATTTGGTACAAAACTGCTTTTACAGGTTAAAAGTTCTATACAAATTTAGACAATTCATTACAGTTAATTTACGTGTAAAACTTTGTGAAACTCTAGTTTTAGCTAAATTAAATTATTGTATAACTGTTTACGGACCTTGTTTGCTTAAGAAATCTCAAAAATTAATCCAAAGGGTACAGAATGCTTGTGCACGCTATTGTTTTTACATACCGAGACGATCTCATGTCACGTCATATCTTAATGCTTCGAATATGTTAAAAATGCAGGGGCGTCTCAAACTTTTTTATGCTTCTTTGCTATTCGGCGTAATAAATACAAAGAACCCAGAATATTTATACAAAAAACTTAATTGGAGAAATGACCAACATTTATATAAAATTCGACTATGCTCTAAAGTTTTATGCGTCCCTAAACACAAAACATCGGCTTTCCGGGGCAGTTTTAAGTTTATGGCATCTAAGTGTTGGAATGATCTCCCACCCCCTCTACGCACTATGACAAGTAAAAACAGTTTTAAAAAGAATTATAGACGTCACTTATTGAGCGAACAATTACTGTCATAATCGTATTTTATTTTTATTTTATTTATTTATTGGGTCTACCAGCGATTTTACAATACATAAGTTACATACATTTCTTAAAGTATAATTACTATATTACTTGCACAGAGTATGTAAAATCATTTAAAGGTAAACACTACATGCTATTTTTGCTAGTATTAGTGTATAAATCTTAAATAAGTTAATAACAGAAAAAGAAAACAAAATCAGAAACAGACTAAAAAAAACACAATAGTAATTTTGGTAAAAGCCTGTAAAACCTTATCAATTTAAACAACAAAAGAGATTAAATCAAACTAATAATTAGTCTTTCAATTAAAATTACAACTTAATTTAACAACTATCATAATTTAGCCCAACTAAATATATATTATTAGAATTTAAAAGAAAAGATATACGTAATAATGAATATGAGAAAAAAAATCACGCTCTGGATGACTGGCTGACTAGGCTATTGATAATTAATTTACGAAAGGTGTTAGGCGAATTAATGTTGATGTCAATTAGCTGACTGAAATTATTATATATTTTACATAAACGAGGGATTGTGGAGTTGCCGCCGAAGACCGTCCTGGTGCGTGGAGGCATGACTGGAGTAATAGCAGTACGCGGATATCTGCGTGGTACTCGAAAATTATTCGTATTATTATATATCGTATTATTCTTACATTTTAGTTTTATAAATAAAATAAATAAATATTTCCAGTAGGCGGTAGTAGATTTATAAGCTCAAATAAGTTAGGCTCAGTAAAATACATATTATTTAATACTTTGTTGTTATTACTATTAGTTGTATTGTTGCAATAATTATTAATAATATAAATTTTATGGAAAAATCTATGATAATTTATATTATATTATTATATTATATATTTCTTAATTATTAATTTGAACTGGCTAATACTCGTAATACTCGTAATAATACTCGTAATACTCGTAATACTCGCAATACTCGCAAAAAAAAAAACACTCGCTAATACTTAGGAAAACACGACATGTACTCTTATATGAACAGCTGTTAAATTTAATATAAGCAGGGATGCGCGCGTACTGTACTCTTCATTTGTTGGGTGCTGGCAGAATAACAGCGTTGTAGGCAACTGCAACATTTATGCTGAGCTAGAGCCCATTCATTACTACACTTTGTAATTTTGGTTATTTCTGTGTATACTGCACACTGTGACTATATTGGTGGTAATGAATAAATGTTTTATTATTATTATTATTATTAAATATGATTTAAGGTAGTGAAATTTAGTAATGTCGTCAATATTTTCATTATTGTGAATTAAGGATAAATATGTATCCCTAAAGGAAAGCCACTTATTTGGAGCGCCGTCAAAAGGTTGGATCTTTAAGGGTGGTAACTTTAAATTACTATAACTATTGCATATTTGGTTGGATGAAGATTCAACCTTATTTGAATCTTCAAAAAATTCTAATAACGATTGAGCTTGAGCAATTAAATTAAAAAATAAATTATCCGTTGTCTCGCGTTCTTCCATTTTTTTACTTGTATCTTCATCCAACATCTCAATTTTTGACTGGACTTCCTCGAAGATACATGAAAGGTCGCGTAATTAATTTAATCGAAGGTTCAATTCATGTATCTTCAATGTATCAGTTTCTTTACAATGCGTTAACGGTGTTAAATATTTTTCAAATAGTGTAAGCCGAGCTCGAATATGACCTCTCTGTTTAATAAGTTCTTTTAATTCACTCATTATGACGGTGCAAATAACTTTCTACTAGTAAATACAAACAGGTAAATTTGTTCGCACTGAATATGCAATATAAACAAAATAAATTGTGAATACGTTACGTTAGTTCAATGCAGCGACGAGTTAATAAACCAGTTTTGCAGCTGATGATTGCACGGCGATAGATATTGTTCTTGTCGGAATTAACAGCAAATCTTCCTTACCGGAATAAGCCTGGAATAGTCGGCAACTATGTTTAATAATACAGTTCCTTAAAATCCTTTTAAATGGTGCCTTGGAAAATGAGCTTAGATTGTACCACTGTATTTATCATGCAATATAATGTTTTATTTAATTGCAGCCAAGAAATGAAATTAATAAAGGTTAACTACTGTTTTGAAATTATGAACACTAGGTTAACTAGAAGTGCAATGTTTGCGTAAATGAAACAAAACTACTTATTTATTTTATTAAATTAACTTAAATTGACGTTATACCTTAAATATGTGGCAGAATATTTGTTAAATTAACGTAAAATGTAATTTTAACCAGTAATAATTTGAGCGTTTTTATATTTTAAAGTTGACGGTAGTAAATAACTTTTGCCAAGGGCGTTGTCCACTTTACATAAACTACACAATGATTTCTTATATTTACGCGAACACTACACATGATTAAAACTACTTTTACGGATTTTATCGCGTTTATTTTTACTTTTTATTTTTAATTCCCGACGTTTCGGGCGCTTTCCAGCACCCATGGTCACGGGGGACTGAGATGACTGACGTCCCGATGTCATTGTTAAACCCGGAGTACCTTCAGCTTTTTTAATTATTGTTTATGGTCCGATCTATGCAAAATGAACTAACTCTGTCTTGAGGTCTTGCAGTGGTATGCTTGGGTTTAGTTTTAATTTTATTGATTATAGGATCCCAAGCAGGTGGTAGTACCCAGCCTCCTTCTCTATTGAAATTAGGATGTTTTTTAATTTCAATAGCCTCACGTATCATCCTTGGTAGGAATCGGTGTTCTTTCGCGAGGATTTGTGGTCTATCAAATCTGATGTAATGGTTGGGGCCGTCTAGGATATGATCACAAACTGCAGACTTCCCGGAACGTTGATGCTTCACATCAGCTATATGTATATGTGAACCCGCGTAAAAGAACATAGTTGAGTGATGGTAAGTGGATGCTGTGGCCCATAGATATCTACACCTATCCTCGATTGAGAACCAAAATACAAATACGTTGTCACCTGTAGGGACTAAGATGGAATGTTTCGATTCCAGTGAAAAGGGTCTCCGATTCTCTAAATATACGAAACAGCAGTATCGAACTGATATTTTACGCCTGTACTCTGTGAGAGCGTGGTCGAGCCCACTCATTTGAGCTTCCAACATAATAAAGCTGCAGCGTGTCTCTACCAAATATGCCTAGCATATTTTAAGTACACGCACACATACACATATGCATCTACAATCATTTGCAACCAACAACATGATTTTAAGTGCATGTGATCAGCAGTGACCTCTTACGAGTACGTAAGGAATTCAGCATGGCTTCGGCGACGCTTAAAATGGACGCTGGGCTCCGTCTATATTTCTTTGTTGGTCTGACTTTGGTAGTACGGAACTTGATCCTTATCTGTATATATTACAGAGTAACTCAAAAACTTTAATAGCGTGATTTAGACATTGACAGTCGTTCAATCCGAATGAGTTCTTGTAGCACGGTAAATATGTGGTCGGAGGTCCATGCCCAAAAGTTGAGTAGGCTAAACGCGGACTATCTAAGTTACGTACATTTAAAAAATATTTGCTTCCAAATTACGGTTTACGAAAATGAATTTAATACAATTAATGAATAAAATTTCAATGTGTTGTGACAGCTATACTTAGTCATTTCCTGTCACATAAACGCCTCACCGCAATTGTCAACAAATTTGTACGGGCAGCATTAATATTCCGTAATATTGTTAATGAATACAGTGATATAAATCAGTACTTAAACGATGACAAATTTCTCTTCATATACAGAAATAGAATTAAATATTAAATTACGTACTTTTCTCCAGGAAATTTCTTTATCTGTACATATATATATATATATATATATATATATATATATATATATATATATATATATATATATATATATATATATATATATATATATATATATATATATGTATACAAAAGATTGAAGTGTCCATCATGTCAGAATAAATGACTTACATTGAGGCCAGGGGTTAATTGCATTTCATTTAAAGAAGATTATTTATTTCAAAATTCTTTGCCTGTCTGTCTGTATGGACTAACTTTCTAAATGGCCAAGAAACATCACAAAGGAAGCCAGAGCCACCATTATATTATATCGACTTCCTACATCTCTTACCAGCTCATCGCTTCTAGTAGGAGGTTGCCACACACGTCGCTTACTTCTCCGAGACCGCCACACCAGGACCTTCCTTTAAAACAATGTATGGAATGACAATGTAAGGAAATCTGTTACACTATATTGTCCCGTAGGTGTTGTAAATAGCACAGAGGGAAATAAGCCAGAAGCTGAACAGCAGAGTCCTCTAGACCGACCCTCATGCGTGGCAACTATGGCATGTATCCTACCCTGGGCAACGACAGGCTATCAAAGGTCCTCTTATAAGCCTTCCTTACTGTTTAAAAAAGAATATGTTGTCTTGCCTCCTTTCCAGTAAAAAGGATCTCCAGTTCTCTAAATTCTAAATACGAAACACAGCAGCACGAAGCTACTATTTTACGCTGGTATTCTGCGAGAGCGCGGTCTTTCCCCGGTCGAGCCCACCCATTCGTGTTGCAGCTATATTACTAATATAGCTGCAGTTTGGCTCTACCACGTGTAAAATGTATAGTACGTTTCTAGGGCAGGCGGAAAAAAGGACATTGACCTTTGACGACATCATCGGGGTAGGCAATCTTTTTTGTTAAGGTTCATTTTTTTTATCCTTTTATCACTACATATACATCATCAGAGTGAAAGGTAAGGGTGCCGAGTGCGAAGTTCTTTACAGGCCCTATGTCTGTTATTATATAATAAAGAAAGAAGATTATCCTGTATCTAAATGAATTAAAAATCAAATTAACATTAATTTAAGATTATTATTTATAAATCATGAGTTATTGATATGAGTATTACAGGTCGGATTCGTAGAAGCTCGGGAAACCATGTCTTCAGCGACATGCTTTCGCTGCGCTCTTTGAACAAAATTGAGCTCTTTTGGAACTAGTCGAGCGGCGACGCGTTTCATGCCTAAAATGTCAATGAGAATGTTGTGGACGGACTTAAAAGATATGTTCACCTCACTAGCCAACTCTCTCAGACTCATACGTCGATTTTCGAGCACTAGCTTCTTGATTTTGTTGATGTTTTCTTTGGTCGTAGCGGTTGAAGGTCTACCAGAACGAGGCAAGTCTACTACTACTTCTCGGCCTTCTTTAAAAGCCTTATACCATTCATAAGCCCTTGTTTTCGATATACACGATTCGCCGTAGGTATTTCGCAACATTTTTAGTGATTCACCACATAAAATATCATTCGAAACACAAAATTTAAGGCACACTCTTTGTTCAACAATATTTTCCATTGTAAAAATCGCCGAGAACTCAAAACTATGACCAACAAAAAGTGTAGTTTAAAACAAATTAAATGACAGATCCCGCTCAAACTTTGCGCGCTAAATCAGTACAGTGCTACCAACATGCAGTAAAAAAATTAGAACGACCTCTTTTACGCGGGTCTTTTTATTGACATATTCCCGATACTTTTTACACAGTTACTAGACCACGTTTCTTTTATATATTTATAGATGTTTACAATCATTACTTAATGAAATATGCGACAATTTCCGCTTCTTTCGTGGTGAAGTAAAGTCTTTTATGAGGTTTTAATGTCGATGGATCCGATTTCATAATAGTGATAATATACAAAACGTCACAAAACAGTAACAAATTCTTTAATACAAAACGTAATAATACAATTAACAAAACAATCGGCAACATTCTCTACCGTGAAATTTACGCACTAACCATCCGGGCTACCACGGCTCCGCGGCAGTACGCGAGCTACACACGTTCGATCCCCGCCGGTAGCAATGAAATTGTTAATTGAAATTGTAAGTGCTGATTTACTACGCACTCGCCGGTAAGAGAAAACATCTTGAGGAAACCTGCATGTCTAAGAAATAAGAAAAATAAATTCGAAGCTATGTGAAGTTCGCTAACGCACGCGACAGCAGCGCGGCGGACATTTCCTCGCCCTAAAACACTTTCCGAAATGAAGTGAGGCCTGTGGCATGATATATTGGTTGTAACTTTAACTAACTTTTTTTTCCTAACTATTTGCTAGAAATTCAGAATGTGATATGCATAGTTATTGTGAGGGTAAATAATTTTTCAAAGTCGCATAAAATGTATATGCGGTAGAGTCCTGCAGCACACGACACGAATGACTGTACATTATACCTGGTTGTATAACCAATACCTATATTTCACTATGTGTAAAAATGAGTTTATAATATAATTTGGTGTTTGTATTTATCCTCGAGGTAAACCCGGTATGCTGCAAGCCCATAAACCTTAGTTAGTTCCTAGTAGGCTCAGACTCCTAACTCATATATACAGAATTAACTATAACTTTTTACCATATTGTTAACGAATGAAATGCTGCTTGTTTAACATTTATGTCAATAGGAAGTCCAATTTATTGTTTATTCCTGTGGCACCAACCACTATAGGTATGACTTCATTCTTCCTTATATATATATATATATATATATATATATATATATATATATATATATATATATATATTTCTTCATTTTCAGTTCTTTTTATAAAGTGGGTATATATTTATATTATATTCCTTAATATAATTATTTAAAATCTACACGTACGAAAAAAATCGAAAATAGTTTTTTGTCTGTATTGTCGTTTGTGCACACAAATCTTAACAATGCCTGAACCAATTTGGATATCAGTTTGATTGAGCAATTTGTCCGCCGCGCTCCGTTGCCTATGTTAATGTTATTTGTGATTAATTAGAAATTATTAAACCTAATAATGTAAAACAAAAAAATGTAAAATACCAGTTATAGGCTATAGGCTTCTAATTCGTTCACCTGTTTTTTTCCAGACGCTAAAATAATCATCCAGTGTAGATATATATATATATATATATATGTATATATATATACTTTTAATAGGTAAAATTACTAACCAAGTATTTAATAAAAGTTAAGTAGGATTAACCCTCGCTTTATCCTTGCTTTGACTTCAATTAGTGAGGATTACTTTCGAATAACATGAGCGTATGTTGGAAAATAAAAAGTAATAAGTTACACAACCGCGATGCAATGCACTACCTGCCATTTAAAAAGTAATATTTTGAAAGTAAATTATGTTAGGGCAGCTTCAAGCTATTGAGGCAATTGAAATAACTTGGAGTAACCTGGTAAGATAGGCAGGATGGATGCAGGTGGCTCAGGACCATGCTTTGTGGCATTCCTTCGGGAAGGCCTATGTTCAGCAGTGGACTTGTGATTGGATGTAATGATGATGGTGAGGATGAACCTGGAAAACTGCTGTGTTTTTATGGTAAGTGTAAGGAACCGAAGACCCTTTTTGCTGGAAATGAGGCGTTCCATCTTAGCCCTCAGGAATTAGAACGCATCTGAATTTTGAATCCGAGGCAAGAATAGATGTATATGTC
Organism: Parnassius smintheus behrii; assembly: GCA_036936625.1. NCBI lineage: Eukaryota > Metazoa > Arthropoda > Insecta > Lepidoptera > Papilionidae > Parnassius > Parnassius smintheus. The sequence continues at coordinate 14,988,640 of JAUPFT010000009.1, read as the reverse complement.
TATGGGCCTCAGCGTCCATTTATTATCAGTTAGACGGTATGCTCATGTGTTTCCCTTATTTCTAATTAAAAAAAAAACAAGTCATCACAACTGCGTGGTCCCGTAGTCGGAGTACTAAGCAACTAGCTTGCGATTTTTGACTATGAATCCTGAGATGACATCAAAAACACCTGCCACAAAGAAGCCGTTGGTTTTCAGAGCTTTTGCCACATACTCGGTGCTGAGAAAACTATCATTCTGGAACCTGCATGTCTGAGTATTAAAAAATAAAGTAAAAATGTTTCTTCGACTTGAGAATTCCACTAATACGCATTGGGGCAGAGCAACGAACTCTTCTTGCAAACAATCCTTTCATAATGAGAGGAACCCTGTTCCCAGCAATGGGATTTACTCGTATAAGAGCTGTAACTTAAACTTTTTCAGATCTGGTTGCCTACCTCCGTTTCAATCAGCTTCCTGCTAATCTTAGCAGATTACCACTTCAACTCGTAGTGGCCGAACCTACACTTTGATTACCGGTACAAGGTTGTCACTCTAGAAGCTTTCTTTCCTCTTGGGTTTCGATTATTTAAGCAATATGGGCGGCCAATTACCACTTTGGCTAACTGATCAGTTGGACTAAATTGGTTACTCTGGTCCTACTGCGGATATCACCGTTACCGTTACAGCTTAATGCTGCTGCGTTTCGTGTAGTGAGTGTTGAGAACCGGATTTTTTTTATAGGATAAGGGTGACAAACGAGCACACAGTCCACCTGATGGTAAGTGGTTGCTGTGGTCCATAGACATCTACATCTATCTTCGATTACGAATCAAAATGCAGATGCGTTGTCACCCGTGAGGACTAAGATGGAATGCCTCGTTTCCAGTAAAAAGGAGTCTCCGGTTCTCTACACTCACCATACGAAACACAGCAGCGTTAAGCTACTATTTCACGCTGGTGTTCTGTGAGAGCGTGGTCCCTAACCGGTCGAGCCGATCCTTTCGTGCTACAACTATACCAGTAATATACCTGCACCATGGCTCTACCACGTACAAGGATACTCTTTTTACCATAGACGAGGCATAACATCTTAGTCCTCAGGGGTGATAACGCTTCTGCTTGAAAATATATGTAGATGTCTATGTCCAAAGGCCACAGCATCCACTTACCTTCAGGTGGGCTGTGTACACGTTTGTTCAGTAAAGGTACCCTTACTCTAAAAGAACTGCCAGTCCGCCTGTCCTAGGTTACTTATATGGCAAACCCTATCGATAATAGAAGAGGCCCAAGTCCGACAGTAAATTGTGAAGAGCTGATAAAGAATCAAATATGAGAGTTCAATCTGTGGAAATGTGAATTGTTAATGCTACAATAGACCCAAAAGCACAGTTTGTATTAAATAGAGTCGTAATAGTCTTACACATGCGATTAAATCCAACAACAGGTGCTGAGCACGATTTTCTCATTTTATCATATTTGCGAATTAATACTTATTATTTTTAGATGGGGATTATAATAGAAGCTTTTGAGATCGAGATTTTTAACTAATTTTATTTAAAGTTTATCGGCACCGGTCAAAATAAATAAAATAAAGCTAACATAAAATATCAAATATAATATATTATAAGAACACGGAAAAAACAATCATTCATCAATCATCAATCAAAAAAATGATCAAGTCATGTCTAAATTCCGTGTCACCCGTATACCAGTAGTTGTTGAAAACACTATGATACAAAGGGTTGACGAGTGTTTGTACATGGGATAAATGTAAGATTAGGCGTCCAACTTCGACACTCCTACCCCCCCCCCCCCCACATACACAAATGCCACGAAGCATTGTCCTGAGACACTTACACCTATCGACTTCCTGAATCTCTTACCGGATTGCCACTCCATCTAGTGGCAAGCCTTATTCTTCACCACTGATATGAGGCTAGGTTGTCGGTTCTTCCAGCTATAAAGCCTGCACATAGCCACTTTAGCTTACTGATTCCTTGAGCTATGTCAATTACTCGGTTCCTAAAGTGAATATCCTCATCTCAAGTATATCACGCACAGAACGTCTGAGCATAGCCGTCTCCCTCACTTGCCGAGCGACGTTGAGCTTTTTCATTTGGCCAGCAGTGATAAATATGTTTTTCCATTTTAATTCTTTCATTTATTTATACCGTAGAAATATAAATGGTTTACCACAAAGCTGAGCAATTCTTTAATTTACTTTTTAAATAAACGATAACATAGGTAAATGAATATTTGGATGCAGGTTCACGTGGTTTCAGACTGCGTCACGTCTGCTCCTTCATTACGTATTCCACAGGTTAGTTGCCTCTATGTTTATTATGCAACGTAATGTTGACGAAACAAACATCGTCAGGTACGCCTGGATAGCATTGCCTGTAACGTTGTTACCCAGGTATAACGAATTCTTTATATCGGTATAATTTAAAGAAATATCTCGGATAATAATTTCTTGCCATGATTATTATCATAAGCTAAGGCACTCTTTTTCATTATCGTGTAAGCGAGATTTGTCCACTACAGTTTTCTAGTAAATATTACTTTAAAAAAAATGATAGCTTCCCTTCATTTGAGAAGGTTTTGACTCTGATGGGACCGCACCGGTGAGGCTGCGGTGGCTTTTCCAACACTCTTTGTCTTGGAAAAGTTGTCCTCTCCCGAAGAATGACTGCCACGATGCGGGGATACATAGTAAAACCTATCACCTAGTAACCTAGTAATACTTTGGGGTGAAATAATTAAAAATAGAAACAAAAACCCGGGACCACAATTTTTTAAATTCTATTTCGCAAACAGTTTGCATATTTTCAGTTTTGATTTATAATGGTAAACACCAACCAAGGTGATAGATGGCGACGATATTCTCAAGACAAATCATTTAGCATGTGTCAAAACTGCTACTGTATTACTCTAAGGTCAAAACATAGTCAAATGTCTGGCCTCTAATGCAATAGGTATACAAAGTCCTACATATATACATAACTCGGCTAACAAAGCGCTTTGCTACGAGGCTGCGCGACGCAAGTTCGATTCCCTACTATTCATATTATGATCTACGAATAATTGTTCCAGGTCTCGATATTTGCCCACGTGCAATTTACATTATGTAAAATGCATCCACGACACAGAAAAAATTACTACCACTGAGTTATAGTAATCTATTTTGTTATTTTTTTACTGTTCTTTTCAATTGTTAACGTTTTAGAGACATTAAATTATTATGTTCTTCTTGACTTAAAAAAATACAGACGATACCTCGTATAATCATGGGTGAAGCCCGAAATTTGCAACCCACGATGTGTGCGAGGGGTGCGAGATAAAATATAAATTTGTCCCTTTCTTTTAGACTGAGCAAATTATGTTATACGTTAATTGCGAAAAGCCGAGCAATTTTCGAATTTAAAAATTAAACAATTTAATATTTTGCTGTACTTACAATTCTTATTTAATAATTTAATATACATCTTATACGTTTATTAAAACACATTTTAAAAGATATAAAAATCAGTTTAAAATATAGACATCAAATATTTGTATAATATTTATACTATATGGTTTGTTATTTACATTTCATCAAGTATTTCTAATAACTAATATCTTTTCTTTATGTCTATAATTTATTCTCGTTGTTACGCGGTATTCACTTTCAGTCTCTTCCTAGCATTTTCACTAACTCTGAGGGTTTACTAGTCAACGCAGTCGGAAGAGACATATAATCAACAATATCTGAATTAATGCTCCTCTATAAGCACAGAACCCAAAAACATTTATTTTGTAACAGTCCCCTGTTCCAATTTTAAAAGTAAAAAAGTATATGTAAGTACTTTAATACCTAATTATAAATAAAGCACCTAATGATTTAAACAACAATTATTTATAATACTGGCAAAATAAATGACATCGTGCTTCAAGTTAGAAAGGGCAGATGGTCTTTTGCTGATCCTCAAACATTTTTTAATTCGAAAAAAAAATATTTCATATTCATATTTTTAAGAATATAATATACCGTACAGTACACATAGTGAAATGTGATTTTTTTAATATCATAACATAATGTTTCTTATATTTACGAACGAACGAACACTACACATTGAATAAAACTACTTTTAGGGATTTTGTGGTGTTTAATTTACTTGATTTTAATTCCCGACGTTTTAGGTGCTTTCCAGTACCCATGGTCACGGGGAACTGGGGTAATTGACGTCCCGATGTCAGTATTAACCCAGAGTACTTTCAGCATTTCATCGGAAATTAAAATCTTATTCATTTTTTTTTATATTATCAAATTCAATAATATAATTTCATATACTACCATAGCTTTAAGAAAACCTACACGAAATATGTACAAAATTTAAAATAAATGAAATTTACTTTTATTTTTTATTTTAACTTTATGTAATCCAAATACAATCATTTTTACAATTGAGTAAACCTACCAATAATAATGCAACAAATTCAGATTTCCCAACTTGTAAGAAAATTTTCCTTCAATAACTAACAACACCCTTGCAAACTTTTCAACATTTTCCAACTAAAGTGAATTTAGGGTAATTTTAAAATAATCATGTTTATCACCAACTTACTTATCTAAATCACTCGCTACTTACTATTAACCGAGTTTATGCACGATTTTATGACACAAGACTGCAATATTGCATTTTTCATTGTAATACCTAATAGGTGTGTGTTACTGCTGCCAATTGTCGGACATTTATGTATTTGTGTGATATCTCGCGTATGAAAACAGAATTGTAAGACTTAGGGTGCATCGAACATTTTCTAGATTATTTTACATTTTATACGTGATAGAGCCACGCTGCAGCTATATTATGGTTGTAGCACGAATGGGTCAGCTCGACCGGGGTAAGACCACGCTCTCACAGATACCAGCGTAAAATAGCAGCGTAATGCTGCTGTGTTTCGTATGATGAGTGTAGTGAACCGGAGACCCTTTTTACTGAATAGGTGGCATATGGCACATTATGGGATTATATAGAGACATATCTTCAGTTATGTCGACGAAAGTGTTATATTGTGCGCATTGCTACTGCCAATCATATGATGATTACGACCAATACTCCTAAGTCGTGTGCCACGCCAGCGCGACGCGACTTGCGTCTGGGCTCAGATGAAGCTGTAAGAGTCGCATACACTAACAGCACTAACATCTAGATACTAGATTCTGCGATGAGACGCAAACTAGAAACCACAATACGAGACGAACGGGAGGTGTGCATGTTGGCGCGTCCAGCGCGCGCGTCGAGCCACCGCGACTAGCGGAGGCAGTACCAATGTGTTCGCGCGTCCTGCGGATTAACCAAAACCTGTTGACTTTTCCGCAATTCAAAATGTAAATACGGAGACGTTTATTAGCGAAATAATGTCTCAGTCTGCAATGTGGTCTATAAAACATGAAAATTATTTGCATAATATTATATTTCTCAAAACTTTTGTGGATTTTGACGTATTTCATCGTTGATCATAGTCTACGATATTCATCAAACCGATGTCCGACCTGTTTTAGTTTAAATCATGAACATTTTAATTTGCATTATGAACTGTGAGTAGTTCATAATGCAAATTAAAATGTTATATTGTGCATAAATAAACTACTCCCTTCAGGCATGAAAGCCAATTTAGAAAATCTCATTTTTTAACCCGCGCAATAATAGCATAGCATAGCAACATACTACAGCGGCCAGGCGCAGCGTCTTCACGCCTCCTGCCGCCGTAGGTCGCCTCCGCTCACCGCGGTTCTCTAGCGTGGCCAGCACCTGACTTGACGAACTCCATGTGCATACCGTAAATTATTAAGTCTTTTAAGTGTGGCGATCATAGTAAAACCTCCCCACTGTAAGAGACTTCCGAGCCCAGCTGTGCTTTGCTATCTAATCGAAGGGCAGTCGCAGACCTCATTATGTCTCAAAATTGTAAGCTCAATGTCTTAAATGGTACCCGGCCAAAATTATATAATGTAATGTAGTGTTTGTCATGTAGTGGTCATAAGAGTCAACAATGAGTTAATTACTACTGTAATAAATACTCTAAGGAATTAATATAGAAAAAATCATCGCCTCCGAAAGATGGCAGTATAGTGCCAAATGTTAAATACTCAATCTGGCGACGGTGAGCCGCATCAAAGTTGCAAGGCAAATGGAACTGCATTGTCAAACCGCTTTACAACGACAATATCTATGGAAAATATAATTTTTAATTATTAATTCAGTGTTAAAATAACATTACAACATAATCATGATCGTTTCGCGATTGACGAAGATATGACGTATTGACAGTGACATATTTACATTACAAAAAGCTAAGTAGCCGTGCCTTGGTCACCCATGGTGAACAAAGAGAAACGCAAATACAAAACATGGCTGACCGGCGGTGAAGGGCCGGCCTGAGTTTACCACTCTGAGTGGGCTTGGCAAACCCACTTCGGATGTGTGTTGGTGGGCTGCGGCGAAAGAGGTTTATATATATATGCCTACCTTTGGTATGGCGATGCGCCATGTATTATGTTTTTGAATGCTAGTGTAAAATAGTAGCTTAATGCTGCTGTATTGCGTATGTTAGGTGTAGACTACCGGAGACCCTTTTTACTCGTAACAAGGCATTCCATCTTAGGCCTCAGCAAAGGCAATGCATCTGCATTTTAATTTTTAGTCGAGAATACGTGTAGATTTCTACGTGCTACAAAAATTAACATCAGGTGGAGTGCTCGTCTAACCGACTACGAAAAAATTCACCGATCACGTAATAATTCGTACTTGACACCTACAATGCCAATAGAAGGCTCCCAGGACCGGTCCATAGTGGTGGACCGCGAGGATAACGCGGGTAATGGGGGCATACCCCGAGGCCCGAAACCTGCAGGACACACCACAGTCCTAGCGGAAGACATCAACGTTGAAGATTGAGTTGCGCCCGGACCGCGCTAGCAGCCGGTCACGTCCGTCGGTCGTCGGCTCCCGCCCGGGTGGGAGAAGTACAGCACGTCGCTTCGCAGTGGTTGCACTAGCTGTGGGGCCAACTCAGCTTGCGTCGAGCCTCGAGGACGCCCCTGACCCCACCCGGGACGTTACATACCCAACGCTGCGTATAACCTACTATGCTGGGAAGTGAACTCCGAAGGTCCGGCGTGCTGCTAGGAGGCGCGCGCCTGTTGGTGACTTCGGTTTCGCGTCGAGATGCGTCCCCGCGGGACCTGGAGGTTGCTGACGCTTCCCAGAGGCGCGAGACACGCCAACTTCTGCCTAGGAAACCACCAGGCCTTAACCTAGAGCCAAGGAGGAGCACTGGAGGCCCGGAGTTCTGCTATCGGGAGCGCACACTTGTCGGCAGGATTGGCCCTGCGTCGACTCCCTGTTTGCGGGACTCCGCGGGGCTTCGAGACGGCTGACCCTCCGGAAGCACCTACCTGGCGGCGCGCAATACGCCAAAGCAGATTGCCTACAATGTCGTACAATGTACGGCTCCCAAAACCGGCCCATAGAAATGGGCTGTAAGGATTACCCGGGTAATGGGGTACACCCCGAGGCCCGAAACCTGCATGGAATGAACAAGAGTAGTCCCTTGTATTCGACACACACTGTTGAAGATTTATCGTATCACAGAGCTATCTATGCAAACAAGGATGTAGTTTGTAAGTTGTATGAACGTGATGATATTAACCGGATGACCAAATTACCCTCACGTGCTTTAACTTGACGTATTGTAGGTTTAAGAGCAGTCCTACCACCTTGTAACGTGTGTATTAAATTGACATTTTATCCACTCGCCCTCCCATTCCCGGGTAAGCATCACCCCCACACGCCCAAATTGTGGTATTTTCAGTTTATAAAGAAACAGTAAAAGATACATGAAAAGCAGGTAGTTACAAAATAAAATACAAAAGCGATATCATTTATAGTTGCCGCGCAATCTGCCTCGAAATATGAATTTTCATGTACGGTTTTCCTTAAAACCGAAAAAACAGCGCTTCAGGAAACTATGAGGCGCGGGGTGTGACGTCCACCCAGGAAGGAGAGTATAACATGTATGTCGATATGGTCTAATTCATTAGAGCATTTATGTAGGCTTTTTGTGATCATTCATGTGGCACCAACCTCTATAGGTATGACTTCAGTAAGTGTTTTACAAAGTCGCGTTATTTCAGTTTTTCTTGTAATGTGAAAATATATGAAAACAATTATTTAATTAATTGTTTAATATCATTATTTCAAATCTATATGTACGAAAAAATTGAAAACAGTTTTTTGTCTGCCGTTTGTGCACGCAAATGTTCACAATGCCTGAACCAGTTTGAATGTCAGTTGGAATAAGCAATTTGTTCGCCGCGCACTGTTGCGTATGTTAATGTAATTTAAGGTAAATTAGAAATTATTAAACCTAATACATATGCTACAGGGTTTTACTTATATATATATATATATATATATATATATATATATATATATATATATATATATATATATATATATATATAAGTAATATGTACAGATGATACATGTTTGCACTACGCGGGCGCAGCTCGTCTTTATATAGTTCATACCTTTACTCTAGGGTATGAACTATGGTTTTAAATATGGTTTCTTTTTTTGTGTGTGCCTCGAAATTTCTAGCAAATTATAGTTAACATATTTTTTCATCTTTAATAAATCTCACGTAAGATAGCAACAATGCTTCATTAGTTGGTAAAGTGGACTCATCCAACTGAAATGAAAGTTGACTAGTCTTCAGATGATTGCACAATGACTCCAATGTTTTCAACCATTTTATGAATTCGTCTTTGCACAGAACTATTGCTCAAAGTAATTTTTCGAATTATGTCTTACGCCAGAAATATAAACTAATTATTCGATAATGAATAGTAGGTAGGTTTTAATTCAAAGCCAAACGTAAAAAGTATGCATATCCCGGAATATATAGATGTACTATAAATAAAATGAAAGTATCAGAAAAAATATTTTTCATGGTATTAACACGTGAATAACCATTTTCAAATGTTTGTCTGTCTGTTCGTTCTAATAATAAATGAATAGCTAAACTGATTGTGACAGAACTTCACGCACAAATAGAAATAGAGAGCAATGCTGATTTTGATTTTTGTAAAATCCAAAAACTAGTAAAATAAATGTTTTGATGATTATCTCATTAACTAGTATATAACTATAGCATATAAAATATGGTAAAAATAAGTTTTAAACGAAACTATTGATAGGTTAGTCATTTTACACACGAATGTTTAAGGTCACATAAGAGGTCTGTGTATATTATCTTCTAACTCTTAAAATTTTAAACGTTTTTTTACTTCAACACCCTTCCGCAACAAAACCTAGTGTCAAAGTATATTATGATTTAGAGTTTTATTACGTAAAATTAATAGATCTTCAATTTTATTTAGAATATCAGGATAATAGTGTTTATTTTATTTTTTGACAATTGACGTAGTTGCCCATAAATCTACAGGTTTTCTTTTAATTTAAGTTTTACTCGAACGGAGTCACACGTAAAACCTAGTGTTTAATAAAAGTATTCCTATACTTTATTAAATACTAGCTGTATGTATTCTCCTGAATGGCTTTACTAAAGTTAACTTCGTTCATTTCGTAACGTTTATTACGACTACATCTTATAAATTAACCCTCGCTTCATCCTTGCTTTAACTTCAATTAGTGAGAGTTACTTTCAAGGAACATGAGTGCATGACAGAAAATAAAAAAGTAATAAATGACACAAACGCGATGCAATGCACTTTCCGCCACTTAAAAAGCAATATTACGAAATAAAATTATGGTAGGTCAGCTTCAAGCTATTGAGGCAATTGAAATAACTTGGAATAACCTGGTAAGACAAGCAGGAAGTCGATGGATGCAGGTGGCTCAGGAATGTGCTTTGTGGCAATCCTCGGCGGAGGCCTGTGTTAAGTAATGGACTTGTGATGGGCTGTAATAATGGTGGGGATGATGAACCTGAAAGGATCATGCTTTTACAGAATGCCGGCATTTTAAAGCGGCTTAATACAGCTGTGTATCGTATGGTAAGTGTAGGGAACCGAAGAACCTTTTTACTGGAAATGAGGCGTTCCATCTTAGCCCTCAGGAATTACAACGCATCTGAATTTTGGATCGTAGTCGAAAATAAGTGTCTATGGGCCACAGCATCCATTTACTATCGGTTAAACTGTATTCTTATTCGTTACCCTTATTCTATATTTTTTTTAAAACAAGCCATGACAACTACATGGTCTCGTAGTCAGAGTACTAAGCAACTAGGTTGTGAATTTTGAGTATGAATCCTGAGCTAACATCAAAAACATCAGCCACAAAGAAGCCGTTGGTTTTCAGAACTTTTGTCACAAGCTCGGCGCTGAGAAAACCATCATAAGGAAACCTGCATCTCTATTAAAAAATAAAATAACATGAGAAGTCCACCGTTACGCATTCGGGCAGAGCAACGAACTCTTCTTGCAAACAATCCTTTCATAATGGGAGGAACCCTGTGCCCAGCAATGGGATGTACTCGTACAAAAGCTGTAACTTTAACTTTTTCGGATCGGGTTGCCTACCTCCGTTTCTACGAGCTTCCTGCTAATCTTAGCAGATTACCACTCTAAGTCGTAGTGGCCGAACCTACAATTTCATTACCGGTACAAGGCTATCACCTTAGAACCTTTCTTTCCTCTTGGGTTTCGGTTATTTAAGCAATATAGGCGGCCCATTACCACTTTGGCTAACTTATCAGTTGGACTATATTGGTTACTCTGGTCCTACTGCGGATATCACCGTTACCGTTACAGCTTAATGCTGGTGCGTTTTGTATAGTGAGTATTGGGAACCAGATACTATTTTTACCGTAAACGAGGCATAACATCTTAGTCCTCAGGGATGATAACGCATCTGCTTGAATATATATGTAAATATGTCGCATAGATGTCTATGTCCAAAGGCCACAGCATCCACTTACCTTCAGGTGGGCTGTGTACACGTTTGTTCAGTAAAGTACCCTTACTCTAAAAGAACTACCAGTCCGCCTGTCCTAGGTGACCCATATGGCAAATCCTATCGATAATAGAGCAGCCCAAGTCCAACAGTAAATTGTGAAGAGCTGATGAAGTATCAAAGATGAAAGTTCAATCTGTGGAAATGTGAATTGTTAATGCTACAATAGACCCAAAAGCACAGTTTGTATTAAATAGAGTCGTAATAGTCTTACACGTGTAATTAAATCCAACAACAGGTGCTGAGCACGATTTTCTCATTTTCTCATATGTGGGAATTAATACTTATTATTTTTAGATGGGGATTGTAATGGAAGCTTTTGAGATCGAGATTTTTATCTAATTTTATTTAAAGTTAATCGGGACCGGTCAAAATAAATGCTAAAATAAAGATAAAATATCAAATATAATATATTATATGAACACGGAAAAAACAAAAATCATGTCTAAATTCCGTGTCACCCGTATACCAGTAGTTGTTGAAAACACTATGCTACAAAGGGTTGACGAGTGTTTGTACCTGGGACAAAATGTAAGATTTGGTGAGCCCAACTTCGACCTCCTCCCCCAACAAATGCCACAAAGCACAGTCCTGAGACACTTACATCCATCGACTTCCTGAATCTCTTACCGGATTGCCACTCCATCTAGTGGCAAGCCCCACACTTCACCCACTGATATGAAGCTAGGTTGTCGGTTCTTCCAGCTATAAGGCCTGCACATAGCCACTTTAACTTACTGATCCCTTGAGCTATGTCGGTTACTCTGTTTCTAAAGTGAATATCCTCATCTCAAGTATATCACGCAAAGATCGTCTGAGCATAGTCGTCTTCATCACTTGCCGAGCGACTTTAAGCTTCCTCATTTGGCTAGCAGTGACAAATGTGTGACATACTTTACTTTATTCATTTTAATTTGTTCATTTATTTATACCATAGAAATATAAATATTTTACCCCGAAGCTGAGCAATTCTTTAATTTACTTTTTAAATAAACGATAACATTGGCAAACGAGTATTCGGATGCAGGTTCACTCGGTTGCAGACTGTGTCACGTCTGCTCCTTCATTACGTATTCCACAGGTTAGTTGCCTCTATGTTTATTATGCAACGTAATGTTAATGGAACAAACATCGTCAGGTACGCCTGGATAGCATTGCCTGTAACGTTGTTATCTACGTATGCCGAATCCTAGTTACCTCGCTATAGTTTAAAGAAATATCTCGGAGAATAATATCTTGCCGCGATTATTAACATAAGCTAAGGCAATATTTTTCATTATCGTGTAAACGAGATCCACTACAGTATTCTAGTAAATAACTTAAAAAAATAACAGCCTCCCTTCATTTGAAAATGTTTTGACTCTGGTGGGGCCGCACCGGTGAGGCTGCGGTGGGAAAGAGTGTTGGAAAAGTTGTCCTCTCCCGAATAGTAAAGCTCTACCTAGTAAAACCTATCACCTAGTAACCTAGTAATACTTTAGATTAAAATAATTAAAAACAGAAAGAAAAACCTTGGACCACAATTTTATTTAATTCAATTTCGCAAACAGTGTGCATACTTGTAGTTTTCATTTATAATGATAAACACCAACCAAGGTGATAAGAAATGGCGACGATATTCTCAAGACAAATCATTTAGCATGTGTCAAAACTGCTATTGTAATTACTCTAAGGTCAAAACATAGTCAAATGTCTGGCCTCTAATGCATTATGCATCCTACATATCGCACACCTAGATCTAAACACTTTTTTCAGAAAAGGTGAAAAGCTGATTACTGTATTAATGTGCAATGCAGGAATTTTCTGTATTGACTAATGTTTTTGTAATGCAGATAAAAGATAGATGTTATATGAATTTTGTGTTTTAATCGTACATTATGGCTTAAAATTGGATTTTTGTAGTTAATTTTTGTTATTTGGAGTTGAACCGGCGTTGGTGAATTTTGTTGATTCAATACACATTTAAATGTAACAGCATTTTGAATTTATTTAAAATAATCCAACTCATATAATTTTTTGTTGAATTTGCAAGAAAACGATGAATTACCTATGTACTCAAATCAAACATATTTTTATGAAAAATTAACAATGTATAAAACAATACAACATAAAAATGTAAACAAAAACTAATGACAGCTTTTTACGTTCCTAAATTATGTTCTATGAAAAGCATCTAAAATAACATTTGTCTTTTATTTAAGTATGACTTGACTTGAAAAAATATACCATGTTTGTCTTTTCTATATTATTCTTACATTGACAATGTATGTAATATATCCAATAATGAACTCTGTCCAAAATTTCAAGTCCCTAGCTCTTTGGAAAGGTAATTTAAAATCAATTAAATTCGAGCCGAACATACACGAAAACTAGTTATTAAAAACGTGTTAAAAATGAACCGCAAGCCACTCGCCTACTTGCTACTGCTCTTAGTGTTCAAGTAGCAATTAGTAAGAGTAACAGAACGTAAGCACGTTAAAGAATACGACGGAATCGTAAAAATTTTAAATGGCACAGACGCGGAGCAATTCCCCGTGAAATTGATCTATAAAACTTTATTTAATCCTAGTGTTGAACATTTTTTATTTATTTTTTATATATTCAATTATTATTAATGCTACTGGCACAAATGAAAAAAATAAATAATGGTAGAACATTATCGAATAGATTTTTGAGATAGTTAGAACTATGCTGGAGCAAGAATGGGTCGACACTACCAGGAGAGGACAACGTAAACTCAGAAAACTAGTGTGAAATAACAGCATATTAGCTTTATTTTGTATTCTGAGAATCGGAGACGGTATACCTCAGGCTTGACAACGCATGTTCTTCACTGCAATCCTGAACCCCTTGCCAAAAATAAAGTTGCGGGCATCTCTAATGTACTTTGAGAGCAGCGGACATTTTACGAGCTTATAAAGTACACTTTATCATCATCACCATTATTACACGTTCACTACTGAACACAGGTAAAACAGGAAACCTAAGGAAATCCACAAAGCAAGGTTCTAAGGCACCTGAATACATCGACTTCCTGCATATATTACCAGATCGTCACTCAATCTACTGAAGATCGCCCTACACTTCCTTTACCGGTACGAAGCTGCCACCTGAGAACAATTCTTACCCTTTAATTTGACTTAATTATCTAATTTAAGGTAGGTATTTTATGTAGGTAATTTAATGTAGGCTTGCACACCAAATAAACGTGGTAAAGCCATTCCGCAGTTATACGAGTATTAGTAGTATTGTTGTAGCATGAATGGGTCAGCTCGACCGGGGAAGGACCACGCTCTCACAGGATTCATGCATAAAATAATAGCTTAATGCTGCAGTGTCTCGTAGTGTGAGTGTAGAGAACCGGAGACCCTTTTTACTGGAAACGAGGCATTCCATATTAATCCTCACGGGTGACAACACATCTGCATTTTAATTTGTAATCGAGGATAGATGTAGATGTCTATGAGCCACAGCAACCACTTACCATGTGGACTGTGTGCTCGTTTGTCAGCCTATCCTACAAAAAAATTTTGAGAGTAAAATCATTGAGCTATTATGTATGTACTACGTACTAGAGGCGACACCGCATTCAGCTACTCTGTTCCACTCAACTGTTTTTTTTTTTGCGCCCGAAGCAATTAAAGGGCTACCCTATACGTAGGGAGGCGGAAAATGCATTACGCATACCACGATAGCCGGTCTATCGTGGTTATGAGGGACTCACTGTCCTACCGGGGACCCTAAGTGATACCCTCTAAAAACCGCCTTTGGGGACAGGCAACTGGCTGATTAAGCTGTTTGTGCCTTATCACGAGCGATCCTCTTTTGGGAAAAGAGGGCGCAGGCGGCTAAGAGCCGCTGAGGGAGTGCCTACGAAGGCAAAATAATATTAGTTAATATAATAATAATTAATTTAATTAGAATTGGCCTGAGCCGCCAGGAGGCAGTTCAGGTCGTTTGTCAGTTTATTAGGCGGGTCCGAGAGAGAGTTTCTCGGCCTGCGGACTCGATAGCGAGAGGGGGTTGGGGCTGCATAAGTAGCTGCCTCACGAATTAAATGGTTTGGATGCGACTCTGAGGCTTTGAAGAAGTTCTCAGAGAGTTTTTTGAGAAATTGTTTAATTGTTGGGAGCTCTAGGTCCCGATGAAGGTCGGCATTACGGACGTACCAAGGTGCGTTCGCAGCTCGACGACAGAAAAGGTTTTGAACTATTTGGAGTTCATTAATAATTTTGGGGTTTGCGTGGGCAAAGACGGGGCCCGCGTAGGACATGACTGGTCGACCACTCAACTGCGGTTCGCGTAGTGTATATATTCTTTGACTGCGGTGCATACACCGCACTTTAACCAGTCACTCGCTAGGCGCTTATAGAGTTGTCACGTGTTGTGTTGATTTAAAAAAAATCTCTTAATAAAAATATCGTCGTGTGTACTTAGATATTGCACAAATAATTCAAGAAATGTCAGTAAAAACCAAGGAATTACTTTTCGTCGGTTAATAAGATGCTTAATCAATAAAAAAGTATTATAGATTAATAATAAGACAAATTATTTCTAAGACGCCATTTTGTGTCATGGATTATAGATTATGAAATTAATATGTTCAGATGCGACATTTCTGTGGGTACTTAAGTATAGGACGTATATATACACATTTTTTTTGTAGAAACTTAAATAAGTTATTATAATTAGGCTAAATTTCCTTTTATTTTATTTTTAGGTTTTGACTTCAAAAAAGGTTAAAGTGGAATAAATTCGTTCATTTTTAACTCTCGCGTGCCCAGCATTTATGAACGACTCTTATTCTAATTTAAATATTTATATTTGTAATTTAAATGATATGTTAATAAGTTTTGTTAAAAATACATTTAGTATGTTTTTTTATATTTGACATAGATAAGGTATCTAAAATAACATAACATAACATAACATAAACACTCACGCCTGTCACCCAGAGGGGTAGGCAGAGACTACAGACTTCCATTTGGCACGATCCTGACACACCTCTCTCGCCTCCTTCACATCCATACACCTACGCATGCATGCTCGTCGGTTAAGGGTACTCCTAATTTGGCCCGTTTTCAATAAATCGCCAATTTGGTCGATAAATTTTCGCCTAGGACGTCCCTTTCCGACTCTGCCATTCACTTCTGCAACATAAATTTTCTTTGTCACTCTTTCCTCATCCATTCTTTCCACATGACCAAACCACCGAAGCATTCCTTTCTTAATCCTGGTCACAACATCATCTTGCAAACCACACTCTTCTCTTATCACACAATTTTTCACCCTGTCATTCAGATTCAGCCCTAACATACTCCTTAACGACCGCATTTCTACTGCATTTATTTTACTCTCGTGCTTCTTCTGCCATACCCAACTTTCACTACCATACGTTAAAGTAGGGACCAACACAGCATTGTGAATTGCCATACGTGCCTTTTTTGACACATTTTGACTCTTCACAATAGAGTGCAAGGCCCCATTTACTCTGTTTCCTGCGTTCACTCGTCGTTCTATATCCTTATCATATCTCCCATCCCTGCTAAATACGCACCCCAAATATACAAACTCATCTACTTGCTCGATCAACTCCCCTTCTATTCTTATTTCACATATCGTTTTACTTTCATCTCTTTCAAAAACCATAATTTTCGTCTTACTTGCGTTCACTTTCATACCCCTTTCTTTTAATGATCTGTTCATTAATGTAACCATCATTTGCAACTCAGCCGCCGACGACGCAAGAATAACTTGATCATCGGCGTACAAAAGGCATTTGATGGTTAACTCACCCTAAAATATCTAAAATATTTAGATAAAAATATCATTAAAATGTAATTGTGATATAATATTATGTTATATTATATTAAATAAGCAAATATACAAAATAGATGACAAAATTTAAATATTGTTCTCTATATAATTTACCTATTCAATACAATCTAATATCACCTACGGATCATTCTACCTATGTTTATTCTATGATAAAAAAAACAACCGCGCGAACACAGAGTAGCGCACATTTTTTGTTTGAGATAGCTGTTCTAGTACGTACCTAAGTATATATTACTTCAATGAGTAAAATAAACGTTTGTCATAAAATATAATTTAGAACGCGAGCTCGATTTAGTACTAGAGATTGATTTCCGACGGCACCAGTGAAGTTGTTACTTTTAAATTCTGAATTACCACTTGCTCGGCGGTGAAAGAAAATAACATTTTGAGGACACATGAGGTCCGTCAACACGCATTGGGGCAGCGCGGCGGACTCTAACTTGTATAGAAGCCTGTGCCCAGCTGTTGGACGTACATATGCTGTCTGCTGCGTTAGTCCAGTGGTCGTAAACGCGGTTACTTAACATTAGGTCCTGGTTTCGAATTCCGCGTCGGGCCAAATTTAGGTTATTGAGTTTTTCTGTCAAGAAGTTTTCAGTAGCAGCCCGGGTCAGGAAGTTGATGATGATTCACCCCTGAGCCACGGAAAGCACGTAAAGCTGTTGGTTCTGCGCCTGATCTTTCTCCGGTCGTATCGGATAATCATCGTACTATAAGAGAGACAGAATATAGAGTGCACTTTTGCTTGTGCATACACACGAGTACTATAATCCTGTCCTGCGCAGTCCTCTGTTAAGACTGGGCGCCGGGCCGGGATCGAAAACTCGGTCTGGAGGACATAATATGCTGATAGTTCAGACTTACTGCGAACCGACTCACGAACATATTAAACTTCAAAGAGCCTAAATCGTATAAACATAGAGCCATATTTTATGAAGGATAATATAGGGTTAATATAAAATTAGAACGAGTCCCTAAAGACCAACGGTGATAAAAATATATTGTCTTGAAAATGTTTCAACAGGGAAGTTAGAGAAATATGAAAGGGAGCCTAATAACTTATTTCATTATAGCTCCCTTGCTTCTTACTCAGAGCTTAATTCGAACTTGTCCCATTTTAAATATATTCAAGATAACGGCGGCAAAATATACAGACTATACGCAAAATAAAAGGCATTTCTAAAATTGAGTTAGTTTACAGCCTATATACCTGAGTACCACAGCCGGGCACTGCCTCCTCTTACTTCCGAGAGGAGCAGTGAGGGCTAATATTCTTGAGCTCACCAGAACTCAACTGGGAGTGAGTTGAAGTTTTTTGTTACCGTTCCCGTTACCGCCTATTAAAGTCCACTGCTGAACATAGGCCTCCCTCATAGACTGCCTCGTATGAATTATATTTGCCATAGTTGTCACACTTGGCGAGCACGTTGGCAACCGCAGCTGTTTTTATTTTTGTCTTTATCAGGAAGACGCTTCTGCCCGTCTATGCCACGGTATGGTATGGGGTAGTGGATATTCTTACACCGTCACTATACGGTTAGGTATTTTGTTACATAATCCAATTTAATTGAGAAATTAATTTTGAACAAAAGTTTATCTATTTCTAAAATATTATAGTAATTCTCAAGACATCGCCTCAGTGGTTTGCTGTTTAATTTTTTGCACATTTTTAACTCTTTTTTTTTAATATTTCTATTTTTATGTTACTACACAACTATACCAGTAATATTTCTACTGCTATATTACTGTTGTAGTTGTACCATGGGTTGCCTCAACCGGAAAAGGACCACGCTCTCACACATTACCAGCACCAAAAACTCGACTTGACATACTTAATGCTGCTGTGTTTTGTTTGGTGAGTGCCGAGAACTGGAGACTCTTTATACTGGAAACGAGGCATTTCATCTCAGTCCTCACGGGTGACAACATACCTGCATTTTGACTAATTATCGAGGATAGATGTAGACCTCTATGTACCACAGCAACCACTTACCACCAGAAGGACTGTGTGCTCATTTGCCACCTTTATACTATAAAAAAATCTGTAGATTTGTTTATACATTTCTAATCTGATTAATATATAATATAACTAGTAGTACAGAAAGAAACATTATCTCTTACATTTTCCAAACAAATGAACTTCCCGCTATGAAATCTGTCTAATATTTCACCTCATTTGAAAGTGTTACCCTGGTGGCAGAAAGGGGCATGGACGCGTCATTAGTCCACCGCGCTGCTGCAGTACATATTGACGGATTTCATGTTTTGTTTTTATAAAACCGACGTTACAAACAAGCTTGCAGTCCACCTGATGGAAAGTGGCTGCCGCAACCACATGGGTTGCATTCGACTTCAAACAAAAACAAACAAGACAACAAATTCGTTGTCAATTTAAAGCGCTGATATCGCCAAGTACACGGCAGTAAAGGAAAACATCGTGAGGAGAGCTACATGCCTGGAAAATAAAAGAACAAATTTCGAAGATATGTGACGTCCGCCCACAGACACTGGGACAAAGCGGTGGACATTTCACCTTGAGATTTCATTTTAAAACTTTCTTAGTAATAATAGGAGGCCTGTGCCCAGCTGTGGGTCGTATACAGCTTGTAAAGTTACTTTTAGTTTTTGTCGCTAAAACAAAAAGGTTAAAGTTTATGTGAACTAAGATGGAAGTTTTGCGTGGTAGAGCAATGCTACAGCTATATTATGGTTGTAGCACGAATGGATTGGCTCGACCGGGGAAGGAATACGCTCTCATAAAATAGCAGCTTAATTCTGCTGTATTTCGTATAGAGAGTGTATAGAACCGGAGATCCTTTTTGCTGGAAACGAGGCGTTTCATCATAGTCCTCAGGGGATAAATGTAGATCTCTATGGGCCACAGCATCCACTTATCATCAGATGAACTGTGTGCTCGTTTCTCATCCCATTCTATAAAAAAATCCTCAGAACATGGAACAGTACGCACCTATGAGCACTGGTCCTTGGCAACAGAAATAGGTAAGAAAGTGGCACCTAGCCCGATGGACCTCCAGCCAGAATAGGAGTTTAATCACATATAGTAATGTCCACAAAACATTTAATTCTTCAGACAGATGTTTTCTTCATTGCCGAGCACCAGATAATAAATACCAGTTTTTACAGAATTTATCGCGTATATTTAACTTTTTCAATACCCGACGTTTCGAGAGCTTTACAGCACCCATGGTCACGGGAAGGACTGAGATGTTCAACGTCCAGATGTCATAAGTAACCGCGGTTATCATAGATTAAAATTTAACTTTGGTTCCGATCTACACAGTATGAACTTATAGTATCATGAAGTCTTGCAGTAGTATGCTTGGGTTGGGATTTAATTTTATTTATTATAGGATCCCAAGCAGATGGTAGCACCCAGCCATCTTCTCTATTGAAATTAGGATGTTTTTTAATTTCAATAGCCTCGCGAATCATCCTTGGAAGGAATCGGTGTTCTTTAGCGAGGATTTGTGGTCTATCAAATCTGATGTAGTGACGGGGGCGATCTTGTACGTGTTCACAGACTGCAGACTTCCTAACGTTCGTTAACTATGACATCTGGACGTTGAACATCTCAGTCCTTCCCGTGACCATGGGTGCTGTAAAGCTCTCGAAATGTCGGGTATTTAAAAAGTTAAATATACGCGATAAATTCCGTAAAAACTAGTATTATTTCAATGTGTAGTGTTCGCGTAAATATAAGAAATACTTACTTAAAATACCATTAAAAATTTCATTGCTGACGGTGGGGAATGAACCCCGGTCGCTGGCGTAGGTATTGTTTTTTGAATCGAAGGCTTAACAATGTACACTTTCATGAGGTATGAGCTGTTCCATCGCCAGTGTAGAATGAATTTACAAACAGTCCACATAACTGATGAGTGCCGTGGCGCATTAACACCTACATCCATCCTTAAGAAAGGGTAGCGAGTGATATGCATAGACTGCTGCCCAATCTAGTGAGACCGGGAGAGGAAGTGCGTCGCCTATGTGCGGGAGTAATGTGGTACGTAACCTTGTACGGGACGCCTGCGTGTGCAAAAATTCTGACCATCCAACGGAGTGTACAGCGGAGGCCATACGGATAGTGTGGGGATACCACACAACATCGTTTGAGTCAACGACATTCCCCGCTCGCTATTCACCTTTGTACATTCTGGCGGACGTCAAGAGCAAGCCAGATGAGGCGAGGAACGACTTAACGCATTCACAACGCTACGTTATGCGCGCAAGCGCGTTGTTGAAAAAATTCTGCCGCACTCCGAAGCCTGGACGAAGACGGAAAGAAAGACTCACCGAAAGACTTACACAGGTAATTACCGGTCACAGGTGATTAGTTGATTATTTGTGTAAGATCTTACTTTAAGCAACGGCGAAATGGTACCGAGACATTGTGATAGCACTGCGAAAACCTGGGGGCAGTAAGAACTGCCTTGGGTGTGCTTTAATAAAGCAAAAAAGAGAGGGGCCGCGGTTGCGTTCCGAACGGAGATCCTGTTACCCCTCAAATACCCTGATGGTGACCACTGTGGGGGTTTAGCTGATAAGATTGCGGCATAACTTTTTCGTATACGATTTCCCCACGATAAAAAAGGAGCTTACAATACCCACAAATTATAAAATGCTAGAATTATAATTTTTAACAGACTAAGTTATAAATAAAAGTTAAAGTTATAGCCTATAAACTTCGTATTGTTGGACACAGGTCTCGTATCATTTTTGAGAGAGTTATGAAGAGCCGTAATGGTACAAAACCCAGTCATTTTAAGAAAGTATATATTCGCTTTTATTAATTAAATGGAAATGAAGTTCCCATGTTTGTCTGGGACTTACAAACCACATTTTTAATATAGGACTTATAACAGAAAAGGGTGTCTCAACTTTGTTACATGCCTAGCTTATGGTAAAAGGCGACTAATGGAATAATGGGGTTGTGTTTGTGTAGGCGATGAGCTAGCTACCTATGATTTCCATCACAATCTACCATCTAAACCCATATTTTTATGGCTAAACAGCAACCATATGCAGCTATATCCTTTTTACGTGGTAGAGTCATGCTTCTGTTACGTGGTAGAGCCATGCTTCAGTTAGTATAGTTGTAGCATGAATGGGTCGGTTCGACCGGGGAAGGACCACACTCTCACAGAATACCAGCGTTAAATAGTAGCTGCTGTGTTTCGTATGGTGTAGAGAACCGAAGACCCTTTTTACTGGAAACGAGGCATTCCATTTAAGGCCTCACGGGTGACAACGCGTCTGCGTTTTGATTTTTAATCGAGAATAAATGTGGATGTCTATGGGCCACAGCATCCACTTACCATCAAGTGGACTGTGTGCTCGTAGGTCACCCTATCCTAAAAAAAAATACAATCGTAGCACGAATGGGTCGGCTCAACCGGGGACGAACCACGCTCTGACTGAAAGCCATCATAAAAGAGCAGCTTAATGCTGCGTGTAGTATGGTGAATGTAGAGAACCGAAGACCCTTTGTACTGGATACGAGGCGTTTAATTTTAGTCCTCAGGGGTACACGTCTGAATTTTTATTCTTAAACAGAGATGGATATACATTCCTATGGGCCACAACATTCACTTACCATCAGGTGGACTGTGTGCACGTTTGTTACCCTTATTCTATATAGAAAGTAAACGTGATCTGAACGGGTGCGTTCGGCAGAAAAAAGCGCTAGCAAGCGCTTACTAGCGCTAAAATAGTTTTCGGCCAGGACACGATTGCTACTTCAGTAGCGCTGACACAATCCGCCATTTTGCTTATTTTTTGAAATAGAGTTTGTAAGTTGTTTTTTGCAATATTAGTTTTAAGTAATATAATGACATGAATAGACATATAAATTTTATTAAAAATTCATCATTGGTAAGTTTTTAGTATGAGTACTTCACAAACATATAAGTATTTAAATTAGGTTAGGTTCCCCGATTAAAACCAACATCGTGTCCTAGAGGAAAATAGCTACTTACGATTTGACAGCGCTTACCGCTTACGATCGCCATTTTGCTTACAAGCGCTTGCTAGCGCTTTTTTCTGCCAAACGCACCCAACGACTCGCTGCTTATATGGATTCACGCCTGGGGGATTACAGGCGTGACGTATTAATACAGGGTTATTTTGCAATAATCGGCCAAATTTGCATCGAAGGTTCAGGGTAAGTAATATAGACAAATTGTAAAGGAAAATTAATTTAAAAAATCTCAAACATTATCTTTTAAATTCAACATGTGGGGTAATGCATTATTTTAACTGATTTTCCTGTGCATGCAAACATTCGTAAGGGTAGACAAAAACATCGTAGCCCATAAATCACACTAAATTTGGGATAAATTCAAATAAAATTACTGCCTCAAAGCCGAGATGGAGTCGCGGGTGGGAGGGGTGACACACAGATAAGAACTAAGTTCTTTTTTATGGCAGAGGAGGCAAGCGAGTATACGGCTCATCTGATCGTAAGTGCTCACCGTTGCCCATGAACATCTGGAACACCAGAGGAATTGCAGATGTATTGCCGGCCTATTATTTTATATATAAACAAAGGAGTTGGCTCTTTTCTTAAGGGTCTATATGTCAGATCAGTGAGGAAAAGCCGCTGGAGACGTCAAGTACCAGAGTGTGATCACGTATGACAGAAAATTTTGTGAAGCTATTAAAAGGAACATCCCAAAACGGAGGGAACTTTCTCAAGGAATTAAATCTAAAAAAAAACTACGTATCTTTTTGAATGTTAGTTTTTTCGTCGCTATTGCCTTTCATATTAAAAAAATCCAGGTGAGCACTAGTCTCCCCACCAACCAAGTGGAGGCCACACCGCGTTTGAACCCGAATACAATAGAGCGCGAACCGTTACACAATTGACACTCGGGTGTAGTACACCTTCACTGAGGCCGTCGGCAATAGAACAGTTTGACAAGTAGACTGTTGACGGCTCAAAAGGATCAGTGGAGGCGGCCGTGGTGGGAGCTAGGGCGGCAGCTACCTAGTTGAAACTGCCTCCATCGGACCGGCACTCGAACCGGGGGCACGGTAGCCCGCAGGCGAGCGCCGAGCGACGCCCGACTGGGGGCGTGACTGAGCGGTCCCGCCCGTGGGAGTCGAGGGCCCGGCAGAGCCCCGAGAGGAAGCGCCAGTCGCACCCAGACACAAAACGGCAAGGTGACAGGATGGCATCCCTACTAAATACAAATTACTATCAAATTAAATTCAATACAAATTACTACGAATACAAATTACTATTTATCAAATTAAATACAAATTACACTACAAATACAAGTAGAAGCCTTATTTACTCGTATTTTCAAAAACTGCAATAACGGTACATGATTATTAATATATTTGAACGTAAGTTTAAATTTTGGCTACTCTTTGAAAAATAACCCTGTATATGTTATAAAGTCCCCGTCATTTACCTATATTAGTTAGAATAGAAGTATCTCAAAAGAAAATAATAAACACAATATGTAAAACAGCGAGTATGTAAAGGTGACATTCGCAATTTACCCACGCGACGCGACGTGACAAATTCAGTCACGTCAGTGGAATACCTACGGCATTAGTTCTCACGCAGCAGCGGAGTGTTACGTGAGAACTAATTCCGTAGGTATTTCACTCCGCTTGTACACTTTCAATAATGCAAACAAACAACTTGTTCGTACCTAAAAATTTGATATAAATAGTAATCCTACGCTGTTCGTACTAATTGGTCACAGAACAATATGATGATTTTCTGGCCAATTTTGGCCACAGCGATAACTTATACCGATACCCATTGCCAATATAACCCATTTGAGTTGGTATGGGCTTGTTTTGCTTGCTTGTTAAGTTGCCACCAAAATAGCACTTTTAAAATTGCAGACGTCGAAGTGTTACTGCATGAAGCAATTTCAAACGGAATTTAAAAAGGAAGTTTATCATTTAAAAAAATTTCTTTGATTCCACGGAAGATGGGCCGGGTGCTGGTATGGGATGCAACCTGTTCAGACACGCTGGCCCCTTCCCATCTACGTGGAACCAACAACAGAGCTGGTGCGGCTTGTGAAGCGGCATAAAAGGCTAAAGTTTGCAAATACAGGGGTCTAGGCTCCGAATATATTTTTGTCCCTTTCGGTGTCGAGACCCTTGGTCCGTGGGATCCTAGCGCTATAAGCCTTTTTAAGGAAATAGAAAAAAGGTTAATCGACGTCACAGGAGACCGAAGAGCTGGCAGTTACCTCGGACAAAGAATTAGTTTAGCTATTCAACGGGAAACGCTGCCAGTATCCTCGGAACCTTGCCTAAAAGACCTCTTTTGTAATAATTTAATTTAGTTATTATAATATATATTTTTAAGGTTTTTTAGTATTAGAATTAGAATTTAGAATGTTGTTTTCTATTATTTAGTTTAATAACTAGCATTTAATTATTAATTTAAATGTAATATTTATAGCATCCGAATAATGTGATTGCATATTTAATTAAAATATTATTCCTGTAATTTTGACAAAACATGTCATCTTTTAAAATGTCAGATTGTTTACAAGGCATAACTTTATTAACTTAACATTAGGTACATACAACAACAAATAATAATAAAAATGAACGTACGATTGGATTTAATATTATGCATAGTGCTCAATACTTAGCAACCTTTACAGGTACTGCAAAAAGCATACTTAGTAACAGTTATAATTAAGAGCGCCACCAATCATTTTATTTCCTTTCTCCCTGAATCATATCAAATTTTCAAAAAATCTAAAAGTAACTTGATTAGTAAATTACCCGTAGTATTATCGGAATTATTTTTCGTTATTTTGCATTTGATAAATTAAGAGAATCGTTAATTACCTCCAAAAGTGGCTACTTGTAGCGTTTATTAACGTTCTCTTAACCAACAGCAATTAATATCAACTTAGATGAAATAAATATTTATGTTACAGTCGAATAATTGAAGATATTATTTAGGCCCGCGTCCACTAGGCTCGCCGAGCCGTGTCGAATCGAATCGCAGAAAGTCGCCTCCTATAACTGCGGTAGCATATAACCATTGGCAACGAGCCGCGGCGCACCGAATTGAATCGACCGCGCGAATTACTTGACAGGCGAATTTCTTCGCCGATGCGATTCGATTCAACTCGACGCGCCTCAGTCGACGCGGAGAAGTGAATAATAAATAATATAATAATAAGCGCACCAACGTATTTTTACCAATATCTATTTCGTTTTCATAAAAATCTTTATGTTTAAATAAAAATGAATGAAGACTATTGATATCACTAGTCCAAAAATATCCAGAATTGTTTAATCATGAAGATCCACATTATCACGATGACCAGCGTCGGATGAACATATGGGAAGAAATTGGGAGAATAATGAATGAAACTCGTGAGATTTGTTTTATTATTAGTGAACATATTCATTTATTATAATATATAATATACAATAGCTACATATTTATACAAACTGCAATGCTGGAATTCTCTCCTGACAATATTTGTTTGCCATGGAACTGAGCCTGCATTAAACAAAAAATATGTTTTGAATTTTTCTCGAATTTCGAATACGGATTGAGACGCATTACCCCCGAGTTGAGGTAAATCCACTAAACTGTGATTCACATTTTCTCTCAAATCTTTTTCTGACCAATAAGTCGTTATTTCTCAAGAAGTTACGTAAAAAATTGTTGCTCATACTACAATGTTCACATGTTCAGGAGTCAAGGACAATCATCTTTCATATATTCTAAACCTTGACAGTATACCGAAAGCACTTTCGCTGACACGACGAGCCCAACTTTGATGATAGTTAAAATTTTCCTTTCTTCAATATTTATATTTTGGTTGCCAGGATATGGCCACTGTGAAAATCTTCGCAAAGATAGAGCCGCATCCGCTACACTTACATTGGGCATATTATATTCTTCTGTGCCTGGTAAGCACGTGTGGCGACGTTGTCATCGCGCCGCAAGCGAAACACCGAAGCCTAAATCACGTTATCAAAAATTCCGAATTATAAACCCTATATATAGAACATCTCCGAACTATCACATGGGGTGTTGGCCGCTCCCGGGCAGAACACCTTGCCCGGCGGGAGATCTCCCCTTTTCCTTCCACGGCCACAGTGGTGACCACCCAACGTGATCTGAACACGCAACCAACAACCTTCGGAAACTTCAAGCTTCATCATCGTCATAGAATACCCCACCCTTTCGCTCCCGAGCAGATATCGTCTGCAGTCTTCGTATCTTGCAAGCCAGCTAGCTTCACAAGGTTTATCGCAGCACTGGAATAATAATGCTTCCTGTTCCTTCAAGCTACTCTCTGCGCTATACAGTGTTCGGCACGGCTCTGAGCCTCACTGCTCGCCTCTGCTTCACGGCACTCTCGCAGATTACTTGCCTTCTTCTCGACTCACCGCAGACTATAAGGCAAACCTCCTGGCACTTCTACATTCGTCTGCAACGAGGCTGCACTATCGACCTCCGGTCTGAACAGGGGTGGGGAGGGGTAATGTGGCGGGGCTGTCGTCGCGCCGCAAGCGAAACACCGAAGCCTAAATTACGCTATCAAAAATTCCGAATTATAAACAGTATATATAGAACATCTCCGAACTATCACATGGAGCGTTGGCCGCTCTGTGTATCTCTAGGAACATTTAGTTTGTTTTGTGTCAACGATTTCCCTATAACAGAGTTTGAAAATATGCACCCATCAGAATTCTTCCCGAGACCACCTATATCCAAAAGCGTAAATTTTTATTCAGCATCAACTAAAGCAAACAAAACAATAAAAAATGTTTTTATAACAATAGTACTTGGAACCACTATTGTATGGGCGTTCGGTTACCACATGCTTTTCATACAACCCACCAATACAATTAGGGAAATTCCATTTTTGCAAAAAAGATTTTGCAATTTCTTTTCATTCTCGTTCCGCGGATGGTGTTGGTTGCATTTTGTTCCAAGTGCAAGTTTCTTAAACAATCGTTCTTACAGTTTTTTCACCCATTCTAAAACTGAAAGTTAACGATCGAAAAGAATTTCCAGTGGGCAAAAATCTAAAACAAAATTGATATAATTATGAATATACGTACTTTTTAAAGATTTCAGCACTCATTATAGCATTAAATTTTGGGAAATAAAAATTACAAATACTACTTTTTTTCAGCACTAGCATGTAAGGAGAAGTGGAAAAAGATTCGAGAAAACTACAGAAAGGCAATAAATCTAAGAAAAACTAAAAGTGGTCAAGGTGCGAAAAATTTTAAGCCTATACGCTATGGCAAGGAGCTGAGTTTTTTATCCCCATATATTCAAAATGAATCCGAATTTCTAACAATCTTGCCCCCTATATCGAGTGATGAAGAACAAAGTAACATAACGTCATCGCACTCAACACCTAGATCACCAGCTATAACCGTGTCAGCCAATAGTACCACCAAAATAAAGAAAATACAAGAGACATCTACAAATTCACAGTCATTATTTCAGTCACACTTGGGAAAAAAATATTCTCATGACCGGCAAGAAGAGAAAGAAGAAAATACAAGAGACATCTACAAATTCACAGTCATTATTTCAGTCACATTTGGAAAAAAAATATTCTCATGACCGGCAAGAAGAGAAAGATCCTACTGTAGAGTTTTTTACAAACATGGGCCAAACTGTTAAGACCTTTCCACCTCATTTGCGAGTGCGTGTAAAGAGAGCAGTTTTTAATATTGTTAGTGGAGCCGAAGAAGAGATGATTCCCAGAGATGCTTAACTATACCAAATATGTAATGTACATCATTTTATCAATACACGAGTGGGCAACCAGCATCTGTAGTTATTAGAGCCACTTCTCAACTCTCATCTACATACGTCTCGCAAAGTAATGTGCCAACTCGTCGAATTAATTCGCAAGATGTAATTAGTGCACAATTGTTTTATACACATCACAAACCTCTGTGCCATACAAACTGATTCGTATGCGCAATTCGAGGAATTAATTACTATTCCCAGAAAATAAGTATAATATAGGTGGAACTTATATAAGTTATAAAGTAGGTGCAGGTAATAAGTTAATAACAATTATACCAAAGTGCCTTTCTCCCTGCCTTAATCCCTATAAATATCCCTAATATAACGTAAAACATGTTCATTAATATATTAATAAAAAAATCTATAAATATCGAGGGTTTCAAACCATAGGGGCGTTTATTTATACAAAAATGCGAATTTTTTTTTTGTTTTTCATTGACTTCTACTATGCAATTAAGCAATGCGTAATCTCAATTTTTCTTATAATTTAGTATTAAATATTTTTTGAATAAATTACAAAATATCATTTGTCGTAAGCTAGAGAAAAAGTGAAATAATTTTTAGGCCATATATCCGTACAGTAGACGTAACAGCAATATTATTGCATACTGGGGCGGATTTCACGTGATCCAGAAAATATTTAGTCACCACAGCAGATTTATGTACATACGTCTACATATTTTAGTATTGCTGTGTCAAGATTTCGTTAAAACGCGGACGCATAGACAATGTCAACAACACCCAATATATTATTAACTCAGAGTCAGTAATTAAAACAACAAAGTCCCGGAAAATATACAATGTCTCTCTATAACCAAGCTTAAAAAAATTAATAAACAAAATCTGTAAAAAAAATGTTTATTATAATATAAATGAATACCTGGTTGATAATAACTAATAACTCCTGAGAATGAGAGGGAGGGAGGAGAGAGGTTTTGTTTAACATAAGTATTGTATGATATTTTTTTAAAGTCCCGCTAGGTACCTTGCTGATTCTACCCAGGGCAGGGGCTTTTTCCGAACCAGTGGTAAAATTAAGAAAGGACTTATTTACTTGTAATCTGTATTGAATAAAAATAGTCTATTCTAATAGTAGGTACCAAAGATGTTACATTAACCTCACATTTGACACCAATGTCAGTATAAAATAACCAACTAAATACTACTTGAAGAGCTTCTTTAGTTCAAAGTAGAGAACATGCATACTTTTTACACTAATACCCTATGAGCACATAGTGTTAAGACCTAATATATTAAAAACACAAACTACAACATCCAATACAAATAATAAAATATTACCAGAAGCAATGTGGAACTCTGATGATGATGATTCTATGGCACATTCTAATTACATTCCTTCACCAAACACACAATGATGACAACTCACAAAAGTCTTTTAAAAAAGAAGTGACAGAATCAGTAATTAGTTAGTCAAAGTCAACAAGAAGAGGCCAGTTCTATAAGTTATGTTAACAACTTAGGAAAATAACAAGGATTCTATCTGCAGGACTTCATACAAAAAATTGATCCTGTCAAAAATATAGATTTTCACAAGCCGAGAGAAGACCAATGCTGATGTCATAAATAAGTTTGAGTAGTTACCCGAAGAGGAACAGAAAGAGTACGAAGAACACATGAAATTAAGTTTGATTATCATTTAGAATTTTAAGAATTTAACGTAATGCGAGATATCTCTATTGGTAACACGTAAACCCACGGATGGCATGCTTTTAAAATGGGCTAAAGTTAGATGGATACAAGTGAGGAAAGAAGTTCCGATTCACTTTTCTTCAAATTCGACTACTGAAGAAAATTAAAGGGGGCATAAGCTCTTCTATGGAAACAAATCTGTACTCTGAACCACTTTCATTAATATAAGTTCGGAATTAAGACATTGGTGGCTATTTGTAAGGATGGAACTATTCTAAAGAATTACCACAGCTATTACGAAAATTTGCCTTTTTTTTAGGAAACAAAATTTGGAGACAGGAGCTAATAATAACCACGACGAGTTATCCCTTGCTGCAACGAAAGCATGTTACTTTGACGTCGACCCAGAAACAAGAACTGAAACTATAGTGGTATTATTAAGAACATAGTGATGCTCCGTACACCGGCCGTGCCAATATTTCTCGGGAAAATGTCTCTTAGTACTGGAACAAACTTGTGTCTGCAGTCGAGTCTTTGCTGAACAAAGTCCTTGATTAGGGGCGACTAAATATAATCCAGTTTAACCCTCAGAAGACACAAGTTTGCGCGTTAACCGCTAAAAAGAACCCCTTTGTCGTATCTTCTCAGTTTCAAGAAACTCCCCTTGTTGCCTCAGTCAGTATCGGAATCCTCGGCGTCGACATATCGAGTGACATGCAGTTTCGTGGTCACTTGGAAGAGAAGGCCAAATTGGCCTCTAAAAAGCTTGGCGTGCTCAGCAGAGTGGGGCAGTATTTCATGCCGGCACACTGCCTGCAACTTGCCCGCCTGCGCAGGTTCGGCCGCACAAGGAATACTGTTCCCATCTCTGGGCTGGGGCTCCCCAGTGCTAGCTCTTTCCACTTGACCACATCCAGCGCAGAGCGGCTCGAATCTTCGGCGACCGTGTACTTTCCGATCGGCTCGATTCATTGGTGCTCCGAAGAGATGTTGCATCTCTTTTTTTTATGGGATAGGGTGACAAACGAGCATAGTCCACCTGATGGTAAGAAAAGAGCTTACTCCTTTCTAAAGGGCCGGCAACGCACCTGCAATTCCTCTAATGTTGCGGTTGATAATGGGCGGCGGCAGTCACTTAACATCAGGTGAGCCGCATGCTCATTTGCCCCCTCTTCTATGAAAAAAAAACATGATCCCTTTTCAAATCTGGATATAAATGATGAAATTCGTCATAGTTATTTCTTTTCATATTAATGTCGTGTATTCAGTATTTGGGAGCACGCCGTTTCCATTTTCTATTCTCCTCTTTTTCATCAAAAAGTATTTGAAATAAAAACATCTCTTCATCCGAGCTCTATCTTTGATGCCAAAATGACCTAATTTGATGAAGAGTTTACGATGAATGAACAGTTTTTGAACTTTGTATACGTCAAATGGATGCTGATGAAAATGAATCCCTGGAAATAAGGTCACAACTACCAAGCCGTTGCTAAAATGATCTGTAGTTATTATAGTTCCAAAGTTACAGCCTATATACGTCCCTCCGCTGGGCACATGCCTCCTCTCATTTCTGAAAGGATTTTAGGGCATGGAAATGTCCACCGCGCTGCCCCAATGTGTGTTGCGAACTTCACGTCAATTAATATCTACTCACGTAAATAATACTTTAATTTAATAACTCGGTCGGCAAAACCAGTTATTAGGGTTTTCTGACAGTAAATTCGCAGTTGTAGCCCGGAATCAGAAAATTTGCGGTGTTTCACCCCTGTGCCTCGGAAAACACATAAAGCCGTGGTATGCGCTTGATCTCTCTCCAGTCGTATCGGAAAACCGTCCGTGTGATTGCACGTACACTCGGGCACTATTCTGTATTGCGCTGATGGTTAGTCTCCGTCTCGTCTATAGTATATATGAACACAATAATCTATGATCTCCGTTGAAACTGGCCTCCGTAACCCAAACTCAGTCGGGAGGACATTATATACTCTTCTTAGATGTATATATAATACCTAAATGAATAGTAAAAAAACATTTTTAAAAGCAAACTTTTATTTAAATGCTCTAAAAAGAAGAAAATATCAATTTATTACAATTTAATGATATGCTTGCTTTTTATTTATTATACGAAATTTACAAATTTTATAAAAAACATTTTTTTCCTTAGAATTATTTATTACCTGTGCTATGGCAATATCAAGTTACATATTGTACTCTTGTTTATGTACACAGGTAAATCTCGCGACAAGCTTTAAATTTTTATTTTAATAATAATAATTTTAATTTTTTAATTTAATAAATGTATGGGTCTGATTTAATTTATAGTTTATTTTCTTCTCTTTAGAGCATTTAAATAAAAGCTTGTTTTTAAAAATGTTTTTTTACTATTAAGAGCCTCTGTTTTTAGATCGCCGAGTTAAATCAGCCAACTTGATTTTTTATTGCTAGTATTTGACCCTTGAGTCTTTACAACATTTGTTCGAGCACCACCAAACTACCCCGAACCGTTGCCGAGATATGTCTTTAAAATTGGTATGGCGGCCATCTTGTTTTCCTACATTTTGATTTTTTTCACCACGGCTATAATTTATCCAATGTGTAGGTCGATATTAGTTAAAACACAACCTCTCTTAATTTTACCATTTAGCCGGGTAGTACAAATCTCCTCGATGAGCTAAACGCGGACGTCATTTTCATCATTACAGTTACAGTACTTCACAAGTCTACTGCTGAACATAGGCCTCCCTCAAGGAATGCCACAAAGCACAGTCCTGATCCACCAGCATCCATCGCCTTCCCGTATGTCTTACCAGGTCATCACTCCATCTAGTGGGGATCGCCCTACACTTCGCCTACCAGTATGAGGCTGCCGTTCGAGAACCTTCTTTGTAGGTCCCAAACCCCATTGGTTGTCAGTTCTTCTTCTCTTCTTCAGCTTACTAATCCGTTGGGCTATGTCGGTCACTCTGGTTCTACTGCGGATGTCCTCATTTTTAAGTTTCTCACGCAGAGAAACCCCGAGCATAGCCTTCTCTATAGCTCGCTGAGCGATCTTGAGCGTCCTCATATGGCCAGCAGTGAAGGAGCACGTCTCAGATCAATAAGTCATCACTGGCAACACGCACTGGTTGTACCATCTAGTTTTCAGATTTTGAGGTATATCTGATGAGAAGATGTGTCGTAATTTCCCGAACGCTGCCCAGCCGAGTTGAATCTGTCGATTGACCTCTCGGTCGAACTTGGACTTACCTAATCGCCCTATTTGTTCCGGGTAAACGTACCCTAATCGTCAACAGCTTCGAGCTAAGTGCTTCCAACTACTTCGAGCTTAGTGCTTTCAACAACTACCGGCATAGGTGTGACATGGACGTTAAACATGATCTTTGTTTTTCCATGTTCATCTTAAATGGAATGAATGATGTTCATCTTAAGACCTATCCGTTGGGAGACACTATTGAGGTCATTGAGCATAGTGCTTAGGTCCTCCAGCGATTCTGCCATAAGGACTAAATCGTCGGCAAATCGAAGGTGATGTACTCACCATTGATGTTACTACCGTATCCTTTCCAGTTCAGTAGCTTGAAAACGTCTTCCAATGCAACGATGAAGAGTTTCGGGGATATAACATCACCCTGTCTTTCACCTCTCTGCAATTGGATAGGTTTTGTACTCTGGTTCTGTACTCGGATAGTCATCGCAGCCCTACTGTACAAACACTTCAGCACTTTGACATACCGACAGTCAATTTCACATCGATGAAGGGACTCCGCCGGAACACTGTTCAAATTTCGACGGAACGACGAAGCCTTTTCGGAAACCGGCTTGTTTGGGAGATTGGAAGTCGTCGAATCTGCGTGCGAGACGATTTGTAATAACTCTCGAAAACAGCACGTAGGCGCGGCTCAGAAGGGAAATCGGCAGTCTGCAGTTCTTCAAGAGAGCGTTGTCGCCTTTCTTGAAAAACAAGACCACCGCAATTCTGCTCCACGCCTCTGGAGTCGTGCCACCATGGAGATGGAATCGAAGAGCTTCTGAAGGACTTTAAGTGCCGGTTTTCCACCCGCTTTCGCAAGCTCCCATGTAATTCCATCCTCGCCTGGGGCCTTGCCGTTTTTAAGGCGCTAGAGAGCCATTCTAATCTCCCTCAGACTGACGTCCGGGATATTATCGGAATAGTGTCAGATAAGAATTGCTCTTGGATCGACTCACCTGTTATACCTATTACCTGCGTGTGGTTCCAACAATGATATGTACAGCTGCCCATAGAAGCTCTCAATCTCACTCAAAATATCAGGTATCCTGAAGATGATGCTGCCACACTCAGTCTTCAGCGTTGACAGTTGGCTCTTTCTGGCGGACAGATCTCTGGCAGACTTTGGAGCCCTGGTTCCGCTAGATCGCTTTTTTAATACCTGCAGTAGGTATTCAAGTTACGTAAGTGCCGCCGCAAGCATTAAGAGATATATCTGTTCAGCTGCCCGTATGCTGTCAAATCTCTTGAAGACTACAACTTCATTTCCCGTCTAGCAGCCATGAGATTAAGAATGTGATCGTAGTTTTTGTATTCTTCTGCGGCAGGTCTTGAACAACTTAGCTTCGACCGCATGGACAGTTTCCACAAGCTTGTCATTCATACCGTCCACTATATTGCAGTCTTTTAGGCACTAAAAACGGTTTTGTAACACGAGCTGAATGGTTTCAGGACTTTAGATTTGAGCACGGCGGGGATGGTGCGTTGACTTCAGTAGACGAGATCTCTCCAACTTAACGTTTAGATTCAGTATGCCTCTAACCATTCGGTGATCGCTGCCAGTTTTCACCCTTGCGATTACTGAGACATCACTGAACAGTTGACATCCAGTTGTCATAATGAAGTCAATCTAATTTTTTGTCGAACCGTCAGCGCTCGAGCAGGTCCACTTTCTGTGGGGCCGCTTTGGGAAGAAAGAGTTCATCATAAAGTGTCCCTCTTTCTCCATGAACTCGGCCAGCTGCTGGCCACTTTGGTTTCGTTGCCCTATCCCAAATTTCCCTACCTTCAGCTCACCGTTCTTTGTTGTGCCTAGTTTTGTGTTGAAGTCTCCCGTTTAATACCGTACCGAGGAATGCATGGCTCTAGAAATATCCTCATACATTTCCTCCATCTCATCATTGGGTTGTGCCGAGGTTGGTGCGTAAACCTGTATGACCTTCAACGAATACCGTTTGGTGATTCTGAGTATCTCTAGTTGACACACTCCCAATCTACTATACAACATTGTTAACGAAAGACTTGTGGACGATAAATCCAACACCTACTTGGGACAGATGGTCGCCCTCCCGGTAATAGAAGTTGCCGGATTCGAGAATCACAGTGTACTCCCCTTCTCTTCGGACCTCGGATAATCCCATAATGTTCCAGCGCAACTTGTCTATCTCTTGTTTCAGCTCCAGGATTTTCTCGTCAGTCCTCAGGGTGCGTGCGCTGGATGTTGCCAGATGGAGTCGTCTTAGGTGGCAACCGAACCCCAACACTGGAGATTCTTAGCGCCCCTATTATATAATATCCATTTTATGGGAGTGTATAAAAATAATTAGTCCGCCATCTTGATCGGTCCACCATATTGGATTCATAATGACGTCATTTAGCAAGGAGTACTTTTAAATTCAGTTGCAAAATTTGACCCGCATAATTTATCCCCAAAATCGTTATCAGATACTCCAAAAACTACGGGATAACATAATTACAGGCGGATTGAAGGAACTAAGTTCTTGACCGCCAACTTAAATCAACAGTTGACCCTTGCTGCCCTACAACGTTTGTTCGAAGACCAGCAAACTATCCCTAATCTTTGCAGACTTGACTCTTTAAAATGGTTATGGCGTCCGTTTTGTTTTCCGCTTTTTAGCAATGGTTACAAATTTACAATCGAGATCTATCATGTACATAATCAACTACATGTCGTTATAATATTGCATTGTCATATTAGACTCCCGCCATATTGGATTTAGAATGACGTCACTTTACTTATTGACTTTCGCTTCTCAAGCCCTTTCATTTTCTACCCACATAATAGGATTTACTATGAAAATTATACATAGCCATTTTGTGACGTCCGCCATATTAGATTTAGCATAACGTCACTTTACTTATATTTTTGCTTATCTAGCCCTCTCATTTGATACTCATATCATAGGGGTTACTACGGAAATTACATATCGTCATTTTATGACGTCCACCATATTGAATTTAGGATAGCTACACTTTACTTTTTGTGTTTCCTTTATAAAGCCCTTTCATTAGATACCCATATCATATGGGTTGCTATGGAAATGATAAATCGCTATTTTGTAACGTCTGCCATATATGATTAAAAATAGCAGCGTCTAAGTAATCGTGCATTGTCTCAAGAAGCAAACGTGTGTGCAAAATTTAGCCCGAAAGCTTCAGTATACTTTAGTTGGTGAAATATTGATTCAATATTCCAAGACATACTTACAACTTAAATAGAAGCTTAAAAGCTTTTAAAATCAATTGCTGTTCGTTAGTCTCGCTAAAACTCTGAAACGGCTCGAACGATTTTGACAATTTTTTTGTGTGTATTTGAGTGGGTCCCTGGATGGTTTAAAATCTCAATTGGACCCAGTAGGTGGCGCTGTTGTAGAAATCCAGAAATCACCCGTGCGGGTGCTTCCCGGGCTTATCGCTAGTACTAATATAAATGCTCGTACAACATACCTACCCTTGGGGGCGGGTTTGCTTCTCGCCGGATGATCCCAACGTTGTTGCGGATTCTGTTACTGATGTGATACTTCAGGGTATGGAACTTTTATTCCTTCCTCTGTGGTGCCAATTGGAGGCAAATCTCAGCCATGGTTTGGTCGCTCCTGTAAAATAGCATCATGCTATAAGCAGGAGTGCTACCAAGCCTGGGTTGATGCATCAGCGTCCCGGGATGTAACCACCACCACCACCACCAGCGCTCTAAAAAAGAAGTATAATTCCGCCTCTAGGTCCTTCAAAAGCGTCATTGCCAAGGCAAAGTCAGAGCACATAGACAGAATCGGCGAGAAACTAGTTCGCCTTCCTTCTGGAACCCGTGCATTCTGGTCTCTCGCCAAGGCTGTCCAGGGGAATTTCTGTGAGCCATCTCTTCCATCTCTGCACAGGGAGGACGACTCACTGGCCCATACTGCAAGGAGAAAGCCGATCTTCTAGGCTCTTTCTTTGCGTCTAACTCGACTCTCGATGACGGGGGGAGTACGCCGCCGACCATCCCGCGGTGTGAGTGCTCCATGCCGGAAGTGCAGTTCACACAGCGCTCGGTTCGCAAAGCACTCCTCTCCCTCGACATCCACAAGTCGAGTGGGCCTGACGGAATCCCCCCAATTGTGCTGAGGACGTGTGCTCCAGAGTTGGCACCGGTTTTAACGCGTCTTTTCCGGTACTCCTACTCCCTAGGCGTAGTCCCAAAATCATGGAAGACGGCTTTCGTCCACCCGATCCCTAAAAAAGGCGACCGCTCAGACCCGTCCAACTACCGGCCAATCGCCATCACCTCCTTGTTCTCCAAAACAATGGAGTCCATTGTAAACTGCCAGCTCATGAGGTACCTTGAGCATCACCAGCTGATTAGTGACCGCCAATACGGTTTTCGCCGTGGTCGGTCAGCTGGTGATCTTCTGGTCTACCTCACTCACAGATGGGCGGAGGCAGTAGAGTTCAAGGGGGAGGCATTGGCCGTTAGTTTGGACATTGCGAAGGCCTTCGATCGGGTTTGGCACAAAGCGCTGCTTTCGAAGCTCCCTTCCTATGGGCTTCCCGAGAAATTGTGCGATTGGATCACCAGCTTTCTTGCAGATCGGAGCATCAAGGTCGTTGTAGACGGTGCAAGCTCCGATTGCAAGCCTATTAATGCTGGTGTTCCACAGGGCTGCGTGCTATCGCCAACGCTGTTTCTTCTGCATATCAATGATGTGTTGCATACCCGTAACATTCATTGCTATGCGGATGACAGCACTGGTGATGCTCTTCACACCGGCCGAGCCAATATTTCTCGGGAAAACGTCTCCGAGTGCCGGGACAAACTTGTGTCTGAAGTCGAGTCTTTGCTGAACAGAGTCTCGGATTGGGGACGACTAAATCTAGTCCAGTTTAACCCCCAGAAGACACAAGTTTGCGCGTTAACCGCTAAAAAGAACCCCTTTGTCGTATCCCCTCAGTTTCAAGGCACTCCCCTTGTGGCCTCAGCCAGTATCGGAATCCTCGGCGTCGACATATCGAGTGACGTGCAGTTTCGTGGTCACTTGGAAGGGAAGGCCAAATTGGCCTCTAAAAAGCTTGGCGTGTTCAGCAGAGCGGGACAGTATTTCATGCCGGCACACCGCCTGCAACTTTACAAGGCGCAGGTTCGGCCGCACATGGAATACTGTTCCCATAGAGATGGGCTGGGGCTCCCCAGTACCAGCTCCTTCCACTTGACCGCATCCAGCGCAGAGCGGCTCGAATCGTCGACGACCGAGTGCTTTCCGATCGGCTCGATTCACTGGCGCTGCGAAGAGATGTTGCATCTTTTTGCGTATTTTATCGCATCTATCACGGGGAGTGCTCTGAGGAATTGTTCGGATTAATCCCAGCCGCCAAATTTCGTGAACGCACTACACGGCAAACGTCCCGATACCATCCACACCATCTGGATGCTTGGCGGTCCACCACTGTACGTTTCACAAGGAGTTTTCTTCCACGTACAACCTCTCTGTGGAATAGTTTACCGAACCACCGGCGATTTTTCCGGACCGATACGACCTGGGGACCTTCAAGAAAAGAGCTTACTCCTTTCTAAAGGGCCGGCAACGCACCCGCAATTCTCCTGGTGTTGCGGTTGATCATGGGCGGCGGTAGTCACTTAACATCAGGTGAGCCGCATGCTCGTTTGCCCTTTCTTCTATATAAAAAAAAATAAAACATAATATATACTTATTTTTAACTATTCTCTCATTCTTGCTAACTAGGGCAGACATATCTTGCTTTAAAACGTTTTTAATAAACACCATTTACACCTTACAATTATCTTAAAAGTATTTGCGGCAGACTTATACAAACTATTTATACATACTATTTTTGGAACTTAATAGTTCCATTTTAATGACACATGATTTGACTGTTATATACAAATATAAATCAAAAATATTGAACATTAAAAAGATATGATTTAAAAAAAAGTGGTATTATAATATTTTTATTTATGTACTATAAATATTATTCACCATCATCGAATACAATTTTTTTACCTTGGAATGGTAAAAGACAGGATTTGCGCTTTTTAGCCTCCCACGAGGGATGTAATTTTTCTACTTTTTCACTTTCTCCATTTTGTTTTACATTTTCGTCCATATACTGTCTATTTTGTTTTTGACCACCATAGTTATTATTAAATCTATTATTTGCATTTGATATGTTTTTGTATTCCCCATTATCCAAATTAAAATCATTCCTTTTAGGTTTAGGTTTAGGTACATGGCCAAACATAACTGCTCTTCTGTATTGCCTATTCCCTTGTTTGTGGATCTCCTTAACTTCATCAGGTTGTCTAGGTTCAACTACAGATAGATAGCTTTCACCTGTAGGAGTTATAAAGAATGGATCAACAACTTTTACTTCTTGTACTTTTCGCTCCTGTATTTCTTTGTTAAATTTCCTCTTGAGAATCTTGTCATTAAAATTCTTATTTTTGTTAACTTCTTTTTTCTTTTTATTTACATCTTTTTGTAAATTAGTTGAATCTCTTGCATTATTTTTACCGTTTAGGATTTGGACCTTCTTACTTGTGAGAGTTCTTTCAATATTTGGACTTATTTTACCACTGTCATCACTTTTATCGTCATCTTTGACAATTTCCTTGTGTTGCAAGAAGTTATCTTCTACCTCTTCTTCTTCTTCATTCTCAGGTTCTGATTCATCACCAGACTCATTATCTAATTGAGAGTTATCAACTTCGTCAACTGACTGCACTGACTCAATGCCAATACATTTATCATCATTGTCATCCTTGCCATCACTGTCATCTAATACACCAATATTTTTATCCTTAACTATTTTTTCAACCTCCCATGTACCTTCAATATTTACCGCTTTGTTTAATGCTTCCTTTCCTTTTCTTTTATTTTTTTGTTTCTCTCTAGCTTCCTTCCTTAATTTTCGTCTCTCTAATCGAGACATCAGAAGATCCTCTATCGAAGATTTACCAAATCTATCTCTTATGGATCTGTATTTTTCTTGTAAGCATTTGTGAAGTAATAATCTGGCACACGCCTTATCTTGATTGACATCAGGTGTGTTAAGATAGTTGTTAAGCTCTCCATCATGTGTTACTATAAATTTTGCAAGGTCCTTTGCTTTGATTTTCTGAAATATACAGAAATTATCATAAATAAATATACAGCAATTCTTATATATACAATTTTACACATGGATAGTAAGAAGTGTTTCATTAATTATACTGTTGATTTCTAATATTTTAGATGGCACATAATACAATAAAAATAAAAGTAAATAATTTTTTGGAATTCAACTATTTTGTTTCTCTATTTTTATGTCATACAAACAATAGAAACTGCTTATATAAGTGAAATACGAATGTTTTGTACATGAAACTAATATACACCACATATTTAGGCGAATTATTAGTGATTAAATAAAACCTTCTTTCGGTAATATGTATGTTTCTGGCTACTGCTGATTCTCTAATGAAATTTCATTAATTTATTATACATAATATGAACTCTAATTGTATAGAGATTTTCTTTGTTTTGACAGCTTGGTACACATGAAACAAATGTTTGTATGGCCTACAAGTAATTATTGCAGGTCTCGATATTTGTACATGTGCAATTTATGTATGTTCTAGCTAATATCCGCGACTTCAACCGCATGGAATTTATTACCATTGGATTCCATGGGTTTTATTTTTTTGAACATAGAACCGAAATTCTTTTTCTTGTTCTATAATAAAAGTAGCCTATGTTACTACTTATGACGTGAGTTAACTGCCAGTGATATTCCTATCAAAATCGGTTTAGCCATTTCGCAGATTAGCCTAAACAATCAGACAGACAGACAGACCAACAGGCAGATAAAAATATTAAAAACTGTTTCTGTTATATGTGCCACTATATGGTGTATACTTTCAAATGCATTTAGTAAAAAAATATTATTATGACATTACAAATAGGCACTTCAATTTTATTTATTTGTATAGGTATATAATGACTCCATATTACAAAGGCAACATCTAATCATAACATAAGATATTTATTGAACACTTTTTAAATAGCACATCTACTTCTTCTCACGATTGAAATAATACTAGTTTTAACAGAATTTATCGCGTATATTTAACTTTTTTACCCGACGTTTCGAGAGCTTTACAGCACCCAAGCTCTCGAAACGTCGGGTAAAAAAGTTAAATATACGCGATAAATTCCGTTAAAACTAGTATTATTTCAATGTGTAGTGTTCGCGTAAATATAAGAAATCATTATTCTTCTCACGATTTTCATGGATCCAAAAATACATATTTAAAGAGGTTTATGGTTAGATACTCCAGGTATTATCAAGACATTATGAAAGTATTGTCACAGTTTACAGAGAGTATAACAGTTGTGAAACAAATGCACTTGTGCACTTGGGGCAACGGGCCAGTGACAGCACACCAACATTTTTAAGTTTGCTGTAATGGCTGTACCGATACATACAAGTGGGCATACATGATAAAATAAAACTAATAAAATGTAATCATTGAAAACAGAAAACATTCTCTTTAAGGTGTAGTATAATGTTATTTAGTTAGAAAAATACAGGATTCTTACTGTGAGCTTAACAACAAAACATTTTTTACTAGCTCTAATCTTCACCTAATCCTATGTTTTCAAATTAATCTAACCGACAGTAAGTGGTCATTGCAACGAAAAGATCAAAGTTATGAATATTCAGTCAAAGTTGAATGTGAAACTTTGTCATAGCAGTTGAAGAATAAGTCAGAAAGTGTCAAGGATATGTAAGAATAATTATATATATATATATATATAGGAGTTTCGGGGATAATAAATCGATCTAGCTAGGATTTATTTTTAGAAAATGTCTTTTTGTCCATGTTTTTAAGCAATGAAAAACTGCTACAATATCGTTAGAATAAGAAGGTAAATTTTGACAGACTGTTAGTGATTATAAATAGCTTAATTGGTATAATAGTCGGTCACAGAATCTTAAAACCCCGGTTCGAGCCCAGAGCGACCGACTGACTTTTTTTAATTTTTTTTTCATGTTCTTTTCTTTTTTAAGAAAATCTATTTTTTCAAGCCCTTTTTTTAGTATATTTTAAAAACACGAAAATTTAAATTAAAATAATTGCACTCATGATTTTTTATTCAAATAACCAGTTCCGTTTTTTCTGTTATGTCACTAAGATCAAAAAATATTATTTTTATTTCATCAGTATGTAATTTGTATCTAAATATAATTTCCAAAACACACAAATTAAAAAAAATCGAGCGAAAAATACCGAGCAAAGCTCGGTCAACCAGGTTATATATATATATATATATATATATATATATATATATATATATATATATATATATATATATATAAGCAAAATACCACTGACTCAATCACTCATCAAGAGGCCTACAAAATTATATGCCAGATTAACCCGAAATTTGGCATATATATTGTTTTCTCGACTTAGACACCCACTAAGAAAGGATAGATGGAGATTCCACCTCTGAGGGGGTGAAATATGAAGTGATATTACATTAATGTAGTACATGTTGTATATATAATTCTACTCTTGATAGGACTTACTTTATTAACCAATTTCAAAAAGGAGGAGGTACTCAATACAACAGTATTTTTAGTGTGTTTTACCTCAGTACTGTTTTTTAGGTGATCTGATTTTGATGATTCTTTTTTTTATTTGAAAGCTGGTGCTTTTCATGTGGTCCAAAATAATTTTGATCTAGATCTGAAGATTTTTGAGTTATCCTTAATAATACTTATTTAATTTCCTTCGAGTACATTGATGATATTCTCATTTAATTTAAATTGAAGTTGGTTGTATAAAATTCTTAAGTTTACTACTTGTTAAAGTAATAAATTAGAGGTACCTTTATTATCAAAACTTCTTTAAC
This sequence comes from Parnassius smintheus behrii, assembly GCA_036936625.1. Lineage (NCBI taxonomy): Eukaryota > Metazoa > Arthropoda > Insecta > Lepidoptera > Papilionidae > Parnassius > Parnassius smintheus. Next base: position 14,945,179 of record JAUPFT010000009.1, on the reverse strand, counting down.
AGCTGATTCGGCTTTCTTTTTTAGCTTCTCTTTTAATTTTTCTGGAGCTTTTTTTTCAGTTAATGTTTTAGCCTTCCTAGTAAGCTTATGTATGATTTGAATTTTCGCTTGATTTAAATGTTTCTTCATTAGAATAACCTGAAACATAAATAACATTTATTTTAAAATACTATATCTTATTAATCTTCCGAATAACATAAATAATAATTTTTGTAATACTAACCTCATTATTAAAAGCCTGTTTAACAGCACCAACTTCCATTTTAATAGAATATTTTGTAAATTTTTTAACAATTTGTGGTTACTTTAATGCTCTACTCTAACGAAATTCGTATTATGACATACCAGACAAAACCATTTTTTTTATTTAACTATACGTTTGACGTAAAATATTGACCACTACACTAAATAATCAAAATTTATAATAATTGTAAAATGTAAACATGAAAAATTAGCTGTCAATCGCACATGAATCATGTGAAAAAAGTCATAGATCAAACGTAAACGTCAGTCTTTTTTTTTACTTATTGTAACATTTGCTACGAGGCCTTAGGTCTAAATGAATATGTTAATAAATAGCATAAAACACGGTACTGCTCCAACGGCATCTATTGACTTTCTGCATGTCATACCAAGGCAGATCGGCTCTCCATTTATTGGGAAGCCGCCGTACACTTCGACCAAAAGGCCAATCAAAGGATCCTATTCGACTGGACAACTTTCATGAATGAGGTTACGTACGACACATATTATCACTGCATCACATACCGTAAAACTAAAAAACAAGAGCGTACAACCAAAGCGCGCTGTCAGTGATGACAAACATATATCCGAGATGTGGTCCTTGACTGTATGAGGAAGCTAAAAGTCACTTAGAGAGCAATGGACAGAACTTTGCTCAAAGTTTATCTACGTGATACACTTTTTAATGAAAATATTCGTAGTAGAACAAGTGTTATCGACATAGCTCAACGGATCATTAAACTGAAGTGGCGGTGGGCCAGCGATATAACTTGAATACTGACAACAGATTGGAAAAAATGGTTCTTGAGTGACCTCGTACCGGTAGGTAAAGATATGGTACCGGTAGGGTTTAACCCCGTTAGAATATAAAAATGTTAAACTTCGTAATATTTTGTAGGTCGCATTGCAATGTTTTAAGAGGTTTGAATGAGTGCCCAACACCGACTAATTGTATAATGAAAGTCAGTACTACCCAAGCGAGCAGACTATAGTAGAGAGAATAGTATAGCAAGTCCACAGTCTACGCTAGTACCTCTTATTAGCTTGTGGCCACAGACCAAGAAGAGTACTTGTGGATGCAAGGTGATTACACGAGCTTAATTAGTTGAAGTTTAAATATCTCGTATCTAGTAATCTAGAGTTGTTCAAAACGGCTATAAATCAATAGCACGCTACAGAATATAAAATATAAACTAGCGAGCTATTATATACGTAGTGTTATAGTGCGCTACTCGTATTTATAAGAAAGTGTGTACGCTAAATCTAATATCACGTTACATTACATGTCGTTCGTTGGATAGACTACGTGCTAAATACGAATATTATTTCGTAATAAGTTGCACTTTAGACTAAAATAAAATAAAACGATAAAGAAAAGCCAATGAACACTTTTCGTGCTTCTCAGACCTAGGCCTCTTTATACTCGATGTAAACGTTATTTTAACATTAATGTAAAGGATAAATCAATTAAAGGCTCTAACACTAAAATTCTTAATAAACTAAAATTATAAAAAACAAAAATTCTGTCAACGTCGGGGGGGGGGGGGGGGGCGCAAGAAAAACACACATCTGTATACTTAACTATAAATGCAAAATTAAATCGCGTCACTATATACGCACGCTACAGCATTTGTATTTATGTTCATTGCATTTACGCATACCATCGAATTGTACACGTGTTGATACACTGAAGGCGCTGTCTACTAGACGTGGGCGTTATTTTACGTCACTAGATACAATAACTGGCTACGCGGCACGTAACCGAATCACTAGTTTCAAATCATATTACAAGTAGTGATTTTAGTAAATTCGTTACATATTACTGTTAACTGTGATTGTTGCGAGACTCGACTGTCGGTCGGTCGAGCGCAAAGCGCACATGTGGCGTACAACAATAAACAAAACAGCTTATGTAACAGTAGAATAGAAATAGAAATAGAAACTTTTTTATTCAATGTAGATTATAAAAATACTTATTGAAAGTCACTTTTTTAATTTACCACTGGTTCGCAAAAAAAACCTCTGTCCTGGGAAGAACCAGCAAGAAACCCAGCGGGACTATTTTTTTTAATAATAGCTTACAATCATGTTTACACAATCAACAACACAAGACAAATTAGAAATAGCTTGGTAGCGATCACCCTTCCCAGGGGTTATTATCATCTTTAAATTCCTTAATATTATAATAACCCTTTTTATACAAACTTAGTTTAATAACATTTTTGAACCTTGTGTATGACAAATTTTGTATATTTTCTGGGATTTTGTTGTAAAAGCGTATACATCGCCCCAAGAATGAATTACTGACTCGGTGGAGTCGAGTAACTGGTACTACCAGCTTGTGTCTGCTCCTAGTATTTACAGAATGAATAACACTTATTTTCGCAAAACTACTTTTATTTTTGTGTACGTACATTACATTTTCATAAATGTATTGAGAGGCCAGAGTTAATATATTAATTTCCTTAAATTTTTGTGTCAGTGACTCTTTTGGTTTTAAATCATATATTGCTCTAATGGCCCTCTTCTGTAAAATAAATATAATTTCAGTGTCAGTCGCGTGTCCCCATAGCAAAATACCATACGACATAATGCTATGGAAATAACTAAAGTAAACTATTCTAGCTGTTTCAACACTGGTAAGAGTTCTAATCTTTTTTACAGCATATGCTGCAGAACTACGTCTGCTAGCTAGTTTTGATATATGGGGGAGCCATTGAAGCTTTGCGTCCAGTGTGATTCCAAGAAAAATGGTGGTATCAACAAGACTCAGTTCCTCCCCATTTAAAATTACATTAGTATTGACATGTTTAACATTAGGAGTTACGAATTTCATACATTTGGTTTTAGTTCTATTCAAATGCAAATTATTAACATTAAACCAATTGACTAACTTAGCTATAGCATTATTTACTTCGTCGTAATTTAATAACTGTCGTTTTAATTTGAAAATTAATGAAGTATCATCAGCAAATAATACTATATCATGGTTATCCCCTACTATGTAAGGTAAGTCATTAATATATACGAGAAAATGAAAGGGGCCGAGAATTGAGCCCTGAGGCATGCCCATTTGTACAATCGACCCGGAAGAACTCATACTATTAATAACAACTTTTTGTGTTCTGTCACTTAAATATGAAATAATTAATTTGAGAGCATCATTTCTTAAACTGTAGTGTTGAAGTTTCCTGATTAATGTTTCATGGTGAACACAATCGAATGCTTTGGATAGGTCACAGAACACACCCAAAGCATCCTGTGAATTCTCCCATGCATTAAATATATACTTAATCAGCTCAACACCAGCATCAGTTGTCGAGCGACCCCTTGTGAAACCAAATTGATTTTTATGAAGTAATTTATTTACATTAAAAAAATTAACAATTGATCAAGAATGATTTTTTCAAAAATTTTACTAAGTGTTGGCAGTACTGAAATAGGTCTAAAATTAGCGGGGTCCAATGTACTACCAGATTTAAATAAAGGTATTACTTTACTATGCTTCATTAAATCAGGAAACACACCAGATTTGATACTACTATTAAAAATAATAGATAGTTGAGGTGCGATTGTATCTATTATAGACGCAATAACTTTAACAGAAATACCCCACAGATCGGCGGTTCTCTTAATATCAATAGTCTTAAAATATTTTACAATATCTTTTGATGAAACTTTAAGCTCGTAAGTATTATTGTATGTTTAATTTTTATATGTAAGACTATAAAAATTGACAATAAAGGAGAGTGATCTCTGTATATAAATAATTTCAACGGTTTACGATGCCGGGAAGCGAGAGTAGTAAAATAACTTTGCTTGTTTAAGTTTATCGTTGTACTTGTGTATAATGTTGAGTACTCTCTTGTAAAAATTAACATTTATATGTTATTTTGGTGGTTTATATACATTTACTGTAACGTTTTTGTTATTGTATAAATATAGATAGTGTGTAAAACGTTGAAAGTGTAAATAAACTATAGATATCAATGTACGATATTCTACTGCGTTTGGCGACTTACCGCTACAATCTCCCTGCAACCACGAATCCAGGGGCTGGCTAAAGGAGCTCGGGGCAGTCGATGCAATGATAGTAGTATCCAAGTTCAGCAGAGTGTATCGCACAAGAGTCCATAGGGCACAAGCACAACACTTTCAGGGTGAATGAGATCTTGAGAGATGAGCTTGAGAAACACGAGGTATATTTGTATGCGTGCGCGTCGGTGGTTTTAATTAGACTGTTCACAATTGCCGCCAATCGATATGGCGCTTGTGTCGCACAGAGAGCCGTAACCCGCAAGATTATGGCTGCATTCAGAATGAAAACAGTTGATCGCCAACCCAATGAATTTAATAGAAGTATAGAAAAAATACTATCTTCGAAATTGTGTTGCCTTGTACTTATTATTATATACGGAAAAAAAAACATAATATATAAATAATCTGTTCCAGTACGGAACATGCCGCTCACCTTAAAAGAAGTAATTTCTTTTAAAAATCACTAACTTATAGTATAAATCGAAAGGAAAAAAAATAACTTAAGTACTAAGATTAAGGTTGTAAGTATAACGCATTACTCTAACGGAAGTGGGCAAACTTTTACTACAGGTCGTTTAAAAATAGTATTCCCAGCCTTTAAGGTCACTAAACGAGTGACTTGATCTGAGCCAGGATGAACAGCATGTACACGCGCGAGCTTCCATTGTAATGGCGGAAGGTGCTCGTCACATACCACAATAACAGTGCCTTCACGAATGGCGGAGCCGCGATCATGAAGCCACTTACTACTTTGTTGTAAGTGATGGAGATATTCTCTACTCCATCTTTTCCAAAAGTGCTGGACCGACTGTTGTATCCAGCGCCAACGAGTGAGACGGTTAGGATTTTCATCCAACAAAGATACATCAGGTAGAGCTGTTAAGGGTTCTCCTATTAAAAAATGAGACGGTGTTAAGGGGAGGGGATCGATAGAAGCCGAACTCATGGCGTAAAGGGGACGAGAGTTTAACACGGCTTCAATTTGACAGAGAAGAGTATGCATCTCGTCGTAAGTTTGAGTACGAGTCCTCCAAAATGGCTAGCATACGGAGGTTGAAAGCGCCACGTAAATCCCTATTGCAGGGTTTGTTGATTAATTGTATTTTGAACGACATCTTCTTTTTTTTGTCTTTTTTTTTTTTTTTTTTAATAGGATAGTGTGACAAACGAGCACACAGTCCACCTGATGGTAAGTGGTTGCTGTGGCCCATAGACATCCACATCTATCCTCGATTACGAATCAAAATGCAGATGCGTTGTCACCCGTGAGGACTAAGATGGAATGCCTCGTTTCCAGTAAAAAGGGTCTCCGGTTCTCTACACTCACCATACGAAATACAGCAGCATTAAGCTACTATTTCACGCTGGTATTCTGTGAGAGCGTGGTCCTTCCCCGGTCGAGCCGAACCATTCGTGCTACAACTATACTACTAATATAAATGCAGCATGGCTCTACCACGTATAAAAACGTCTTTAAGATAATTGTTACAACCGACAAAATTCTTTCCGCAGTCCGAATATATATCCGTACATAATCCTCGACGGGACGTGAAGCGTCGCAGAGCTGCTAAAAATGCATCAGTGGAAAGCTCCGAAACAATTTCGAGATGTACGGCCTTTACGCTCATACATACGAATACCGAAACATAACACTTCACTATTTTCGCGTTACGTACTTTATTTGCACGAACAAAAAATGGACCTGCATAATCTACGGCCGTTTTAAGGAAAGGACGCGCCGGACGTATTCTCGAAGATGGTAGTGGTCCCATAATCGGTTGATCACGCGTTGGACGAGCACGAAAGCAACGGACACAGCGATGTATGCGTTGGCGCACGATGTCGCGGCAAGACAATATCCAATAGCGCTGCAACAGCAAGTATTGCACGGACTGAGGTCCTGCGTGCAGATAGCTTATGTGAGCGTCGTCGATAATTAAATTAGTCAAAGCATGTTTTTTCGGTAAAATTATTTGATGTTTAGATTCAAATGGTAATAATGATTTATGAATTCGACCTCCTACACGTAACAGTTTGTCACTATCCAAAAAAGGCGTAAGACGTCGCAATTGATTAGAAGGTAATTTTCCTTGAGATATCTTTAAAATATCGTCTTGAAAGACCGATTGTTGCGTAAGGTAAATTAATCGATTTAATGAAAAATTATATTCAGGTACTGTAACGTAACCCGGGAACGAATTTTTAACCCTTTTGCATTTATTATAAAAACGAAATATTAGTGCGGTAATCCGAACGAGTTTGCCTAACGACGAAAATCGCATTATAATTTCGGCATTTTGTACCGACGGTACCGTAGACATACCAAAAGATAGTGTTAAGTTACGTTTTTCTTCACAGGTGCTCATAGTTTGACTCTCAACAGGCCAGTAGTCGGGACTTCGTCGGAGCCATGCGGGACCATGGTACCACAAGTCATGCTGTACTAGCGCAATAGGTAGCAAGCCACGTGATGCAGCGTCAGCAGGATTATCGGCTGACGGGACATGGTGCCAGCAACCGGCGGGAACGCGGGATAGAATATCGCTAGTGCGATTGGAAACAAACGTCTTCCATTCATACGGTGATGAACGAAGCCAGGCCAGCCCGATGGAGGCGTCGGACCATGCGTAAATCTGTTCGTGGCAGACGCGATCTCTGTATAAATTTGCTACCTTATCTAATAGCCTTGAAAGCAATAGAGCTGCCATCAGCTCGAGACGTGGGATGGTAAGAGGTACGCGGAGCGGAGCTACCCTAGTTTTCGCCATAATCAGGTTAGAATAAATATTGCCATCCTTGGTTGTAAGTCGAATATAGACACAGCCAGCATATGCGATCTGGGACGCGTCAGCAAATCCATGAATTTCTACCGAATCGATATTATTACTGAAAATGTATCGCGGAAACGATACCTGTGATAGCAGCGGTAACTCGTTTATGAAACGTATCCATGAATTAATGATATCAATGGGCGGTTTATCGTCCCAATCTACCTTTGCCATCCACAATAGCTGAATCAAGTGCTTGGCATACACGGTTACCGGTGATAGCAGCCCGAGAGGGTCATATATTTTTGCGATCTCAGAAAGAATAGACCTCTTGGTGCATTTATGAGTGGTAACTTGAACTTTAAAATTAATGTATCAGATCCTGGATTCTATTGGAGGCCGAGGACCTTAACTCTTTTGTCGTTCTCCATTTCAGAAAATGGGACGTTTTCGACCCGCTCACCATGACAAGCTGGTGGCTGTACTGTAGCGAGTATCGCTGATGAGTTGCTGTGCCACTTGCGTAGCTCGAATCCAGCCGTCTTACAAATGCTGATAAGCTCTTGCTGCAGAGTAAGAGTTTTAGACTCCGTATCCTCACCAGAAACAACATCATCGACAAATACGTCATTCAATAATACGGGAGAAGCGAGCCTAAAATGCTCGGCCTCATCGTGAGCGAGCTGCTGAATTGTACGCAAAGCGAGATATGGTGAGGAATTTACACCGAATGTGACCGTGCTGAGACGGTAGTCCCGTATAGGTTCTTCTGGCGATTTACGCCGTAAGATGCGCTGGAAGTCCCTATCAGTTTCACGAATCAGTATATTTCGATACATTTGTTTAATATCCGCAGTGAACGCAACGGCATGAACACGAAACTTTAAAAGTACGTCTACTATATCAAGGTGAAGCTTGGGACCCGTTAGGAGAACGTCATTAAGTGACAAACCACTCGTCGATCTACAACCCGCCTCGAACACTACGCGTGTGCGAGTTGTTTCGCTCGATTCTTTAACTACACAGTGGTGTGGAATATAATAGCTGGCACCTCGCAAAGGCTCAATATCAACGAGCTCCATATGATTCAGGTCCTCATACTCCGGGAGGCACGCGTGATAATCAGTTTTCAGCTGCACGTTGCGTTCCAATCTATACTCTAATTTTCGAAAGCGAGCCAATGCAATTTGCCGTGACTCGCCGAGGCGCGGAGCATTGGGTTTGAACGGCAGGGCGACGACGTACCGTCCTGTCTCGTCCCGCGTATGCGTCTTTCGGAAAAAGGATTCGCACAGTTCCTCATCAGGAGTGTGAGTACGTTTCTCAGAAAATGATTCCAGCTCCCAAAACCTTTGAAGATTGTCGTTGTCAAACTAGCTAAAACATACTTGGAGTGGAGTCGAAACGATTGGATCGAACGTTATTTTACCTAATAATAAATAACCTAACACGCTATTCATCGCAATCGGTGACCCCGGGAGTCCAGTAATCATGTTGCCTAATAAAATGTGGGATATTATATTATATTTGGCAAAATTAATGCATCCGTGGGTACAATGGGCTGCTTTTTTTTTTTATATAGAAGAGGGGGCAAACGAGCATACGGCTCACCTGATGTTAAGTGACTACCGCCGCCCATGATCAACCGCAACACCAGGAGAATTGCGGGTGCGTTGCCGACCCTTTAGAAAGGAGTAAGCTCTTTTCTTGAAGGTCTCCAGGTCGTATCGGTCCGCAAAAATCGCCGGTGGTAAACTATTCCACAGAGAGGTTGTACGTGGAAGAAAACTCCTTGTGAAACGTACAGTGGTGGACCGCCAAGCATTCAGATGGTGTGGATGGTATCGGGATGTTTGCCGTGTAGTGCGTTCACGAAATTTGGCGGCTGGGATTAATCCGAACAATTCCTCAGAGCACTCCCCGTGATAGATGCGATAAAATACGCAAAGAGATGCAACATCTCTTCGCAGCGCCAGTGAATCGAGCCGATCGGAAAGCACTCGGTCGTCGACGATTCAAGCCGCTCTGCGCTGGATGCGGTCAAGTGGAAGGAGCTGGTACTGGGGAGCCCCAGCCCAGAGATGGGAACAGTATTCCATGTGCGGCCGAACCTGCGCCTTGTAAAGTTGCAGGCGGTGTGCCGGCATGAAATACTGTCCCGCTCTGCTGAGCACGCCAAGCTTTTTAGAGGCCAATTTGGCCTTCCCTTCCAAGTGACCACGAAACTGCACGTCACTCGATATGTCGACGCCGAGGATTCCGATACTGGCTGAGGCAACAAGGGGAGTGCCTTGAAACTGAGGAGATACGACAAAGGGGTTCTTTTTAGCGGTTAACGCGCAAACTTGTGTCTTCTAGGGGTTAAACTGGACTAGATTTAGTCGTCCCCAATCCGAGACTCTGTTCAGCAAAGACTCGACTTCAGACACAAGTTTGTCCCGGCACTCGGAGACGTTTTCCCGAGAAATATTGGCTCGGCCGGTGTAAAGAGCATCACCAGTGCTGTCATCTGCATAGCAATGAATGTTACGGGTATGCAACATATCATTGATATGCAGAAGAAACAGCGTTGGCGATAGCACGCAGCCCTGTGGATCACCAGCATTAATAGGCTTGCAATCGGAGCTTGCACCGTCTACAACGACCTTGATGCTCCGATCTGCAAGAAAGCTGGTGATCCAATCGCACAATTTCTCGGGAAGCCCATAGGAAGGGAGCTTCGAAAGAAGCGCTTTGTGCCAAACCCGATCGAAGGCCTTCGCAATGTCCAAACTAACGGCCAATGCCTCCCCATTGAACTCTACTGCCTCCGCCCATCTGTGAGTGAGGTAGACCAGAAGATCACCAGCTGACCGACCACGGCGAAAACCGTATTGGCGGTCACTAATCAGCTGATGATGCTCAAGGTACCTCATGAGCTGGCAGTTTACAATGGACTCCATTGTTTTGGAGAACAAGGAGGTGATGGCGATTGGCCGGTAGTTGGACGGGTCTGAGCGGTCGCCTTTTTTAGGGATCGGGTGGACGAAAGCCGTCTTCCATGATTTTGGGACTACGCCTAGGGAGTAGGAGTACCGGAAAAGACGCGTTAAAACCGGTGCCAACTCTGGAGCACACGTCCTCAGCACAATTGGGGGGATTCCGTCAGGCCCACTCGACTTGTGGATGTCCAGGGAGAGGAGTGCTTTGCGAACCGAGCGCTGTGTGAACTGCACTTCCGGCATGGAGCACTCACACCGCGGGATGGTCGGCGGCGTACTCCCCCCGTCATCGAGAGTCGAGTTAGACGCAAAGAAAGAGCCTAGAAGATCGGCTTTGTCCTTTGCAGTACGGGCCAGTGAGTCGTCCTCCCTGTGCAGAGATGGAAGAGATGGCTGACAGAAATTCCCCTGGACAGCTTTGGCGAGAGACCAGAATGCACGGGTTCCAGAAGGAAGGCGAACTTGTTTCTCGCCAATTCTGCCTATGTGTTCTGACTTTGCCTTGGCAATGACTCTTTTGAAGGACCTAGAGGCGGAATTATACTTCTTTTTTAGAGCGCTGGTGTTTACATCCCGGGACGCTGATGCATCAACCCAGGCTTGGTAGCACTCCTGCTTATAGCATGATGCTATTTTACAGGAGCGACCAAACCATGGCTGAGATTTGCCTCCAATGGGCACCACAGAGGAAGGAATAAAAAGTTCCATACCCTGAAGTACCACATCAGTAACAGAATCTGCAACAACGTTGGGATCATCCGGCGAGAACAAACCCGCCCCCAAGGGTAGGATGCAAAGAAAGACCGCATCCCATCCCAATCGGCTGACCTATAGTGCCAAACACGGCGGCAGCCTGCAGAATGCAACCGCGATTTCAGCGTGAGTGGCACAACACTCCGGACCAGACAATGGTCCGAGGAGCCTAAAGGGGTGTCGACGGAAATTTGATATCCGTCCGGGTGAGAGTTTAGCAGAAGGTCCAACAGGGAAGGTGCATGATCCTCCACATCTGGAATCCGCGTAGGCGAAGTAACCAGTTGTATCAGACCATATGCCAAGGCAAAATCATGAACAGATCTCCCCGCATGATCGGTTAAACGTGAACCAAGCCATTCGGCTTGATGGGCGTTAAAGTCGCCGAGGATCACGATCTCTACGGAGGGGATCTGCTGTAGCAACGAATCTGCAGCCATTTGGACGTGGTCGAAGAGTCGGTCTGTTTCGGCATTACCGCTATGGGACCTATAGAGGCACCCGTAGACGCGCGGATGGTCGTCGCTGTCTACGCGTAGCCAAAGGATGGACAGGTCCGAACCTTCAAGTCTGCCGAGGCGTCGAGAACAGATATCCTCTCTGACGTAAACGCAAACTCCAGCCTGAGGCACAAAGGAGTGTTCCAGTTTGTACCCCGGGTAGGAGAGATACGAGACATCAGCCGGAGAGGACACCTGCGTCTCGGTCAGAAAGAGCAGAGCCGGCCTCGCCATCTCGAGATGGTAGTGGACGGCGTTTAGGTTAGAGTGAAGTCCCCTGATATTGCAGAAATTCACGGACAGCGTGGCAGGGGTCGCCTTGGTCTTGTGGCTCCGTTTGCCCCGAGCAGTTGTAGTCTTGAGCGGAATTTTGCCCCCCCCCCCCAGAATACGCGGGGCAGCCTGAGCACCCACGCTCAGAAGTGGAGAAACATGGTCGTGGATGCTCAGCGAGGGAGTCTCCAGGGGTGCTGGTACCCTCCTGGGGTAGTCTATCATTATTTAATTCCGCTACCATGTTGATGGGGGGGGGGGGATTTGGGCCTCCGGCCACCTGCACTCACCAGACGAAACGCAGAAGCAGAGCTTCCACTTCACGCCGGTATTCTGTGAGGTCGTGGTGCCACCCCGGTTTGAGCCGACCCATACGTGCAACAGCAAAGCTGCCGCGTGGCTCTACCACTGTTTACCTTTTGGAATAATTAAACATGAAACTATACCTTTAGGTTGCACAGGATCGGTATCGCCTATGCCAAAAACCGGAATATTTATATGTTTACGCGTTAACCCTAAACGTTGTACGCAGGCCTCTGTGATAAAGGACGCCTAGCTACCCTTGTCAACAATACATCGAACGGTTGATACCATTGACTCAGCTACGCAAATATCAACTAGCGCCGTGGATGATAGGACTGTATTCGTACGAACTAAATGCGCATTGGACGCGCAATTGTTGGCAGGTAAGGTAAGAGGTGACTCAGCCGTGATAACACTTCTTTGCTCTTTCGTAAGCGGGATCTGTGTAGCACTCTCAGTTGCCGCCGTTTCGCTAATGACCGATAACGATTGCGTTGATAAATGAATTAATGTATGATGTCGTTTATAACACGAGCGGCAAACGAAATTTGATTTACAATTCTGAACGTCGTGTCCAACGTGTAAGCAATTAAAACAGATGTTTTTATTTTGTACGAATGAATATCTATCTTGTGGAGAAAGATTTAGAAACTGTGAACATTTACTTAATATATGTTGACCGTTGCAATGTAAACAAGTTCTAACCTTATTACCATTACTTTTAGATCGAGACTGCGCTATAGGTACATTAAGGTTAGTAATCAAAGAGCGTCGAGCTGTAGGCACCGTACCGTCGCTTGCGTTGTTGCTCCGGCCCGAGAATTTTACTGAACTACCCACATTTGCCGATGGTTTCTTAGCGGAATGTACGTTTGAACTCGTAGAAATAGTTATTTCGTCAACGGAAATTTCCCGTTCGAGGAAAGAAATTAACGCGCATACGTCTGGAATTTCGGATGACTTACTCAATGAACGTTCGAATGTTCTTCTAATTGTGAGCGGAATTTTACGCAACAAAATATTTAATAGTATAAAACTCCATTGAGCTATTAGAAAATTCATAACTTCAAGCGCCTTGATATTCTCTTGATATATATTTAGTAAATTTCGTACACTATGACTTAACCTATCAGAACAAGGTTCAATATCCAGAATTTTGTCAAGGTGTTTTGATGCAATAATTCTTTTATTATCATAACGCGACACTAAAATATCGAAGGCTACAAGGTAGTTTTCATCGGTGATGGGAATAGATTTAATAAGATTATGTGGCTCGTTTTTAACTGCAAGTAGTAAATATCTAAACTTTTCCGCATTACAGTAAGCGCTGTTGTTATGTACTAGCGAACGAAATAAGTCATAAAACGATGGCCAATCGGTTGGATCGCCGTTAAATTCTGGCAATGGCAATATAGGTAGGTTTTTTCTATTTGCTTGCACTATGCCCTCGGATGCTTGAAATGACCGACTCGTGCGGCGCTGCTGTTCATCCTCCTTTTTTAAATTATTTAAATGAGTAACAATAGTATAATATAAATCGTTAAAATCATTGCGAACTTTACTCTGTTCCTCTTTATTAAATGATTTTATTTTAATGAGCGTTTTCTCAATCTTTGTTTGAACTTTATTGAATTTTCTTTGGTGAGCAGCTAAATCAATAGTTCGCGAACGAAAATGTTGTTCATTTGTCGCTGCGAGCTGAATAATACGATTAAGCTCATCAAGAATTAAATCTCTTTCGAAAATATCTTGTTCACACGGCGATTCGTCGTCCGACATTTTGCGTTACAGAATGGCGGCTTAGAATTTTACCACGTAAAAGAAATGAGTAATACTGCAATACTTCTTTTTACAAGACAACACAAACTGGAAGATATTAATTCGGATTGAATGATCAAAAATGTTTAATCCGGCTCGAAGGACCAAAAATGTTTATATTCTACTGGGTTTGGCGAATTACCGCTACAATCTCCCTGCAACCACGAATCCAGGGGCTGGCTAAAGGAGCTCGGGGCAGTCGATGCAATGATAGTAGTATCCAAGTTCAGCAGAGTGTATCGCACAAGAGTCCATAGGGCACAAGCACAACACTTTCAGGGTGAAAGAGATCTTGAGAGATGAGCTTGAGAAACACGAGGTATATTTGTATGCGTGCGCGTCGGTGGTTTTAATTAGACTGTTCACAATTGCCGCTAATCGATATGGCGCTTGTGTCGCACAGAGAGCCGTAACCCGCAAGATTATGGCTGCATTCAGAATGAAAACAGTTGATCGCCAACCCAATGAATTTAATAGAAGTATAGAAAAAATACTATCTTCGAAATTGTGTTGCCTTGTACTTATTATTATATACGGAAAAAAAAACATAATATATAAATAATCTGTTCCAGTACGGAACATGCCGCTCACCTTAAAAGAAGTAATTTCTTTTAAAAAATCACTAACTTATAGTATAAATCGAAAGAAAAAAAAAATTAAGTACTAAGACTAAGGTTGTAAGTATAACGCATTACTCTAACGGAAGTGGGCAAACTTTTACTACAGGTCGTTTAAAAATAGTATTCCCAGCCTTTAAGGTCACTAAACGAGTGACTTGATCTGAGCCAGGATGAACAGCATGTACACGCGCGAGCTTCCATTGTAATGGCGGAAGGTGCTCGTCACATACCACAATAACAGTGCCTTCACGAATGGCGGAGCCGCGATCATGAAGCCACTTACTACTTTGTTGTAAGTGATGGAGATATTCTCTACTCCATCTTTTCCAAAAGTGCTGGACCGACTGTTGTATCCAGCGCCAACGAGTGAGACGGTTAGGATTTTCATCCAACAAAGATACATCAGGTAGAGCTGTTAAGGGTTCTCCTATTAAAAAATGAGACGGTGTTAAGGGGAGGGGATCGATAGAAGCCGAACTCATGGCGCAAAGGGGACGAGAGTTTAACACGGCTTCAATTTGACAGAGAAGAGTATGCATCTCGTCGTAAGTTTGAGTACGAGTCCTCCAAAATGGCTAGCATACGGAGGTTGAAAGCGCCACGTAAATCCCTGTTGCAGGGTTTGTTGATTAATTGTATTTTGAACGACATCTTCTTTTCTTTTGTCTTTTAAACATAATATTATATAAATAATCTGTTCCAGTACGGAACAATCAATAATCATTGTATCAAATTAAATTGTAAATACGCCTGCATAAATAAGTTTATAAAAATCTTAGTTTCATAGTAAAAACAAATCAATCATAAATATATTTAATGCTAAGTTTCAAGGGAAGTTAATTTATTCATATAACTATATAGCTACAAACACTGATAGTGATTAAATTTGTTTTCGTTTCGTGTGTAACTGTATAGTTGGTGGTGATATTTATGCAAACAATCACAGTAGCCGAATAAAAATAGCCAGTTACAAAAATCACTAGTTTTGAAACAAAAGTATTTAAAAATTAACTTCGGAAAAAAAACTTTGAAATTATTGAATGTAAGTTTATTATTTTGCTACAGGTGTATTTTACATTATGCAGGATAAAATTTAAAACATATAGCAAATCGAAATAGGAGGTTTAGTTAACTTATTTTAAAAATCAAATTTGTGAAAAGAAAAGTTCTATCAGTTTGTCGTCTTAGCTGGTGTTAACCAAGTTTTTGTTTTTATTATATGGTTTCAATCACAAAACCGCTATTGCTACATTTATTCTTGATTAAGAATCAAAATGTAGATGCTTTGCCACCCCTGGTTACTAAGAACCTACATAATTATGTAGGTACTTATACCAAACAAATACATACAACAATAGGGTACCTATTACGTACTTATATCTTACAAGTATATTTGAATCAAAATAGAATATTTATAGTAGTAAATATTTACCTTATAAGGTTGCAGTACTTCTATGTGGATCCAGCTACATGGAACTACTGGGAATAAATGAATTTATGAACATAATAGATTGTCATTGTACTTACGTCAAAATTACCTTCACAACAAAATATTTTGCTTTTAGGTCCAACTGGATCCACAGCTCTTCATAGCTTCTCCATTCATCCATTTCTTTCGCAGTTGAGCATCCTTTGGCACCACTAAAAATAACTTTTCCAGTGAATTAGTGGTTGTGCTTTTACACTTCGGCACAACACATGACTTTCTCATATTGGATTAGACATTTCAAATAATATTTGCTTAATCTCCTTGTGAATTGTACCGGAGCGCGCAACGTAACGCGAGTGTTGACCTATGACGTCACACGCAGCAAGCGCCGGCCATTATCATTCCAACTAATTGACGTATCGAAATAATATTTACACACGATTTTCTATAGAGAATACGAAAAGCTAAAAATCAAAATGAGTGAACATTCTTCATTACAGCCAAACATTACCTCCCACAAGTTCAAGGTTGGTACTGCAGTGCCGGCTAACCTTCTTATTGTAAGCCACTACTTTTTGAAATACTTTATTATAAAATCTAAATAAAAACTACAAACCGGTTCGGCAGACAAATCCGCATGGTTAATTAACTTATCGATAGCTAAAGTTTAGGCGTTCATCACTATAGTGCAATATTTTTGGTGGCAGTGATACCAGTTTATTTTTATAAAAATTGCACACTTGTGCTGCAAGGCAACAAGTTTTGATTTGACTTATTTGGCCTTTATTTTTTTTGCATAATATTTTGATAAATACTAGTTATCGATTATGTTAAATTATATAATATTCAGAATCGTGTTTAAATTGAGCTGAATATATAAATCATTTAACAAAATCCACTACACATCTATATGTAATGATTATTATTTATCACAAACTGGTTTAGTTATTAGGAAATATATTTTCGTTAAAATATTTAACTTGTGTAGTAAATTATATTTATTTAAAAATAGATTATTTTTCACTTTATGAACTATGATGGCCACACTTGGAATTGAACGAAAATATTCAGAAAGTACGAGTTATATATATAATATTACTTTAATATTATGTTAAAAATACTTAAAGATGAAAAGTCACGTTGTACTTTTGTATATTTGATGTTTTTGATTTTTTGCTCGTGTAAATACACTGCAATTTGACATTTTGTCGGAGCTAGATTTACTGGCACGATCACTTCGGAATGGCACACGACGCGGAGCAACTAGTTTTATATAACCGGTATGAGTCTAACTCTTGTACATTTTACAGAGGTGTATGCCTTGTGATGCCGCCTCCTTAGGTTTAATACTTAAAGATGTTGCTAGATATAATTTGCGTCAAAAGTCTACTCCCTGCAGTGTGTACACCACAGGTAGATGTCAGCGCTGCCAATAGAGTTAGTTGCCGCTATATTTTCATAGGGCCAAAGCACCATAGTGGCTACTTACATAGCACGCTCTGTGCGCTATGAAAAGATAACGTGATATAATGTGGCGCGATGCACTATATTAACAGCCATCTAATCACACTACTACTAAATGTCAAAGTGCACTTCAAGCCATTAGCAGTAGCAGAAATATCCAGGCAGTTGACTCTTGTTGTGCGAAAACCGTCGAAGTGCCTTGAGATACTATTCTCATCAACTGTCCACTAGGGCTATCGTGAAAATCTTCAAAAGCTGCATAATGTAATGCATCTATTATGCGTATATTGTAAAAGGTGTTGTAAACAAAATACAGGTCAGACTAGGCTGTATAGTCGCATTCCTTTGTCTAGAAATAGATAAAATCGTTTTATGAAAAATACTAAAATAAATTATTTCTCTTTGCTCTTTGGACTTTTATGTCAAACTGTGATGTACGTAAATTATATCTTCGTAATTTTATTTTATCTAAATAATCAGTAATTTTAAATAATATTTTCTATGAACTGAAGTGTTTACAGTTAGTAAGTGAATTATTTATAAGCTTATTTTACGTATTCCAATTTACAAATTCATTATTTACAGCATGGCGCCTAGATTTGAGATCGCAGTTGGTCTGCGAAAAGGCCACAAAACCACTAAAATTTCTGCGGGTAAGAAAGGCATTACTGACAAAGCCATCAGAATTAGACCAGCTCGACTAAAGGGTGTAAGTAGATTTTTAGGTTTTAAACTTTTAAGGTTATGTTTTTATTTTAGAGGATGTATTCAGTTTAAAACTTCTGTAACATTTCTCATCAGAACCAACGTTACATTGTTCTTTTTATAATTCAAACATTTTTTTAAACATTCTTCAGTTAGTTACATTTTATCCTGTTGTACCTTTATAAAATTAATTGTGTACCTTTATCCTGAAGTATCACCTACAAATTATTTAATTTTAAATTATTATTACTTAAATGTTTAATGTGCCAAATCCTTTAACCATTTAACTTCAATTTGTGTATAATACCTATGAATACCTTGAATAAATCAATGAATTAATACTTCAATTTAAAGTAACAGCCTCTAAAATATAAATACCTTTTTGGCACAGATCTCTAATTACAAAACCATATATCGATAATTACATTTTTCAAATTTCAGCTACAAACCAAACACTCAAAATTTGTGCGTGACCTGGTCCGTGAAGTAGTTGGACATGCACAATATGAGAAGAGAGCTATGGAATTGCTTAAGGTTTGTTTACATTTTATATTTACTGAAGTCAGCTTAAATGATAGCCTAACTACTTGACCATCTTGATTTACTCTGAATTCAAAGAAAAATAAATGAGTCAAATGCAGCCTTTGACATCATAAAAAGTACAAATTCAGATATGAATGAAGTTAATTTGACAGTCATTTAAAAAAATAACAATAATCATATCATTAGCATAAACACGCCTGTCACCCAGAGGGGTAGGCAGAGACAACAGTCTTCTATTCCTTCCTTCTCTCGCCTCCTCCTACATCCATGTACCTAAGCATACATACTTGTCGGTTAAGGGCACTCCTAATTTGGCCAGTTTTCAATATATCTCCAATTTGGTCGATAAACTTTTGCCTAGGATGTCCCTTTCAGACTCATAAATTTGCTTTGTCACTCATTCTCACCTCATTCATTCTTTTCACATGACCAAACCACTGAAGCATTCCTTTCTTCTGACTGAAGCAATCCTGATCACAACATCATCTTGCAAATAGGTCATTCTATGTCAAATCAACACACTGAATCAGACTTGATGTGTCATGATGATCCCATTGAGATACCACGATAGAATTTTGCTGTATATGTTAAGACATTATACCTTTATCCTGAATTTGACAATTTTTTTCAAATTTTTAAAATCGCCACTTAACAAAATTTTAATTTTAAAATTTAATTTAAATTTTTTTTAATTGTAACCTTATCTTGTTGCATATCATATTAAAACCCCATTCAAGAGCTTTAAAATGAGACCTTTCCCATGTTTATATCATCATTGGTTGTCAGGCTATAAGCCTCATTTACATTCAGCCGCCGCCACTGCTCCTCGCGCTGGCGGCAATACTTTGCTAAATACTGCTGTAGCAGGATCGTGGGAAGTGTGTATTCGCACTCTGCCCTACCTGCCCTACCACTCACATCACTTTCGGCTTTCGACTATGGCAGATGTCGAAATAATTACAGCGTCCGTGCTGTGTCTTTTTGCAATACAAAATTATGTTAATAATTTAAAAAGATACCAAGTTCAAAAGAAGATAGATAGATAGAAAATTTATTTGCTTAAAAACATGGTACATAAGATGATCAATGATGTGGAACTGACATGTTTTGCCATAATTGGCATGCAAAAATGATATGAAATACAGCTAATTACACAAACCCAATGTTACATTTTAAAATTATTGCATTGCTTAAAAGTTAGGTACAAACATTCTTTTTTAATGATCCACTCTTCTTTCTCTTATACAGTAAATTGTTCTTAAATTATTAATTGAATTTTTACATTATTTTTATATAAATAATATTAAATATTATATGAGATTAGTTAAGCTATTATTATTTCAATAATTACGCTACAGTATAAATTAATTCATAATTTTAATTACAATAAAATTATAATTTAAAAATTTCAGACTATTATTTGCAAATATTACCATTTAACTTATTTTACATTTTAATAAATAAATAATCAATATGAGTTTTTAGAAATAAAATATTAATGTTCATTAATTCCTTAAACTAAATTTTATATTAATATAATAAATTTGACGATTTTATAATTAATTATGTACATAGGTACTATGTTATCTCAAAAAGAAAATTCGTATTCATAGTAGATGATGAATTGTGGTTTTTATCGTTGAAATCCCATATAGTTTTTTCTGATTCCAGTAGTTCTAAAAACTTTATTGTATTTTCATTATTCCACTCGAAAGGCATTTTGGTAGATCGTACTTATTTTAATAACAAGACGCCACGCACGTCCTTTCATCCAGGCGCTTGGTGCGAAGTGAGCGATGGAGCTGAATGTGAACACGCACTGCCGCTCGCGCTGCCCGTCCTTTGACTTCCGCACGAAAAACCGACATTTGAGGGATCATCGGGCAGTGGCAGTGGCAGCGGCAGTGTCAGCGCGAGTAGCCTGTTTACATACTGCCCTGCCCACTACCCTGCTCACTTCCCTGCCCAACAGGGCTGAATGTACATGGGGCATTAGGCATCCAATGGTGCCAAAACATGAAATTTTTTCATAAAAATTTAAATCTTTAAAAATTAATAACTTTAAAAATTAATAACTTCAAAAATAATTGTACTACATAACTAAAATTTGGTATTTTTGCATAAGTCTATGATATATTGCTGCATAAAAAAAGCCATATAAATCTAAGACATCAATTCTCAAAATGGTTGAAGTTTAGAATCGTTTGGCAGGAATCTGGGGGAGTAAGGTGTTTTATTTGGTAGAGTTTTGGTCCCCGATTATAATAATACCACTCACATTAAAAGGTAATGCACCATTATTGAAAAAATAAAGAAAAATTATTATAACCTAAAACACATAAAGTATGGAAAATAATATGTTTCTCTAGTATATACACAGTAATCTATGATACATTTTTTATTATTGACTGTTCTTGAGAAAAATCAAAAAGAAAATCCCATAGAACTAACCTCAAAATGACTCAAATTGAATTAAGGCTGTGGGGGGAGGGAGGTGGTGGAGAGGGAGACGGGGGAGTTGTAGTGTCGTCCCCCATTTCCACATCCTGCCGGACAGCGGAGTTTTTTTTTTATAAATTTTTAAGAATCTAATTTCGGGGTTATATTTTTGTAATGTTTTTGACTATAAACCTGATTTATGGGAGAAGAGAGTTGGGGGAGGGAAGTACCATGTAGCGCAGTCGAGGGAAGCCCGGTCAACAGAGCCACTTCCCGGTCCCGAGCTCGATTCGCTCGCTCTTGCACTCAACAAAACACCGATATATTAGCTTTTATAATTACTTTAAATTATAAACATAGTATATAATACAATAATATGCACACCACGGCTCGCACAGGTGCCTGCGGTTTGCTACAACGGTCGGGGGCTGCTCTCCCTCCACGCCTACGGCTTTACAAAAACACTTTGGAGTAGGGCACACAAGACTACGTGGATTCGGTGCATGCTGATTTAATTTTAGTACAGATTCGATCAGATCAGATATCTATAAAGTCAAGTTGCCTTTGCTCCCGTCACAGCCACAAAATTCTGTATGCTATCTACCTTTCATAGTAATATCGTATAAGTTTTTCTCAGAAGGGCTAGAACACAGAGCCGTAAAGTCAGTTAATAATAAAAAATGTATCATAGATTACTGTGTATATACTAGAGAAACATATTATTTTCCATACTTTACATGTTTTAGGTTATAATAATTTTTCTTTATTTTTTCGATAAATGTGCATTACCTTTTAATGTGAGTGGTATTATTATAATCGGGGACCAAACCTCTACCAAATAAAACACCGTACGCCCCCAAATTCCTGCCAAACTATTCTAAATTCAACCCCTGAAAATCCTCCAAAATTATGTTGAATTGACATGGAATGACCCAAACCACACTCTTCTCTTATCACACAATTTCTCATCCTGTAATTAAGATTTAGCCCTAACATACTCCTTAACAACCGCATTTCTACTGCGTTCATTCTACTTTCATGTTTCTTCTTTCTTTCATGCGACTAACATAGCATTAGAAATTGCTATTTGTGCCTTTTTTGACACATCTGACTTCACAACTCGTCATTCTATATCCTTATCATATCTCCCATCCTTGCTAAATATGCATCCCAAATATACCAACTCATCTACTTGCTTGATTAAGATATTCCTATAATGGCGAGAATGGTTTATGATTATCTACTAAATAAAGTGACCACCTGTTAATATGTGCAGGAAGTGTGTATATGTGGATTCAGGATCATCCTGATAGAAGGAAACCCAGAATCATTTTTTAAAATTATTTTATGTAGTAGAGCCATATTGCGGTTAAATTTTGGTCGCAGCATCAATGTTTCAGCTTGACTGGGAAAGAACCACACTCTCACAGAATACGAACATAAATAGAAGCTAAATGCTACAGTGTTTCGTATGGTGAGTCTAGAGAACAGGAGACCCTTTTTACTAGAAACGAGGAACTACATCTTAGTCCTTGGGAGTGACAGCACATGTGACAAACATGAGACACAACAGTGTGGTGTTGGTTTGTCACCCTTATTCCATAAAAAAAAATAGCAGAAACTGAACTTAGTCTTGAAGTATCATTATGGTGTTACATTCATGTAACAAAATATGCATTAGTGTAATTCATACTTAATATTGAGTATTTAGTATAAACGCAGGCTCATTGAAATTGTACATTAGCTAATTTAATCTAGCTGCACATGTGAAAGAAGATAAAATTCAACTTACGTTCATTCAATTATATATGAATGGTGAGTTCACTGTAACAGACAATCGGGGTAGAAATTTGGTTGCCTAAATGTTTGAAGTTTTAAGTAAAGGCACCTTAAACCTAGCCTATGCAGTATACCACATAATATAGAGGATATTATGGGTTGGCTGTAGACATCCGGTACTTGATTTTGATAATGTTTTTAGTCTAGGAGGCTTGCTAGGGTTAAGCTTGTACCTATTACACTCTTTTTAGATGTTGGAAATGCGTTTTGAATTAATTACGATAAAAAAAATTTCACTAAAAATTGTGTAATAATGAAACGCAAATATGTCAATTGGTTCTCGTATTATGAAGTAGATGTCTGGTACTTGATTTTTAATTTTGTTTTCAATTTATGAGGATTGTCAGGGTTAAGCTTGAACCATTTACACTTTTTTTGGATTTCAGAAATGCCTTTTGAATTAATTATGATAAAAATAAATTTCACTAAAAATTGCAATAACAAAACGCAAATATGTGAATTCGTTTTTTTAACACAGATAAACTCATAAAAAAGTTAATCACTCGGACCCAGACAATCCATTTGTGGCTGGAGACGGGACTTATATGCAACAAATTGAGTTGCAGTGGAGAGCTGTCCAGGGGTTTTTCAGAAAACAAAATTATAACAATTCACATTACATTATTTCATTTACCACTATCATAGCAGAGTTTAGGGCAACCAGACTTTATAGATAAGATTGGTCTAAATAGGTTCTTAAACCGAATTAGCACACTCCGACTCCATGTAGTCTTGTCTGCCCTACCCTTAGAGTGTTTTTGTAAAGCCGTAGGCACGGAGGGAGAGCAGCCCCCACCTGCTTGCCTCCGCAGCTTCGGCTTATTGGTCACCTTCGGCGACCAGCCTCAGCCGCTACGGCTTACTAGGTGCCTACGATTTGCTACGTAAGGCCAAAGGGGCTGCACTTCCAGCAGTGCCAAAGCTGTTGCAGAAGTAACTTTGCATCAATATTCCTGTATAAAAGAGTGAGGTTACGATTTACAAAAAAAAATATTTTTCATAAACTATACATTTCCGCAATGGGGGATGTTATGTTATACGTAATAAATGTTTTAAATGCTCAGCAGTGAATAGGCTGTAATGAGGATGATGATGAAAATATAAAAATATTATTTTGTTTTTGTATTTTACATACCTTAATAATGTGTTATTTTGTTTTGTTGTTTCATCATTATCATCACCACCATCACAGCCCTTCACAGCTCCACTGCTGATCGTAGGCCTCCTCCCAAGATACGCCACGATGCACAGTCCTGAGCCACCTGCATTCAGCATCCATCCATCTTTTGTTGTTTATAATTAAATAAATATTATTTCGATAGATATCAAAAGACAAGCGTGCACTGAAGTTCTTGAAACGGCGTCTGGGCACACACATCCGTGCCAAGAGGAAGCGTGAAGAGATGGGCAATGTTCTGGCTCAAATGAGGAAGGCCGCTGCTCAGGCGCACCATGCCACTAAGTGAACAATAAACTCTTAAGTAATAACTATGTGTGTTATTCTTACACTACCTGACAGACATTAAACATCTTTGTGAAACACCTACATAGAAAAACATTTGACGCCTTAACACATCTGTTACCTAGAGGAATGGGCAAAGACTACAGACTTCCATTTGGCACAATCCAGATAGACCTCTAGAACTAGAGGTAGACTACCTAGGGTTAGGTGGTTCCCCATGCGAGGATTTCTGGCGATTCTCTGCTCAGAGTAGCTCCATCATTCAGTGACGTAGCTATGCAGCCAAGGGCCCCGGGGCAAAAATGAAATTGGGGCCCTGTTTGAACTAAACTCAAAACCTACTTTAAAGGTGCAAAACTAATTATTCAACGGCTCTTTACAGCCCACTGCAGTGCATAATAAAGCAAAGTTACTATGTAGTATGTTTATAACTGAAATATTAAAAGTATTTGCGAAGATGTTTTCTCTAATTCAGTATTAATATTCATCTTAATAAATATGTGAGTTAACTTGGGCATTTCATCCTAATTCAAATTATCCCTAGAATTATATCATTTAAATTAGAGTTGGGCCGATTAGTCGGCGATTAATCTGCTCAAAGGGCCGATCAATCGGCTTTTTATTTTAATAATTTCAGCAAAGGTTTTTCGTGATTTTCTGCGTGGTAACTGCGGCTACATTGATATGATTAAAGCTTTAAATTTAAGAAAAGTATAGTTTTCTCCCATGCGTAAACTCACGTCAGATTTATATGTAGGTAAATCAAATAAATAATAAAATAAATAGGTTCATACATAACTTTTGTTGAAAAATCAGTAACACATGTTTTAATGTTAATTATTCTGGACATGGAACTTAAGTAAAAAAAAGAATGTGAGTTAGCTATTTAAAACTAAACAAAAATCTAGGTACTTACCTACTATTTTAATTCTACTTTTTAACTTTCTAATCGTAATGCAGAGTAGTGACACAACGCAATAAAATATTAATAATATTATTCTTAATAAATTTAAAAAAAAACAAATTTTAAGGGAGAGGCCCTTTGCATAACAAAAAAAACACGATTCTTGAAAAAAGATAAACTAAATTGTTATTGTTTTTGTACTAAAATTAAATCAAATTGTTATTTTTCTGTACTTAAAATTACAATAATTTTTTTTCCTGTAATGTTATTAAATAAAGAATCTATAATCATCTAATAATTTGTTAAAAAGAAATACTCAATTTGAAAAAGTATTGAAGGCTTTTTAGTAAAATATTTAATTTATTTGTTATTTTTAACCAGTGGCAAATTGAGATGCAAAAAGGCCAAAGTTTTTCTGGTTAAAGTCGATTTCTTTTTGTTTCGTAGGTACCTACTAGATATTTCCTGCCTCAGAAAAAAGTCTCTAACTATACACAGTGCTGACGGGGCAGCAAAGGTAAACTTTGGCTAAACGGGACATTTCTGGATATCTGGAAGAATTTTTGTTCCACCATTCGAATTTATCATCCAATAGGGATCGGCTGGGCCGATTAATCGGCTAATCGGCCCAACTCTAATTTAAATGAATACTTTAGAAGATATAAAAGTTTCAAAATTACGTTCAACCAAATAAAATCACGGCTGGCACGTCTCCGCCGCGGCCTCCTTCGTTTCAGCACATGAAACATTTCATGATCAGCTATGTGTAGCCCTTTCGGGTGTCACTTTCAGACAAAATCTGTTCGTATTGTGTAATGAAAAGTCAGCTGTAAACATTGTAAGTAGAATATAGACATAATAACTGGCAGTAATGATAAAGCTTTGACATTAACAGCTAAATTATCCAAAGTTGTTAAATCTGTAGGCCGTGGACAAATTTGCATTTATGTTTCACGATAATACACGATAAGATATTTTATTACTTAGCGTATTTTCGTAATAATAATCAAGCGACAAACTAAATTGATCGAACAGTATTTTTTAAACATAAATGACGCCACAAATGTAAATTAAACGCGTGTGAAGCCGGGGAGGTTGCTAGTAATATTTTAAATGTAAAAGTTTATTTGTTTGTTACGCTTTCACCTAAAAGCTACTGTAACGATTTGGATGAAATTGTGTCCTTCCGTTTCATTCCGATAAAAGGATCTCGTGGGATAATTTTCAATGTTGGTCTCTACCAGGCGAATAAAGTCGCGGTCGGAAGCTGGTAAAAATAAACAATGACAAAGTAGATTACAGTTAATATCTAGTATTGGTACTTAGACAATAAAACGAAGTAGGTGATTTTATTTTAATCATGTTTATGTTCTGGAGATGCGAGAAATACTCGTGTATTCAGTTCGGAGTCATTCGAGGGAGGCCATACAGTTAAAATCGAATTATTTTTATTCAATTAGGATAATATATTAATAATTTTTTCGAAGGTCGTCGTCATGGAGGCTGAGGGGATCTTGAGCTCGAGGGCCCCGGGGCACTGCCCCGCCTAGCCCTAAGGTAGCTACGCCACTGCCCCTATTCTCAATGCAGTAATAAGTGGTCCAACATATATTATATTTCATATGTACCTATAGTTTCAGCTTGATTTTTTTTCGCCTTTAATCCCAACTTCTAGACTTGCTCTCTAGTGTTCAATATTTAAAACATAGTTTGAAGGTGCCATGATCCTTAAGATTGCCTTTGCGAGTGTGTTTTTAAATTAAATTGCACACGTAGTTGATTTTCCTGCTATATGTTTGCTGATGTTTATGGGTTATCCAATTGTCCAACCTAGGGTGGATACTCCGAAATGCTTGTTCATCTATCTACCCCGGACTGGGTGAATAATCGGAATTCACTTTTATTTGTTCTTCTGATACCCCAAGTACAGTTCAACAATAAATATTACTCGTACACTTAAATTATTATTAACTGATTTTTAATAACCACAAACTTGAACAAAAACTATACAACGTACTGGCGTTACTGTTACCGTTACAGCTTATTGAAAGTACGCATTATGTATTGCATTTAAATTAAATTAAACTTCCTCAATTTAAATAATTTTAGTTCGTTCTAATTTCATTATTGAGTACCTACGTAGACGTAATTTGATAACCTGAAAAAAATCTTCAATGTACATTTGCAATAGCGAAAAACTGCGTTTTATGCAAGCATTCCAAAAACGCTTTTGGATGTTTGTCTTTAACTTCATTATACATGGTTTAACGCCAATATTCCAATAAATTTTATAGGGATGCGAAAGTCTACTAAGTATCTTAGGCCAGTTTTATCATGTTTCTGTAAATGACTGTACGCAGCCGGGGTAGAACATCGGAAGAAAAATAATATACGAATTTTAAGCCAAGGGAATGCTAAGCAAGAAAGTACAAATTAATATTTAAAAAATATCAACGGAAGAAACTCGATCCCACTACCCGCCTATCATATAGTGTGGTTTAAATTGTTAGTCATAACGTAAATAACTATTCGTTTAGGCAGTGGTGCATAAATTTTAATTTAACGAACTCTGTATGCTTTGTAAGAATATCCACTACCCCGTATGGTACCGTGGTACCGTATCGTTAGAGGCGACAGAGTAAAAAAATCAGAAGGCAGCAGCATCTTCGTAATAACTAGAAGAAAAAAACTACCGTTACCAAGCGTGGCAACTACGGCAAGTATCCTCCTTATGTAATCACCTTCTCCCACAGCATGGCAACTGTTGTGAATGTTCACTGGACGTGCTGGAAGCTGGCGTGACCACGAATAAATCGGCTCGACCGAGGAAGGTCTACGATGCACAAAATTCGAGCGTGAAAATAGCAGCGTAAAATTGTTGTTTTACGTATGATGGATGGAGGACGAGATTTTGTATGATGGGACCCATTTATTTCTTCTCAAGCAGTAAAACAGACCTAAATGGTAATGTAGTTAACAAAATGTGAAATTCTCTTACAGTCAAGAGTTCACAGAATTTATAGTTATTTAGTGGGTAATCTAAATCCAAAGGACCTAAAGTATGTCATCTTAAGAAGTCTTCAGACTTCTTTCAATGTCCAAAAAATTAGTTTTCATTGTAAAGACTTGCATATTTAAGAAACACGTCCATGTTTATTAAACATGCAAGTCAGT
Source organism: Parnassius smintheus behrii (assembly GCA_036936625.1). Lineage (NCBI taxonomy): Eukaryota > Metazoa > Arthropoda > Insecta > Lepidoptera > Papilionidae > Parnassius > Parnassius smintheus. Next base: position 14,916,923 of record JAUPFT010000009.1, on the reverse strand, counting down.
TTCCTTATTCTGTTACTGGTGTAGTCAACATGAAAATGCCAACTTATTCGCTTTTAACTCTGGGCCTTAGGGCCAAGCTGCTAATTCAATCCAGTTGGGAGTCGAATCTGTCAAGTAGGAACTCCAATTTTGGACAAGCGAGCGAGTAAGTACGGAGTGTTTTATAACATCCGAACTTAGAATACATGACACGGCTATGAGTTTAAGCCGTGGCTTCAAAAGATTGATCGTGAATCGAGGCGTGATATGGGTCACAACCACTTACAATCAGATGAAATGTGTGCTCGTTTGCTACCTCCTGTAAAAAGAATATCCAAATCATTGGCATTTTCTTATAATGGGTCTCTACATTACTACGAAATTGGTTATTTAAATACTGGATTTGTTTTTTCTTTCAGTGTCATTTTCAGTACCAGATTTCTTGTGATGACGTCAGACTGACAAAAAACTAGTTATTAGGTACCGGTTTTCCGCCATCGCGACTGCTGCAATATAAAAGTTGGGATTAAATTAAATTCTTGAGGGTATTTTTTTTTGATCCCCCACGAACGGGTTCCCGCCTTGTCGTGGCGGGGGGGCTTAGTAGCCGTGGCTTGGTCTCCCACGGTGAACAAAGAGGAACCCACGTGGCTGGCCCGAGGTGAAGAGCCGGCCTGAGGTGGCAACTCCGAGTGGGCTTGGGGAGCCCACTTCGGATGTGTGCTGGTGGACTGCAGCGAGTGGGGACTCCGCACCCTCTACCGCTGCAGCCGAGGTGGAGTCGCGGAGGAAGAGGAGTGTTGGTATGGCGATGCGCCACTCGCCCTATCCTCCGCGACTCAAACGGGGCCGCACCGTTGATGCGGTGGTGATGGGGTTGCGGGGGGAGAGGATTGTCGGTATTGCGAGGCGCTGCTCTCCCTATCCTCCGCAGCCGAATCTTGGTTGGCGGCGGAGCCATAGACCAGATCCGCCGCTGGGGTCGGGAAGGCTAGTACTTCTAAGTGCTCGTTTTTCCTGGCCCCATGGCCTTCGCGCATCCCAGGGCGTCTGTTGCGCAGATGTAATTGGAGGCCGTGGAGGAAGGCGTGCCATGTGTTCTGGTGCGCCTTACTTGGGAAAGAGAACGGGGAGGAATATTCCTCTCCCGAGGAGGTGCTGCCATGGGGCCGCAGTCGCTGGTAGGACCGCGGAAGTGTGCGAAAGCGTTCCCGTAGCCCTGCCAATATGCGACGAAGGTGGAACACCATGGGGTTTTAGTCGGTGCGAGTCCGACATAACCCGTCCTTGCCTCCGCGAGGCGGGTATGCGTAGGCATTTCCCCATGTAAAAAAAGGGTATTTTTTGATGAACTGGCGGCGCCGATACTAAGTGTCGGCACAGCACGCCGATATCAACTAGGATATCGTCTAAATTATGTGCATAGTTACATTGAAAACTTCACCCCTATTTTCTCATCATTAGTTTTCTTTCAAAAGGTGAAATAGAGAGAGAATTCTTTCTTCAATTGGAAAGGATCGTTCATGAAGTATGAACTATTTCATAATAAAGAATCACACAAAAAAGATCATACAGTCGGATTTGGAAATCTCCGCCTTTTTAAAAGTTTGCCATAAATAGTAATATTTAGTTAAGCGTCGTATGCTCAAATACTCAAACACTGCTCAATTTCTAGATGCCGTTAAGTCTCTTGGAGTCTATCATTTTTAAGGTTCCGTAGTCAACTAGGAACCCTTATAGTTTCGCCATGTCTGTCTGTCCGTCTGTCCGTCCTCGCTTAATCTCTGTGACCGTTAGCACTAGAAAGCTGAAATTTGGTACCAATATGTGTATCAATCACGCCGACAAAGTGGTAAAATAAAAATTGGAAAAAATGTTTTAATAGGGTAGCCCCCCTATATGTAAAGTGGGAAGAGATTTTTTTTTAATTTCAACCCTAACGTGTGATATATTGTTGGAAAGGTATTTAAAAATGAATAGGGGTTTACTAATATCATTTTTTGATAATGTCAACAATTTCGGAAATAATCGCTTCAAAAGTAAAAAACAATGTGTCCCCCCCCCCCTCTAACTTTTGAACCATAAGTTTAGAAAATATGAAAAAAATCTGAAAAGTAGAACTTTATTAGGACTTTCATTTTGAACTTGGATGGAAACAATAGTTTTTGTACAAATTCATAAGTGGGAACACTTATTGTGACGGACGGGAAACTACGGAACCCTACACTGAGCGTGGCCCGACACGCTCTCGGCCGGTTTTTTAGGTAAGTGACTGTGACACCACGAGACAACGACACCTTAAAATTGAGTAGCCTTTGAGTATATATACCGCGAGCATCCAGATTCCAGATCGCAATACCAGACACGTCACATCATAAATTTTTTATAGGACAAGTGTGACGGACGAGCTCACAGTCCACCTGATAGTAAGTGAATGCTGTGGCCCATAGATATCTACATTTATCTTCGATTAAGAATAAAAATGCAGATGCTTGTCACCCCTGACGACTAAGATGGAACCAGCAGGCTTAGTAAGCTGGAGCCTAGGGCGGCAAATTTAAAGCAAAATTTTTGTTATGTCATACACAAATTAAAGAGATTTTAATAATTAAAAGGAAAGCTGAAGAAATACTTTCGTCAGGTATTTTTTTGTATAGAATAAGGGTGAAAACGAGCACCTCATGGTAAGTGAATGCTGTGGCCCATAGACATCTACATTTATCCTCGATTAAGAATCAAAACGCAGATGCGTTGTCACTCCTGAAGACTAAGATGGAATGCCTCGTTTACAGTAGGAAAGGGTTTCCGGATCTTTACACTCACTATACGAAACACAGCAGTATTAAGCTGCTATTTGAAGCTGGTATTATGTGAGAGCGTAGTCTTTCCCGGTTGAGCCGACCCATTCGTGCTACAACCATAACATAGCTACAGCCTGGCTCTACCACGTAAAGCCACGCTGCAGCTCTCGGAACTCTAAAACACTTCTTCGTTCCTTGCTCTGTACACTCTAGATTCAGTGCCAACTGCGGCTGCTTAATGTTGCACAAAAGCTTGTCGCTTCTTCATGTTGCTTCAAAAAATCTACATTTTTTTGGAAGTTCAACAAAACGCTAGGAAAATCAAGAAAGGGAAAACGCTGAATAGAGTAAATCTGACACGTTGGTCAGAAGTCCTTAAAACATTGGAATCAATCAAAGATGGTATAATAATACCGAGAAGCCTGTAACGCGAAACAAAGCGGCAGGAATTCAGAAAAATTTAAAATGGCGGTAATGGTTGTTTTGCGGAAAGTTAAAGTGAATGTTCAAATTTAGGTTTCTACCGCAGATTCAATCTTTACGAGTGTTTTTGCAAGTTTTTCGTAGCTTAACGAGATAATTTTAAGTATTTAGAAGAAAATTCGATGGAATTAGTAAGCATGTCGAATCAGTATACAAAAGACATGGGGAAAAAAACAACCGAAAAGTAAAAAAATTCAAACACCCGATGACGAAACTAAAATAACGAGTGATATTTTCAGGGATAACATATTTCTCTTCCTTATTGATAAACTTGTGTCCGAATTAAAAAAAACACGACAGAAAGCCTTCTACAGATTCAATGAAAAGTTTTAGTATTCGAGAAGAATTAGCGAATTGCTGTCATCAACTCATTGTGGAAAAAGTTCTTTTTCTTCGAAGAAATTAATTCTGATAATTTAGAAACGGATTTCACTAAGACTTTTCTGAAAGAATTTCAGTGAAACCTGATACTGGGTTATTGAAAAGTCTATCTTCTTTCCTGCTAAAGGAGAATTTTTTTATGGGAGAGGAGGCAAATGAGCATACGGCTCACTTGATGGTAAGTGATTACCGTCGCCCATGAACAGCTGCAACTCCAGGGGGATCGCAGATGCGTTGCCGGTATTTTAAACAGGAATAGGCTCTTTTCTTGATGGTCCCTAAGTCGTATCGGTCCTGAAAAATGTTAGTTGATTTCAGAAGAAGTTGCGCGTGGAAGAAAACTTCTTTTAAATCGCTTAGTAGTTTTGTGGTGGAGAATTTGCAAAACGTTTATCCAAACTTTGATACAGTATTCGCATGGCTTTATGTACACCAGCGACAATTTTTTCGGGTAAGAGAAGCTTTTCTTGTTTAAACCGGATAAAAAATTATCTAAGATCCACCATAAGTTAAAAAATCTAAACACTGTAGCGCTTTTGTGCATAGAGTCAGCTAACATCATTATCTGCCAGATTGTTACAAGATAATTAAATATATTGTTTTTAAACAGTAAGTTATCCCGCCTTATTAGTAATACATGATTGAGCTTTCATTAGCTCAGAAATATACCCAGAAACTGTATTTCTTGTGCAATGTTAACTAAATCTTTGGGTTGTAAAATAATCTAGGAACTGACACATCGATCCCCTAGTTATAATATGGGTGTCAAGGCAAGAGTATGCAGGCTTTCATTAAGCTGAGTCAGTGCCGCTTTACCATCTTCAGCTACATTACCAATAATCATAAGTTGAGTTAGTCGTCAAGCATATGCAAATAGTTAACAAAAACAATAAACCCCTGAATTGAATTCTCCCCAAAAACCAACTTAATTAGTTACAATAAATTATTCTTAAAATATAACTGTATTATTTTTCATTACAAAAATATTCCTCACTTTTTAAAAAGTCGTAAAGTTTTTAAATTTCGGCCAGTAGTCTATTGTGCTCATTTTTTGAAGAGCGCAGACTTATGACTTAAATCGCTTTAGCGGCTTTGGGGAAGACTTTCTTTTAATCACTTTGAAACTTCTGATTTCGTTATTGTGTCATCAAAAGTACAATTTTCAATTTTCGCACCTCCAAGTTTTATCGTCTTTTCTTAAAAATAAAATACTTGATTTAAATGGACTTCCTTGTAAAATGGCTTCCCAGATTTTTGAGAGCTACATTTCTATTGAATTTTTAAAACATTTACCTTACTATTTTCCTCCTACCAACTCCTTTTCTTAGGCTAATCATTATGTCGGTATTAGTTGGCGTTTACTCAATTTTTGACCGTGTATTCGTTGTGTAAGAATATCCATTACTCCTTATCATCCTGTGGGTGTTCTAAGAGGCAACAGAGGTTGAGACAAACAAACTAGGAGCTGGTCAGCAGCGTCTTCCAAATAACAATAAAAAAATAAAAAACTACTCTTGCTAACCCGCCTCTGTGGCAATCCACGAGGGAAGCCTCTTTTGAGTTTTGGCGGGAACTCGGCCGTAGACGGATTGTTGCTCCTGTTTTGTCGCTTGAATAATAGTTTGAAGTGGATTTTGATTCTTAAATGTGATGCGATTTTGTGAATTAAGTGTCCATGCGTGTGAAATATTCGAGAAGACGACGAAACAAGTGCTTTGATGTCGATATAAACCTCAAGTTATTTTGATCGCTTGGGCGCCTTATGAACTTGAATGGCTGTCGTCATCAACTGTCCGCTAGGTTGAGCTGTCGTCAAAATCTCCCAAGTGCTTCGCAATGTGACGCATCAGCATATTGTAAAGAAAAAGAACATAAAATTAAGATTTCAAAAGAAAGGATAGGCTCAGAAGGTCTAGAAACCAGAGCCGTAAAGCCAGTTAATAAAGAAGAAGAAAAGAAGCCTATTTTCAGCAATAGAATTTTGATGGATTGTAACGGTAAGTTTAAGGTCGCAATCAAATTTTCGCGTGTATTTCGAAATTCTCGCATCTAGACGCACTTGCTGGTGATGCGTCAAATTTTGAGGTGACACGCTCATTCGCAAAAAATTCAGTTTTTTTGCCGTCTTCAAAAAGAATGAGCTATTCAATTCGAGTGTACTGTATTTTTTATGTGTGTTACCTTATATCTTTACTGTGGGTGAACCGATTTTGATGACTATTTTTTTATCTGAAAGCTGGTGCTTCTCGTGTAGTCCCATATAAATTTAATCAAGATCTGACCAGTAGCTTTTGAGTTAACTTTAAATCGAATTTTGAAACTTTGACTTCGAATAGATTGATGATGTTCTTCTCATTTTAATTATATCGTAACACAGGTTTTCTAGCCTAGCTCGGGAGCCAGAGTAACAAATTTTATGTCAATAAAGATTAGTACCCGGTTGACCGAGCTTTGCTCGGTATTTTTCGCTCGTTTTTTTTTAAATTCTTGTGTTTTGGAAATTATATTTAGATACAAATTACATACTGATGAAATACGAATAATATTTTTTGATCTTAGCGACATACTTAATAGAAAAAACTGAACTGGTTATTTGAATAAAAAATCATGAGTGCAATTAGTTTAATTTAAATTTTCGTGTTTTTAAAAATACTAAAGAAAGGGCTCGAAAAAATAGATTTTCTCAAAAAAGAAAGGAACTTGAAAAAAAAATTAAAAAAAGTCGATCGGTCGGTCTGGGCTCGAACCATGGTATTACGATTTCATGACCGCCCAATATACCAATTAAGCTATTTTTAATCCTATACCTTTAAACGAGCAATTCTTGTATATATATATATATATATATATATATATATATATATATATATATATATATATATATATATATATAAATAGGATTCTCGGAAACGGCTCCTACGATTTTCATAAAATTTTGTGTGCAGGGAGTTTCGGGGGCATTAAATCGATCTAGCTAGGATTTATTTTTAGAAAATGTCTTTTTGTCCGTGTTTTTAGGCAATGAAAAACTGCTACAATATCTTTAGAATAAGAAGGTAAATTTTGACAATTTATTAATGAGTACCCGGATGACCGAGCTTTGCTCGGTTTTATTTTGAAATTACATTTAAAATTACATACTGATGAAACTTAAATAATATTTTTTGTAAGTGCAATTAGTTTTATTAAAATTTTCGTATTTTTAAAAAATACTAAAAATATACAAGAATTGCTCGTTTAAAGGTATAGGATTATTATTATTGGAGTCGGTTGTTCAAAATTTTTAATTTTACCACTTGTTTACTCGAACGTAATGTTTTAAAAATTTAAATAGTAATATTAGTAATATTTTTCTTTTAAAACATTTGGAAAATTGTTAAGATTTAAAAATGGAATTTGTACAAGTTGTGATAACATCAACGTTCATATTATTCCAAGGGCCACCTTGCCGTGTTTGCTGTTTGAAGGTAAAATTTAAAATAAGGTGACTATAATTATAATATGTATATCGTTAACTTTAGCACGAGAATGTGCTAGTGTGACTAGATCATTTTTTTTTAAATAAAATGTATGTTAATATCGAACTTACAGTCCACCTGAACTTAAGTGACTACTGTAGTCCATGAACACCATCCACTACCACCAACTTAAAACGAAGAAAGCTACAGATGTAGTGATAGGTCAACTCCAATTACTATTTCGAATTTACTCCAGTTAAATTCTCCCTTACTCGAATTCGGGAAGGCGGCTATTGAACGAAACAAGTGAGCAAGCGAATCAGCGAGAATGTAATTCGTTTGTCGTATATGATATCATAATATGATATGGCATATTATCATACTATAATTTATTTTTTTATTTAAATCCTACCTACTAAATTCAGAGTTGAATAGGAGAACAAACCATTTGTAATAAATCATTTCCTTATTTTCGTCCTGCCAATTCGAGTTACCTACATAAGGTGGGTTTCAGTGAATTTCAATTATTCTAGTCGAGTATTTTTCAAGTTGGCACATTCCTATACAGATACGTTGTCACATCTGGGGACCGAGATTGAATACTTCACAGCCCGTAATAATACTGTCTCTTAGACATGTCTAACATGAATGATTCTTTTATTTGACCCGGATCGCATCAAAGTATCGATGATTCTAATTACATTTTTAATATTCCGGATCATACGTGTGACAGTACATACGACCAGAGTACACTAATGTCCAACGTCAGACATTGTCCAGCGGGTCTCACAGATCACAGAGTACTGAAACTCAAAATGATCTATTTGAATGATCGACAGCCCCGGATCTAGGGGGGGGCAAGCCGGGGCCTATGCCCCGGGCGGCAAGTTCAGAGGGCGGCCAAATTCACACTTTACAGACGAATGGACAACTCGTCCTTTACTTAACTTTGAGCACAGAATAAATAATAGTACGAGTACAGAAATTTCACTCTTGTTTTACTGCGGCAATATCAACTCGACCGATACCCAGGGACACAGCACACGGACCATGTGATCGGGCGCGACGAGAGCGCGGAGTGAGACGCGCTCCACGAACTAGACGTGGGCGTTATTTCACGTCACTAGATACAGTAACTGGCTACGCGGCATGTAACCGAATCACTAGTTTCGAGTCATGTTACAAGTAGTGATTTTTGTAAATGCGTGATTATGATTACTGTTACCCGTGATTATTGCGGGAGTCGACTGTCGGTCGCTCGAGCGCAAAGCGCACATGTGGCATACAACAATAAACAAACCATCGTAAGTAACAGTTTTATTGTACGTTTAATTTTCATACGTAAGACTATAGACATAAACAATAAAATAGAGTAATCTCTGTTTGTAGATATTTAACGGTTTGTGATTCCGGGAAGCGAGTCACATTGAATTTAACTAAAATAATTTTTAAAACATTTTTGACGGAGTCATGAACTCGTTTATTCATAAAATTAAAATATAATTAAAAAATGAGTATAAAAAATTTAAAAATTTAAATGTTTATAATATTATAAAACTTAAAAACTGTGTGTAAATAGCCAAACAAACAAACTAATTAATTGTACAGTGTAAATAAAAGTGCAAAAACAAATGACAGTGAAAACGTTGAAAAAGTGTAAATAAACTGTAAATATCAATAATCATTGTATATACAATCAAATTGACTTGTAAATATGCATGCATTAATAATTTTATGAAAATATTAGTGTCATAGTAAACGCAAATCAATCATAAATACATTTAATGCAGTCTGTCCTAAACCTGAATAAAGTATGAAGGGAAGTTAATTTATTGATTTAACAGAAAACAGTTACTGTATAGCTACAAACACGGATTGTGTATTTCGTTTCGTGTGTAACTGTATAGTTGGTGGTGATATTTTTGCAAACAATCACAGTAGCCGAATAAAAGTAGCCAGTTACAAAAATCACTAGTTTCGAAACATGTGACGCCGATGAAGTCACTGGTTTCGTTACGTTTCTTGAAAATGACGTAACGACCCACGTCTACCACGAACATTATTAGTAGGCATAGTTCAAAATTCGGGCCCGCTCGCCCGGAGGAATCGCAGATCGCGGCAGCACGCGTCTGGTTACCGTGCGTGCGAAAGGGATGAAGCTATATTCGAAAACTCCCTCGTCGATCTCTCTCAGTGTTTTGTATTAAACATTTGTTTATGTTTATTATTTACTAAAATTTAGTACTTGTCGATCAACCGAAGGGAAAATACTGATTGTATTAGTGTCGCATCAATAAATCTATCACAGCTCATCGATCGCCTTTCTAGGTAAGTATTTTATCATAACTATCTTATGCTTTTTAACTTCCTATATTTATTTTTTAAATTCAATGTAATACGTGCAATCACTTACGTCGTCAATTCATTGTTATTTAAACTATTTCTTAAAATTTTTACGTCGTGTTTTGTTTATTACACGATGGCAGCCATCGGATGACTGAGAAGTAAAACAGCCTTTTTATTCCAGCTATTAATTCAATACAATGCAATGCAGCAGTTTAAAACGAATAAGCAGCCGTTATTATATATTATATCGACGGCGCGTAGGTACCTATTAGTGATGGATTAATTAGCATTAGCATTCATTATTAGCATGCGAATGCTCATTTAGCATTTAACAAATGAAATGTAGTTGCGAAATTCTGTGAAGTGCGAAGTGAATTAATCGTTTCGTATTTCGTTCATAGTTCATACTACACGCGGCACTCAGCGAGACAGCGGCAGCATGCGCTCTCCGTCGCACCCACAGGAATACTAAATCTATCTGTTTCACGTGACCCTGACTTTTAGCAGGTGCATTTGATGCGAAGAATAAGGTTAGGCAATTATTATCTTATTATCTTTGATTTGCTCGTACTTAGAGTCGTATATTGTATGAATGCGTGTGATCGTTTAATTCGTTAAAGTTATTAGCAGGGTGATGCGAAGTATGGGATTGAGTAAATTATTACCTTATTATCTTTGGTTTGCTAGTATTTAAAGTCGTATATTGAATAAATGCGTGTGATTATTTAATAATAATTTGTGTGACACGTGGGTGGCGCGCGTCGTATTGTATAAAATGTTGAATAAATTTGTAAATAATGTACATTATATGTAAAAACTAAATCATGTAAATACGATCAAGTGAACTTATAAATACGCCAGTTTATAACATTTTACTGCTAGTTCTAAGCCTGGATAAAGTATGAATGAAGGTTCACAAAAACTTAAACATCAAAAGGTTTTAAATTAGTTAAATATCTTTAATTATAATAATATGATCATTCATTATCTTAATCACAACACAATGCAAGTGTACTAGTAGAAATAAAACGTTATCGGCGAGGAAACTAAACGCACGGTAGGACTCGACGTCCTCCTTCCTTCATAAGCCGAACGCGCTCTTAATTCGTATAATAACAAAATTCATATAATTATTTAGGTAATATCAATTATAGTTATATTAGCAAATAGCATAGCAATAGCAATTAGCACGCTAAGGCTCAAGAATTCGCATGCTAATGAAATTTATGCAAAATCGCATTAATTACCATTACTAGTACCTATAAACTCGGGTGGTTGCCACGCGATCGCGCGCGCTCCGCGATATCATTACGCCGCTCGTAAATTGTAGTGTAACGCTCCAACAAACCAAAAAACCGACAAAAATCGGGGAACGACTCGCGAAACAGGCGCGAAGCCGCGAAGAATACGCGAAATGGTTCTACACTCACGGTTTGCGGGTGGTTCGCGGCTGTCGCGCGGAATGGCTACAAAACAAGTATTTTTCCGTCCGTCTGTCCGTTACAGCCTGTTATAGTTCACTGCTGAACATAGGTGCCTCCCCCATAGATTACCTCATAGAGGGGATATTTGCCATAGTTGCCACCCTTGGAAATTGATTATTTTTGTTTACAGGTTGTAATTATGAGCGCGCCAAGAAAAAAGCTATCGGGAGCGGAATATAGGAAAAGGGCTAAATATAAGGAGTTGCAGGGAAAACAATGTGCAGATAATATGAAAAATTGGCTTCTCAGAGGGGGTGACCCGTCAGTATCTGCTGCAACGTCCGAAGTTGATATTCAGTTAGAGGATGTTTCTCGCACTTTGCCCGATCAAACGGATCAAGATTTTTCACAGTCCGATTTCACAGTGCAAACTTCACCATCTTTATCGATGTGCGGAGAACAACTTGAAAAAACAAAGCCAGAATACGAAGGATCTAAATCCCCGCACTCGGATTCGGATGAACTGCAAAAAACTGGATTTGATTTGACTGACCCAGGCAATTGGCCAGGGGTGGAAAAAATGACCGACCAACAACGGTCTTTCTTTAGCAATCAGGCTGTATTATTAGCAGAAAATCACCCCGAAAACATTGAATTTAGATCTACTGAACGCAATGGCAGACATTTAACAGCTTCTATGTGGTACAGGACGTTGGCTAATTGCGAAAGAGTTAAAAGATCTTGGCTTATATATTCTAAGACAAAAAATGCAATATTTTGTGCGTGCTGCAAGATTTACCAGAAACCGTCTTTTACCGCCACATCTGCATTGTGTTCTACAGGATTTATTAATTGGAAAAAAGTTTCAGAGAGATTAACCGAACACGAAGCAAGTCAAATGCATAAAGAGTGTATGATCAAGTGGAAAACACGGGTACAACAAATGAAATCATGCCAGGGTATTGATCAAGACATTGAGAGAGTAATTCACTCAGAGAAAGAAAAATGGAGACAGATCCTGCGTATTGTTATGGATGCTGTATTGTGTCTATCCATAAACTGCCTTTCTTTTCGCGGGTCCCACGAAACTCCTAGCGATCTCATCACACAGTGTCCTCGGCCTAGTCAAGGTAACTTCTTGAACTTAATTTCTCTGCTCGCCAAACATAATTCAACTCTTAAGTTTCAATTAGAACACTTAAAAAAGGGACAAATATCATATTTATCAAAGACAATACAGAATGAAATAATTGACATAATGGCAAAAACAGTTAAAAATAGCATTTTAAATGACATCAAAGAAGCCAAATACTACACGATAATGTTCGACTGCACTCCAGATGTATCCCATACAGAACAAATGAGCCAGGTAATTCGATATGTAAAAAGAACTGGCGATGTGTGTGAAATAAAAGAAAGTTTCATTGATTTCATAGAAGTTGCTGGAAAGACAGGAGAGGGCATTTGTCAACAGATTTTAGAAAAATTGGTAGCTGATGATTTAGATATTGGACAATGTCGTGGCCAATCTTATGATAATGGGTCCAATATGGCCGGCATCCATAAAGGAGTACAAGCCAGGATTGCAGAAAGGAATGAGCTGGCCGAATTCGTACCGTGCTTGGCTCACTCCCTAAATCTTGTAGGTGTTCATTCTGCCTCATCATGCCAGGAAGCTATTAACCTATTTGGACTGATTCAAAAAGTATATTGGTTTTTTGTTGGCTCCACTACTAGGTGGGACATTATGAAAAAATACGTTAAAACAAATTTAAAAGGAAGTAGTCAGACGAGATGGTCGGCGAAACATGTTGCTGTGAATGGCCTATTAAATAATTTGCCAGAAATAGCGGAAGTCTTAGAAGAAGTTAAGCAAGCTTCTCATGCTCCAGAAGCTAAGTACGAAGCAGGTCATCTCTTAACTGCTATAAAGAATTTTAAATTTATTCTTAATTTAACTATTTGGGCGAATATTCTCCGCGAAATCAATCGAGTGAATATAGAAATTCAGAAAGAAGATATTATCCTTGCCCGTTCCGTCGCACTAATGGATGGTTTGCTCAAAACTTTGCAAAAAATGAGACAAAATCCAATGGAATATTGGATAAAAGAGGCTGGAGAAGTTGCTGAAAAAAGTGGTGTTGACCCTATATTGCAAAACAAACGAATTCCGAAACGTAAAAAACATTTTGATGAGATGTGTGAAGACGAATTACAAACACTGCAACCTGTTCAACTACTTTCTAATGAAATAATGATGGTATTTGATCGAATCATATCAGAAATTAAAAAGAGGTTTGATTGTGCTACTATGCTGAATTTGAATTTTGCTTTTCTTAATGGTACTAATATTTTGAGAATGTCAATTGAAGAATTGCAAAAGTATGGAGCAGATTTGGCTCGAAAATACGAGCGAGATTTAAGCTCCGTTGAATTCTGCCAGGAACTCTACGTTTTAAAAGAGCAAGCTCCGCTTTTATTTGGTGATATAGAAAAGGCTAACAGTTTCTATCTCTTGCAACAGATCTATGCGCATGATTTGCAGGATGCTTTTCCTAATATTTGTATTGCCCTGCGAATTTACTCTACGCTTCCTACTACATCCGCAAGCTGTGAGCGAAGTTTTAGCAAACTAAAACTAATTAAAAATTATTTGCGATCTTCTATGAGCCAGGAACGCTTATCAAGTCTTGCAATCTTAGCCATAGAAAGTCAAATTGCCCACGAGTTAAATTATGACAAGGCCATAGATTTATTTGCTGAACAAAAAGCTCGAAGAGTAAAATTGTAATTTTAATTAACAAATGCAATAATATATTTGATTTTTATTTTTATTATACATATTTTTATTTTAAATCCTATCATGTGCTGTGTATAAAATACATATCCTACATGTTCATGTCTATATATCTGTAAATAAATAGACTTAACACAGAAAGAACAGCGATGGATGAATTATTTCCGGAAGGCCTATGTCCAAACGTCAATCAATTAGTGGACATCTGATAGCTGAAATTATAGACGATAAAGGTAAAAATAAAAATAAGTGTGCGAGGGCGGCATTTTTCAGTTTTTGCCCCGCCTAAAAAAAAATTGAAGATCCGGGGCTGATGATCGACCCGAATGATCCGGCTCGTAAGACGAATCAATACTTGAATGACTGGATCATTAGAAATGAATCTACTGGCTCTTTACACCTTCAGACTAACACAACAGTGTGTGGCCGTGGAAGGAAAAGGGGAGATATCCCGCCGGGCAAGGTGTACTGCCCGGGGAGCGGCCAACGCTCCGTTAGAAAGTTCAGAGCTATTATATATAGATACTGTTTTCGATTCGGAACTTTGATAGCGCGATTTAGGCTTCGATTTATTTCGCTTATGGTGTGATGACAGCGCTGCACATCACACATCACCCCCCTGCTCAGACCGGAGGTTGATGGAACAGTCTAGTTGTCGACGAATGTGCAAGTGCCAGGGGATTGCCCTGTAGTCTGCGGTGAGTCAAGAAGAAGGCAAGTAATCTGCAAGAGTGCTGTGAAGCAGAGGGGAGCAGTAAGTCTCAGAGCCGTGCGGAACACTATAGCGCGGAGAGTAGCTTGAAGGAACAGGAAGCATTATTATTCAAGTGTTACGATGAACCTTGTGAAGCTAGATGGCTTGCAGGATATAAAGACTGCAGAGTGCAGACGATATCTGCTTGGAAGTGAATGGGTGAGGTACTTTATGACGACAATGGAGTTTGAAGTTTCCCAAGATTGCATTGTTGCGTTCTAATCACCTCGGTTAGTCACCAGTTTGGTGGTGGAAGGACAAGGGGAGATCTCCCGCCAGGCAAGGTGTCCTGCCCGGGGAGCGGCTTCGTTTGATAGTTCAGGGCTATACTTATACTGTTTTTGATTCGGGACTTTGATAGCGCGATTTAGGCTTCGATGTGTTTCGCCTGTGGCGCGATGACAGCGCTGCCACAAGTGCACGCACTGCTGCTTAGCCCCAAAAATATGTAAGAAGAAAACCAACTCTTAGACAAACCTTTACAAGAAAATGTCTCGGTGTTGCTTTGTAAGCGTCTAATCTAAACCCATCCCAACCCGCTAATGGTAAACGTAACTAAAACAAAACGGAACCACACACCGGCAACGAACATACCCGATACCCGACGACCAGACCCCTACTGATTATCAACGTCAATTGCATCTTCACTATTACCCGTTGATATAGATCGCGGCAGAAGCTATCTAGACCTGGCTTTTGTGCAGAAGTTTCCTACAGTTGTAAAATATTAATTAGTGCGTCATTTTAATTATTTGTTTTTTTTTTTACTTATTCTTCTTCAAACTAGTGGCGTAGGTGCCGTAAGGCTAGGCGGTGCAGTGCCCCGAGGCCCTCAAGCTCAAATGGCCCTTTATTTTTACTAGATTTCGCCCACGACTTCGTTCACCTGGTGTGGACCAATATTGAAAATCATCCCACAGGATTTTATCGGGATAAAATTAACCTATGTCTTAAAGGTAAAGCTCTATCCTTGTGCAAAATTTCATCCAAATCTATCCAGTAGCTTTCGTGATAGCGTAAAAAACAAACAAACTTTCACAACTATAACATTGTTAGGAATTGAACGATTAAATGTTATCCGCTGCGTTACACATAGTACTTAGTAGTAAGTAGCTTTTCTTTACGTTTTACAGTGGGAGATAAGGAGCTGATGATGAAGTAGTTTTGCATCTTAAAGTATTTAGTTAGTTTAAATAGGGGTTCAATCTCATTTTTGCCCTGGGGCTATTGGTTTCGTAGCTACTCCACTGGGTAAGACATATCATTTTATTTTATTATCGCATCTTAGCTCATTATGGGTATGTTCCGAAATACAATGCAGTGTACTGTCCAATGCAAATGACGTCATCATTTGACAGTTTGACACTTTATTGTACTAGCGTGCCGCCGCCATATTGTGTCGGATATCCGGCCATAATAAAACAATTTTTAATTGTGTGTTTGCCGAATGAGGCATGCCAGAATTTGTTTCTATTTATTCAAATACAAAAAATTATAGAATAATTGATGGTATATCCATTAGGAGGATATAATGATTTTTGGACCACAAAATGACAAAATAATCGCCAACACTTTTCCAAATGGCGCAAAGTATGACGTCATATACTGTCCAATGTTTTGGAACGAATTACCAGTATATCGTCGATTCATGACGTCATTTGCATTGGACAGTACACTGCGTTGTATTTCGGAACATACCCTATATTTTTTTTTAAATTGATAGATAAAGTATTGACATTATTTTGGTGTCTCAGTTAAACCCGGAATAAGAATTGTGGTCAACATTTATTCTAAGGTCAAGACGTGTTATTGTTTATATGTGACGATAGCTTAGAAAACATCGTTGAACACTCAGATTATAGATTCTACAATCTCAGATTCAACAAAACTAATCCCCATGACGCGGAGTGCGGCCGGGTTGCAGGTTATCGTTTTGCGTCAAGAACAAGTTCAATTATCACTTATAAAAATATACATTAAATTTCCATGTTTAGTGAACTTTTAATAGCCATTGCATTGGTACGATTTGATATAATTCAAAGATTTTATATATGTTATTGTTACTATAATTTGTATATAAAAAAAAAACATAAAGTTGTTATAGATATTATTCACGTAAGTGTGTCTGACGAAATTATTAAATAATATATAGGATTGATAAAAAATAGTAAATATATAGGATTTAATTAAAAAAGGTCATTTATAAAAGAAAACTACTCTTTTATCTTTTTTGGAAATAACATAATATAGATTCACTGGCGCTGCGAAGAGATGTTACATCTCTTTGCATTTTCTTTCGCATATACCATGGGGAGTGCTCTGAGGAATTGTTCGGATTAATCCCAGTCGCCAAATTTCGTGAACGCACTCCTGGATACCATCCACACCATCTGGATGCTTGGCGGTCCACCACTGTACGTTTCAAAAGGAGTTTTCTTTCGCGATGATGATGGACCGATACGACCTGGGGACCTTCAAGAAAAGAGCTTACTCCTTTCTAAAGGGCCGGCAACGCACCTGCAATTCCCCTGGTGTTGCGGTTGATCATGGGCGGCGGTAGTCACTTAACATCAGGTGAGCCGCATGCTCGTTTGCCCCCTCTTCTATAAAAAAAAACTATGGCAATATACCCATGAGCAACGACGCAAATAGACGGCCTCCAGTCCCCGGCGGCCCCGCTATTCCTGGCTGCGGTGGCGACCATGATAACGGCGGGGCAGGGGGTACTAAGAATTCCCAGTGGAGGTTCGGTTGCCACCTAAAACGACTCGACCTGGTAACATACAATACACGTACCTTGAGTACTGACGAGAAGATCCCAGAGCTGGCAGAAAAGATAGACAAGTTGAGCTGGAATCCGAGATCCGAAGAGAGAGGGAGGACACGGTGATTCTCGAATCAACTTGTTCTATCACCGAGAGGGTGACCATCTGTCCCAAGGAGGTGTTGGATTTATTGTCCACAAGTCTTTGGTTAACAACGTTGTAAAGACTGGGAGTGTGTCGACGAGGGTTTCGTTCCTTATACTCGGAATCACCAAACGGTATTCACTGAAGGTCATACAGGTTTACGCACCAACGTCGGCACATACCGATGATGAGGTGATGGAAATGTATGAGGATATTTCTAGAGCCATGCATTCTTCCAAAACTCACTATACGGTGTTAATGACTTCAGTTGTTAAATCGTACCGTTGGACGTAGTGTAGGGCGACCCCCCACTAGATGGAGTGACGACCTGGTAAGACATGCAGGAATACATTGGGGGAGGAATGATGATGATGATGAGTTCATAAAGTATTCATGATAATAAATAATAATAGATTGCTTTGCCAAGCGTGGCAAAAATGTCTCCCGTTATGTGGCAATCTCTGGGAAGCCTAGGTTCAACAGTGGGCCTTTGAAAGGCTGCAAGTGCATAAGTGTTTAATGTTATATACATATTTACAGTATTATTGTATGTAACTAGAAACACAAGTTTAAGTAGGCCCTGAATGATGTTCGACAGCAGCTGTTCACGTGTTAGGAACACTACTACCTAAAAAAAATTATGTAAAGTCGGTACAGTATCAATTTAAAATAATACTAGTTTTTACGGAATTTATCGCGTATATTTAACTTTTTAAATACCCGACGTTTCGAACGCTTTACAGCACTCATGGTCACGGGCGGGACTGAGATGTTCGACGTCCATATGTCATAGTTAACCGCGGTTACCATAGATTAAAATTTAACTTTTGTTCCCATCTATACAGTATGAACTTATGGTATCTTGAAGTCTTGCAGTTGTATGCTTGGGTTGGGATTTAATTTTATTTATTATAGCATATGGTAGCACCCAGCCATCTTCTCTATTGAAATTAGGATGTTTTTTTGATTTCAATAGCCTCGCTAATCATCCTTGGAAGGAATCGGTGTTCTTTAGCGAGGATTTGCGGTCTATCAAATCTGATGTAGTGACGGGGGTGATCCTGTACGTGTTCACAGATTGCAGACTTCCCGGAGCGTCGATTCTTCACATCAGCTATATGTTCTTTTACGCGGGTTTTTATTGATCTTATAGTTTGTCCTATGTAGGAGAGACCACATTCACAATCAAGCTTGTACACTCCTGCATCTTGCAGAGGGATATTACACTTGACTGATGGTAAAAACTGACCAATCTTCTTCAGCGGCTTGAAGTATGTTTTGATGGAAGCGCGCTTCGAGATGTAGCCAATCTTGTCAGTGACTCCTCTAACATATAGCAGTACAGCAGGTACACGCTCGAGTGTGGCCGGCTTCACTCGTTCACTGTGACGTAGGCGCGGGTCTCGAAGCTTGTTGTCATGCAAAACTTGCTTGACATGGTGGAGCTCGGCAGCCAGGTGTTTACTGTCACAGATCCCTCGTGCTCTCTGAAACAAGGATTTACCCACGGTAGCTAACTGTGAAGGATGGTGGTGAGAAGAAAGTGAAGCCAGCCGCGATAAATTCCGTATACACTAGTATTATTTCAATGTGTAGTGTTCGCGTAAATATAAGAAATCATTAAGTATCAAATTATTTAACAGGCACAATTAATAACTCCATAAGTTAGTGTCCATACAATGCATAACTCCATAGCTTCGTGTCCAGATAGATCAATGGCTTGTATCAAGGCCAAAGGCGGCCACTTTTAATATAATTGTTTTTAATTAATCGCTACCTTCAATAATAGTAGGTACACATAAGTTTTATCATATTACCACAGAAGAATAGTACTACGTGTATTACTAAGTGTTCATTTCATGAATGCCGTTACCTGCCGCCCCGCTCCCTCATACCGCGCCTCAAGCTTCGCCCTTATAGTACCGATAGCAACGCTGAAATATATCTTCCTCCGATGTTTGTACTCCCATGCGATCTCTAGTTTGAATTCAGATTCAAATTAATTTATATCTAAACTACATTTTGGTCTCATTTATAACTAACAATATCACGTTTACACAGTAACGTGATATTGTTAGTTATAAATGAGATTTTACATTCTAGCGTGATAATGGCGTGTAATATCATTAAAACACAAATAAAAATATTATGATTATTACAATTTAATGAAGTAAATTATTAAAGAAAATTAATTATGTAACTATTTAAAAATGTTTTAGCGTCAAGTTTCGAAATCCTATACCTTTAAACGAGCAATTCTTGTATATATACGGAAACGGCTCCAACGATTTTCATAAAATTTTGTGTGCAGGGAGTTTCAGGGGCATTAAATCGATCTAACTAGGATTTATTTTTAGAAAATGTCTTTTTAAGCAATGAAAAACTGCTACAATATCGTTAGTATAAGAAGGTAAATTTTGACAGTTTATGTGTCTTTGGAGTGGTGGTGTTGGGAGTAGTGGTGCAGGGATTAGTGGTGCCGGGATTAGTGCACGCAATTGAGGTAGGGCAGGAAGTGCTCTTCAGTCCAGGTAAGACACATCATTGTATTTAGTTAGCGGAAGGTTGCAAATTAATTAATATCTTTATTATAATTTAACATTTGGCTAGCTTCTCCCTTTAATAAGTCCAAATAGCAGATTATTATCGGTGAATAAAATATAGAAAATGTTATGACTTACATTTTTCTGTTAGTAAAAAAAATCTAACATATAGTTTTACACCATTAAAGAGACAAATGAACCGACCATTGATATAAAATATTTCTATGGAACTGACAGTACACCTGGGATAAGATTGTCGTCGTAGAGTATAACACCCGCAAGCAAACTCCAAACAATGAAGACAACAGGATTGAATGCCTTCTGGTGAACTGACTATCGTATATTTGACGCCTCGTATCTTTGACGCTGCTCGCTCGCATTAAACAAGATGTATATGATAGATCTATTGAGGTTGGGGACATAGAATATTACCGGCATTGCCCAAAGGTATTTCGACACGCGTCGTTGGAGCCGATAAAGTGATGGATCCCCATGGTACATATCGTGACGTAGCAGTTACTAACGATTTACAGATAAAATTTGAACATGATTCCGACAGTGATAAGGTGTATACATACCTACATATAATACAAAGCAAAACTATTGCATCATGGTCCAAGCACAGACCTACCCTTTTAATTGACCTTTAATAAATTGATAACTTCGAAACCGTTTGATATGTAGGATTGTAATGAAATGTTATTGTATTGTACCTAAACTTTTGTAATTTACCTCCAAATAAGACTAACAGTAGCAACACACATTGAGAGTCAACTAAAAACCCTACTCTTATCAGACGTTCAGACGGCGAGAGCTTGACTTGATTAACCTTAATTGGTTGAAGCTGGCGGACAGCGGGTACACATACCAACTACTTGGTCAACAGTTGACGCGTCGTATATGATCCGGTTATTCAACTTTCCCTGCCTTCCTCCTTGTACCTATATATTACCTTCCTCTCCTCCGATTAGTGCTCGTTTTCCTAGCCCTAACGGTTTCCCCAATTAGGATGTGGGGGGATCCATTGCACAGATGAAGATGGGGCCTAGTGTTTTGGCGCATTTTGCTCAGATAAAACTACTGCTTTTAACTACCTACTTTCTGTTTTTCTATACAAGTAAAGGTGATAAACAAACATACAGTTCACCTGCTTGTAAAGACCAAAGTCGCACGATACGTGGCATATTATTTTATGGTTTTATGTTTCACTTGTTTTAAATACGAGTACCTACACAATTTACTCAAAATCTAAAGGCCTAATATGTGTGATTGCAACATAGATAGTAATAATATTACTATAATAATGTTATATATGATTGAACCGTGATAACTCAGGGGCTAAACGCTCGCTGTAAATATCACAATACACGAGTAACCCGCGTTCAATCCGCGACGACAAAAATTGACGCGTCGGTATACGATTGCAGTTTCAAGGGAAACCGGCATAACTGATAAATTAAAAAAAAAGTTGCGAAGACATGTGAAGTCTATCAAAACGCTTACACCGAATACCAAATTCGGAACAATTTTCAATTTTTAAACCTGTACGTTGTCGTAAAGCGACAATAAAAAAAAACTAAAGAACCTAACTTAACTACAACGAAAACAACCAAAATAAAATAAATTATTTAAAAATTTGAAAAGTTTTACAGTTTCTTTTATAAAAAAAAGGTATGAAGGTGATGATGGGTTGTAATGAAGATAGTGATTTACAATATTATTAAAAAAAAAATAACAAAGATAGGCACGCAGCGTTTGAAGTAGGTACACGCGGCGCTTGAAGTAGGCAAACACAGCGCACTAGTAGGCGGAGGCGTAGGCGTGGCTAGGCGACGACTTAAGGAGCGGGCAGAGGCTTGCAGGATCCCGAGGCAGTGCGGAAAAGGCCTTTAGGAGATGCTTCAAGTATCAAAGCTCAAGTCAGACTCCCCCATTCGCCGATTGTTCGGCTTTTTTTCCTTTTTTGACGGATCTGGCATAAGAACGGAAAATTATTCTCCTTAAATTTGAAATTATTTAAATTAAAAGCAAATTCTTGTAAATGGCCAAGAAGAAAGGAGTATTTTTGAAGTAAAAACATCAGGCCGGTAACGATATTTGAATAAAAATTGCCATGACAACCTGATAAACAACGATGTCAAAACATGTCAAATTTTGGTTTTAGGTTCGTAATACAGAAACGGCAAGATTTAAGTGAAAAATGAGATATTATTTATATAGGAAAAAAAAGTAGCGCAACAGCGCGCACGAAACCCGATATTGCAGAGTTACGGAGAACTAAATAAAAGACCGAAAAAGGTAGACTCCATTGACATCGATTTAAAAAGTGCTGATAACGGGAAAATACGACGTGAAAATGATTTGTTATTGTGTTCTTATGGTTTAAAAATGTTACAGGTTCCTATGGAAATAAAGGTGATGCAAAATATCTAGTTTTGAGATGAATGCAGAAAATAGAAAACAGAATGGAAAAATAAATTTAAAATAGTTAAAATGGTATGTAAGTAACATAACACTACAACGTATGTACATAATGCTTTGAATTAATTTAAGCAGTGCATTCACTTAGTTATGCTCATACGACTCTTTATGCAGTGAAATTCACCCCTAGTTGCAGTAATAACGTAATTTTTCAACGCAGATAATATTATATCAAGTATAAAAATGTAGAACGATATTGGGGTGGCAAAGGAAACCCCTGCCGCGCCTATACCCACAGTCGCTCATATTATTAGTAAATGGTCGCTTTCAATACTTCAGACATTGATGTATATATTACACATAACTCAATGACTTCAGAGCTCAGTCAAATTACTAACTCCGGTTTTATTAATAAATTAACTTTCCGAGGAGCTGTTCATCTGGAGATTTTGGATTATGTCAGGAGTCTGGAGATCATTTAAAATGTCGGAAGAATCCAGATGAATCCCG
The DNA here is from genome assembly GCA_036936625.1 of Parnassius smintheus behrii. Taxonomy (NCBI): domain Eukaryota; kingdom Metazoa; phylum Arthropoda; class Insecta; order Lepidoptera; family Papilionidae; genus Parnassius; species Parnassius smintheus. The sequence goes on along the minus strand of JAUPFT010000009.1, from coordinate 14,894,117 downwards.
TTCATCTGGCAACGCTTAGTACAGCGCGGTCCACATTACACTTTATGCCGAATTTATATATCAAGGATAAAAAATGTAGGGCGACAATGTGGAGCAAGGAAACCCCTGCCGCACCTGTACCTACTGTCGATGATATTAGTAAATGATCGCTTTCGATATCATTTTACTTTTAACTGGATACGAGGTATTCCATCATAGTCCTCAAGGGTGATAACGCAAAATTTACATTTTAAATTATAATGGAGGATGAATGTATACGTCTACCATGTGGACTGTGGGCTCGTTTGTCACCCTTATTTTATAATGCTAAAGTTATAGCCTATGTACCTCCCACAGTCGAGTACGGGCCTCTTCACTTTTCTGAGAGGGTTTAAAGCCAAGGAACTTTGATTATATACCTGTCTATATAATCAAAGGCAAGGAAATGTCAGCAGCGCTGTCCTAATGCGTGTTGGTGTAGGTACTTTACGTCATGAACTCTAAATATTTTGCTCAGACCTGCAGGTGTCCTCATGATGCTTTCCTTCACCGCCGTGCATGTGATAAATCAATACTTATAAAATTGCAATTAACAGTTCATCGGTGCTGGCTGGAATTGAAACCGGGTAGCTCTCGTGCAGTGAAATTCACGGCGAGCTTCCAGTCTCTGAGCTGCCATAACTCTTACCATTTTTTTTGACAATGTACTAAAAGATCAATGTGAATATAATAAAACGGCCGTCAACGCACCTGCATTTCCTCTGGTGTTACCGATGTTTTTGGGCGACTGCGATCACTTACTGTCATGTGAGCCCTAGGTAGGTACGAGGGTGGATTGAAAAGTACTTGGCCTAACCAAGAAAATAAACACATACTAAATCAGTTATATTTTTATTTTTCTACATATTCACCATCAAGTTCAATACACTTTTGCCACCTCCCCTTCCAAGCATTTAGACCGTTGAAAAAAAATGATTCTTCCTTAGAGTCAAAATATGCGTCTACAGCTGCTTTGACCTCGTCGTTTGTCGAAAATCTTTGACCTCCCAAGTGCTTTTTTAGGTTAGGGAACAGAAAGAAGTCTGATGGTGCCAGATCAGGTGAATACGACGGATGCGGTAACAGTTCAAAGCCACAGTTGTGAATTTCAGCCATTGACTGTACTGACGTGTGAACACGGGCGTTATCTTGATGAAACAGGACTTTTCTTCTGAGCATTCCTCGACGTTTTTCTTTTATTTCCTCTCGTAAACGACGTAGTAAGGTGCAGTAGTAATCAGAGTTTATAGTCTGACCCCTTTCAAGATAATCAATCATAATCACACCTTTCGAGTCCCAGAATACTGAAGCCATCACCTTATTTGCCGACAAAATCGACTTAGCCTTTTTAGGGGGTGGTGAACCAGGTCTTCTCCACTGTTTTGATTGTTATTTTGTTTCCGGTGTACAGTAATGAACCCATGTTTCGCCCATAGTAACAAAACGATTCAAAAAATCATCTGCATCGGCTTCAAATAACTCCAAACAATCGCGTGAAATAGTCAATCGCGTCCTTTTTTGTTCAACTGAAAGCAGTCGCGGAACCCACCTCGCAGACACCTTGTGGAAACCCAACTCGTTGACAATGATGTTTTGAGTTCGTTCATAAGAGATGCCTATAATCTCGGCTATCTCTCTAATTTTTAATCTGCGGTCTCCCATTATTAAATCAAGTACTTTTTTAATATTTTCGTCAGTAGTTGACGTCGAAGGCCTTCCAGAGCGGGGTTCATCTTTCACACTCTCTCTACCACGCTTAAATTCTGCTATCCATTTTTTGACGGATGAATATGACAGAGCACAATCGCTTAATGTACTGACCATGTCATCATGGATGGCTTTTGATGATAGCTCCTTCTTATGGAGGTACTTAATGACGGCACGCTGCTCGATTTGCTCCATTCGCGGAAATTATGTCCGATTACTTTGTTAATAAATTTATAAAATCACAACTAATTATCACACACGTTTCGAACTTCACACAATGAACTAGTCTGAACTGAACTAAATAATGTGGGTAGATTTGATTTTTAGAATTGAATGGATCTGCGTTAGGCCGAGTACTTTTCAATCCACCTAGGTATATGATTTGAATCCCCTTACATATACGCAAATAAAATTAAAGTGTCTGTTTGAAATGTCAAAGTAACAGCTTTTTACTAAATACATATTACTAGCTTGCCAGGCAGACGTTGTTCTGCCCTATTCGACGACCCTTTGTCATCCTACTAAAAATTCTTAAATTCGCAAAAAAAAAATGTGGGTCACTCATTGGAAAAAAAACTATCCTATCTCTCAAGTTGGACGAAACTGCATCCGGTGCGCAAATTTGATTAAAATTGAAAGCTCTACCGCACCTGTACCTACTGTCGATGACATTAGTAAGTGATCGCTTTCGATATGATTTTACTTTTAACTGGATACGACGCATTCCATCTTAGTCCTCAAGGGTGATAACGCAAAATTCACATTTTAAATTATAATGGATGATAAATGTATACTTACGTCTATCATATTTTTATTAGTATTTTTATAAGCAATTTTATAAGTAAAAATTGGCAAAAAAAATGTGGGTCACTCATGGGCAAAAAAACTATCCTATCTCTCAAGTTGGACCAAACTGCACACGGTGTGCAAATTTGATTAAAATCGGTTAAGTACGGCGGACAAAAAACTTGACACATAATTTATATATATTAATATAAATATACGGTACTTATAACAAAAAGACAATTTTAAAAAAAATTCTCTGTCTGTCTGTTTGCTCTGGCTAACCTCAGCAATAGCTGGACCGATTGTAGATTAGAAAAATAGTTAGCGTTCCGAAAAAATTAAAATCCATGAAATTCAATCGTAATAAATTCAACACGTACGAAGTCGCGGGAAAGAGGTAGTTAAAATCAATAATAGTAAAAGTAGTTACCAATAGGAATCATCAGCACATAAAATTCCAATGCTGAACATGGGCTTCTGTCGTTGTTTTTTATAACTACTATTTGTAGGCAGATTGAAAATCACAGTATCAGACGCTTCTCCTTTAATGGACGACACACACGGTCAGTTCAACTGATTATTCCAACTGATCGGTTTAAACTAGGACTGTTGATATTTTTTAAAATATCGGATATTCGATATATCGATAAATAAACATATATTTAAAACTACGATATTGATATATTTTTAATTATCGATATATCGAAAATCCGATATTTTAAAAAATATCAACAGTCCTGGTTTGAACTGATCAGGTGAACTGACCGTGTATGTCATCCATTACGCTGCTGTCCGTCGCGCGTAGTTATTTTACGTCTGACTTAAACGAGATGGTATAACACCATCTATCGAAAGTCCCAAGTTTTTCTTGCATTTCCCGGAGTCGTTCCTTATATAACCAAGGACGAAATAGGGTGATGATTGATTGAGGTGATGGTTTGAAGTACACTTTGATACATAAATGTGGTTCGTTATTTGTATCAAATGTCTGTGCATATGGACCATTGGCGGAAAAGATAAAACAAGTCCTCCGATGATGATGTGAACCTCAAGATAATGTCTCTGCTTAGACGACTGTCTGCTGGCTCAAGCGATTGATGCGATGACGCATTAATAAATTGTGAAGCAATTTTTAAGCAAAAGTTTTTTAGGATTTTTATGTTATGTTTCTTATTTCAATTACCATAAACCTATAGTTTCAATGATAAAAATTGCTAAATAACCTACTAACAACTAGTTATTATTGTTTAATTTTTATTGTAAGATAATAAAAATTAAACAATAATAACTTCTCATTTATTCAATAAAAGAAAAAAAAATTGTATTGTCATGCATCAACGTGATCAAAATGATCGTGTCGTCAATGTTGAAAAAATTACTTTGTACTCGTAGCAGCGTAAAATCTACTTTATTTTATAGTGACTCATTTCATCGAACAAAAATTTATTTACTCTCTGGGCGTTACATAAAATAGACGCTAGATGGCCTTAATACGACTAGTTTGGTATAAATCGGTAAGTTATGAAATCTTGGATTATTATGAATGGATTGGTTAAAATAATTTTATCAATATGGTTTTTTTATTTAACTTTTTTTGGTTTTAAAATATAGCATATTTCACCTGAATTTTGAATTTTACGGTCTTACCCCATCACCGATCTTACCCCAATGCACTATATAAGTTTAGTCAAAGAATACCTATAAGAAACACGACGTTTTAGTGTGTTTCGGTATGTGGGATATGTGGTAATCTCCGCCCACGATGTCAATACAATTGTGAAGTCTTCACGTAATAATTTCGAGAATCAACTATTGGTCGCGCTTGAATTTTTAAATCCGGATTTAAAAATTCAAGTGCCTTGGAAAGCACGTAAAGCCGTTGGTTCTGCGCCTAATCTCTCTCCGGTCGTGTCGGTTTACCATCCCATCGGATAATGAGAGTGAGGAAATACAGAGTACACCTGTGCTTGCGCATACACTTGGGCACTATAATCCGGTCCTGTGCCAATGGCTAGATTACATTGAGAAATTCGGTCTGGAGGAATTAAAAATGGAGACGCCAGTAACTTAAGGTATCTTCGATAAAGATTTAGTGGACTGTAATTTTGGTGCATACGGCAAAGGGGAAAATAAATAGGTGGGATAGCACGCACTGACCTGATGAGGGCTGCCGCGCCTTCCTCCTGGAGTGTCTGCTATATAGCGAGCTCGCCACGTGGTTCGGCGCACACGCACTCTCGGAACAGTCTCGTGAAGTCCCACAGTCTCCACCTTTGCCCTTACGGGGGCGTCTCACACTTTTATGAGTTACAAAGACACAATGTCTGATGCGGTGAATATTAAACATAAACAGGAGAACTCAATGTTCGTCCTGCGCGGTTTGCGGTTAATGTACATAAGACGCGACGGGTGGCCGTGCGTTGCGGATGGCGTAATGTCACTTAGTATAATTATAATATATAATATTAATATTATTTTTTATCAAAAAAGACATTTGTACGGTTTACACGCGATAGAAGCGAAACCTTCAGAAACTAAACTTCGAGAGAACGAGACGACGCGACGCAGAGTATCAGGAGTAGGATAATTTTAGGGTTTACTTTTATAATATTGTCACCACAGAATACCCGCGTAAAATAGCAGCTTAAAACTGCTGTGTTTCGTATGGTGGGTGTAAAGAACCGGAGACCCACAGAAATCTAAATAATAATATTTAGATTTCTGTGCGGAGACCCTTTTAACTGGAAACGAGGCATTCCATCTCGGTCCTCAGAGCTGGCAACGCATCTGCATTTTGATTTTTAATTGAAGATAAATGTAGATGTCACACATCCATTTACCAACGGGTGGACTGGGTGCTCGTTTGTCACCCTTATTCTATAAAAAAAAGTTTAAACATTATCTTATACATTATATTATAATACAGATAACAGGAAACACTGTATACTGTATTCTATTTCATTCCCTCGCAGACTCAATTATATAGATGTATATTATGTTTGTCTCTTGTTAATGACGCTTTTTCGTATCATACTTTCAAATGACGTCTTTATAGAAGTCTTCACTTCAAAAATCTTAACGCAAATAGTAGGTGTATAACAGTAGTTTGTTTTCTTTACGCATTGGATGACGACAAGGGACAGAGCGATCGGCGCGCCCACAAACAAACATCACTGCTGGTGACCTCCGGTCAAGTAAGACTGATATCGTTCTGATGTAATAAGCTTATTTTAATATAATAAGCGTGTGAACGAAAGAGTTTTAAAGTATGATTTTTTATTTACGCGAATACTGCACATTAAATGAAACTGACTTTTTAATTCCCGGCGTTTCGGGCGCTTTACCACCCATGGTCACGGGGAAGACTGAGGTATTTGACGTCCTACGGTCCTACTGTCATAGCTAACGAAGGCTACTTTCAACTTTTAAATATTTATCTTTGGTCCGATCTATGCAAAACGAGCTTACAGTATCTTGAAGTAGTGTGCTTAGGCTTAGATATAATTTCATCAATTATCGGATCCCATGTTGACAGTAGCTCCTAGCTATCCTCTAGGTTGAAATTCGGAAGTAGGAGTAGGCGTCAGTACTTTAACCAGTTTTTTTTAAATAGAATAATACTACGAGCACACAGTCCACCTGATAGTAAGTGGACGCTGTGGCCCATAGACATCTACATTTATCTTCAATTAAAAATCAAAATGCAGATGCGTTGCGAGCCATGAGGACTGGGATGGAATGCCTCGCTTCCAGTAGAAAGGGTCTCCAGTTCTCTACACTCACCATACGAAACACTAAGCATTAAGCTGCCATTTTACACTAGTATTATGTGAGAGCGTGATCCCATCCCGGTCGAGCCGGCTCATCAGTGCTTCAATCACAATATAGCTGTAGCATGGCTCTACCACGTAAAGAAATTTGTCCACGTGGTTAAAGTTTTCGTTTTCGTCATAAGCCGTCAATTTAGTTTATAAATATATCTTTTTATGTAATCACTAATAACAATAATACCTACTATCGATTATTAATAGCCTATAATGTAATAAAAATAGTGAGTACTTTAATATTTTTAATACGCGTATTTGGCAGGGCACAGATCATTTGGAGCCTTGCCACGTTTTTGTTTTTGTGTGACGGTTGTGAACAGTACTAATTTAATTGTTCAGACTGATATATAAAATATAAGATGTAACTGAACTGAATAACAAGATTAATTGATATAAATATACTATAGTAAATATTATGATGTTATTTAATGTTTACTACGCAAGAGATATTCAAAAAGTTTTTCATCTAGTCATAACTACTATTTTAATTTAGCATTAACCAAAGTACACCTTCAGGTCACTCTATCAAGTCCAGAGGTAAGGCCTCATCATAATTTACAAAAGGACCTGGTTCTACTCTTTGAGGAGTTCCAGTAGCATGGGGTAGGACCAATTCAGGCAGCCCCGCGTATTCTGGGGGGGGGGGGGAGGCAAATTCAAAGTCTCGAGCGAGACTATAACTGCTCGGGGCAAACGGAGGAACAAGACCAAGGCGACCCCTGCCACTTTATTCGTGAATTTCTGCAATATCAGGGGACTTCACTCTAACCTAAACGCCGTCCACTACCATCTGCAGACGGCGAGGCCGGCTCTGCTCTTTCTGACCGAGACGCAGGTGTCCTCCTCAGCTGTATCTCTGCTACCCGGGGTACAAACTGCAACACTCCTTTGTGCCTCGGGCTGGAGTTTGCGTTTACATCAGAGAGGACATCTGTTCTCGACGCCTCAGCAGTCTTGAAGGTTCGGACCTGTCCATCAATTGCTCGCCAGAAGCTACAGATACAGGTAATGTTAGAAGAATTCTTAGTGAAATGCTTACGTTTGGAAAGGTGGAGATCAAATTGTTTTCAAAAATAAATTGTAAAATACTTAAGGGGTCGGTATCATCAGGTAATGAAAACAACTTTAACGCTTTACTTTCATTAAACAAATCATTGGAGTCTATATCCTTATTATCCTGATCTGTCAGTCGTTCTTCAAGAACAAAACCATGTTTTAAAATATCGCTGTCACTTAATTTGAATACCTTGCTAAATATCCGAAAATATTATCATACACATTTAATAAGTCAAATCGGTTTTTTAGAGAGCTTAATGTATGATCTATAATTTTTAAGAAAAAAACTAATTTAAAAGGCAGTTTTTGGATCATGAGGGGTCTCATCTCGGTGTTCATAGTCAAACAGTTTTGGTTTAAATTTCCTCCTGACCGTTGGTAACGGTGGAAAGTCTTCTTCAATTTCGAAAGAGAGTGCTACTTCTTTCGCTTGTACAAGAATTTCTTCAAACGATAGGTCAGATTTAAATTGCTGGAAGTGATCAACAAAATTTTTAGGTAGGTTTGGAATACTTTAATGTTAATTGTAGCACTTTGCATTTGTTTGTTGACAATATTTATGTGAAATAAAACGTCATGCCAAATAATAATTCCATAAATAATTTGAAATTTTTGTACAGACGTTAACAGGTAACTCGCTTTATGTCTTGCATCAATGTGAAAGGAATTATCTTCAGCTACTTTTAGAAGACTTTCACAAACCTTAATTAAATAAAGTTTAAGGGGTTTCATTGAATCAATCCTTCTGGACCATCTTGTCTCACTTAAATTTAACCCTGATGACGACGAAAAAAAATTATATAACTCTTGCACAAGATTAAAAAAGTTAATTGTAGCATCAGACACTTTAGAGGCGTCATTTACTGTTAAGTTAAAAGTATGAGCTGCACAAGGTACAAAAAAGGCTCTCGGGTTCGCGTCAAGAATGCGTTTTTGAAGCCCAACATGCTGTCCCTTCATGTTTGCCCCATTATCAAAACCTTGTCCCCTAATATTTTTATATCTAAATTTAATTTTTACTAAATTTCTGTCACAAATGTATATATCCCTTTCCCTGTAGAGTCCAGTATTGGATTAAACGCAATAAAACTTTCCTTAACTTCAAACTTTTTTGAAGTTGTGTTAAGCACAGCATACCTCAGAATAAGACTAATTTGCTCATTATGACTAGTGTCTGGTGTACAATCTAATCATCATTCTCTAGACCATTTTCCATTATCTGGGGTCGGCGCAGTAAATCTTCTTGTTCCATTCCTCTCTATCAGCTGTCATTTCCATGCTTACTCCTTTCATTCTCGTATCACTCTTCACACAATCGATCCATCTTTTATTCGGCCTTCCTCTGCCCGTGTGTCCCTCCACATTCATATTCAACACTCGTTTTGTGACATGACTTTCATCCCTCCGCATCACATGCCCGAACCATGCCAATCTGCTTCCTCTCACCTTTTCCACCACTGGCGCTACTTTCAGGCTTCCTCTTATATACTCATTCATATAAGGGTACCATCACAATAGACGCTCGGAAAGTACTGTAGTGCTTCCGCTGTGGTGTTAATTTTTCGTACAATCATAATATAATCCGCAGTCATATTCCAAAAGGCATATTTTCCTCGATGGAGTTGCCTTCACAGCTAAAGCACAATGAAGAGGTAAACATGTTCATTTGTTTTTATTTCAAAGAATAAATGTGACAAACGAACACACAGTTCACCTAATTGTAATCTACATGACCCTTAGGACATATCGAAATGCTTAATATTAAAAGGTTCTTCTGTTCCCATATCAACACCACAGACATCAAGCAGGGGACGGGCAGTATCATCTTCCTGATAACAAATCAAAATAATAATATCTACACTGCGTTTGCCAACTCGCCTACTATGCCTGGCAACTATAGAAAATATAGGGATATTTTCTTTCATTGTTATGTAATGACAATAAAATGTAACGACAAAGTGAGCCGTAACCAAAAAAAAAAATGCTACTATCCTAATATTCAAACGAACATGGTTGTTTCTTGTTCGCCATCATTAGAATTAAGTGTCTTCTCTTGGTCTTGGACCCACTTCAATTGTTTGAAGCGTTGTAGCCTCCAAAGAATAATGTAATACCCTATTACCTGTATTTATACCGACTTAAAAGTTATAACCCTTAAACCAAAACAACAGCGAAAATGAGAGAAAAACAACTTTATTTGATGCCACAAAATAGTATTTTTTTATTAAAATTATTTTTAAAATATGGTATTGTAGCAACAAATATAGGTACATTTAAGCCAGAATTATGATGAAGTGTGATTGATAATCACAGCGCTAACAATCTGACGATGCCTTATATAATTATAGTTATAAGCAGTCGCTAAACATTAGTTTAATGGTCGCCACGCGCGGTCAGTTCTACTGATCATTCCAATTGATCAGTTCAAACTAAAACTGTTGATATTTTTTAAAATATTGGATTTTCGATATATCGATAATTATAAATATACCAATATCGGAGTTTTTTTTATAAGTTTATTTATCGATATATCGAAAATCCAATATTTTAAAAATATCAACAGTTTTTGTTTGAACTTTGAACTGATCAATTGGAATGATCAGTTGAACTGACCGTGTGTGTCGTCCATTTTATTTTACTTTGTTGTTTATTAGTAAAAATATGTAAACTCATGCACGCCTTAGCAGAAGAAGCAATACCAAGTCGTAATCATCATCATTACAACCCATCACAAGTTCACTGCTGAACAATGGTACCCTCATTCATCGATTTCCTGCAGCTTGAAGAACCGATTACTGATTGGAAAGAAAGATTCTCGTATGGTAAACGAAGTGTTAGGCGGCCCACTATATGAAGTGACAACCTGATAAGAGAATAATAAGTAAATAAAATAAAATATGTTTATGCCAAAAGACAAAGATATGTGTTGGCAGCGTAAAGTACTAGAGCAAATCATTTCCTCGTGGGTATCGTAATAATTGACTGCGATGTAAGTGGCAAAGGTCAAAACGACTGTCACGTGTTAGTTACCAAATGTAACATTATATTGCCGCATCCATTACAGTCTATAAATCCACTACTGAACATAGGCCACTCCCATAGATAGCTGCATAGGGGGATTTCGCAATCAGTGGCGTAGCTTGGGGGGGTGCCGGGGGGATGGCTCCGAGCGCCATACGAAAGGCGTGGCGGCAGGTGCCAAGATTTTTTCAATAAAATTAACACCAAACTGCGCCCGCAATGTTACGTGCCAAGCAAAACCGCAGGGGTGGGTAGGAGATAAAGTCGAATACTGTCAAAGTGCTAGCGACAACCACCCGGCGCCCGGCCGGCCGGCACTGCAGCGGCAAATTGCCGTAAACGAATAAACAAGCGACAGCGAGTACTTAGTTATTCAATCAAACAAAACAATCACTGTGGAACATAGGCGCAAGGAATGCCACAAAGCACGGTCCCGAGCCACCTGCATCCATCGACTTCCTGCATATCTTACCAGGTCCTCACTGCAACTAATGCGGGGACGCCCTACACTTCGCTTACTGGTCCGAGGCTGCCACGCGAGAACCTTTCTGCCCTATCAGCTGTCGGTTCTTCGAGCTATACGGTCGGCCCATTCACTTCAGTTTACTAATCTGTAGAACTATGTCTGTTGCTCTGGTTCTACCACGGTTATCCTAGTTTTTAATACTATCATGCAAAGAAACTCCGAGCACAGCATTCTCCATAGCTCGCTGAGCGACCTTGAGCTTCATACGACCAACAATGAAGGACCACGTCTCAGATCCATAGGTCACCACAAGCAACACATACTGATTGTACAATCTCGTTTTGAGTTTTTGATATATGCCTGACGAGAAGATGTGTCGTAATCTCCCGAATGCTGCCCAGACGATTTGAATCCGTCAATTGACCTCTCGGTCAAAGTTGGACTTACCTAGTCGGACTATTTGTACCAGGTAAACGTACTCGTCAACAACTTCGAGCTTAGTGCTACCAACAATAATTGGCATAGGTGTGACGTGAACGTTCCACATAACTTTGTTTTGTCCATGTTCATCTTAAGACCAATCCGTTGGGAGACACTACTAAGGTCAATAAGCATAGTTTTTCTGCAAATCGAAGATGAGTGATGTGATCGCCATTGACGTAAATACCGTATTCTTTTCAGTCCAGTTGCTTGAAAACGTCTTTCAATCCAGAGGTGAAGTTTCGGGGATATTTAGCCATCGTTATCCTACTGTACAAACACTTCAACACTTCGATATACCGACAGTCAACTTGGCACCGCTGAAGAGATGTCCTGTCCAAATTTTGACGGAGTCAAAGGCTTTCTCTTAGTCTAAATACTCAAAACAAAGTGGCGGATTGTGCTCTTCGGTCTTCTGTACAATTTGGCGAAGGGTATGTATGTGGTTTAGGGTGCCAAAGCCTTTTCGGAAATCGGTTTTTTTGGGAGGCTGAAAGTTGTTGAGTCCGTATGCGAGACGATTCGTAATGTAATAACTCTTGAAAACAGCACGTAGACGCGACTCTGAAGGGAAATCAGTCTGCAGTTCTTCAAGAGAGTACTTTCGCCTTTCTTGAAGAAAAAGATCAACGCACTTCTGCTTTACGCTTATGGAGTAGTGCCACCATGGAGAACGGAATTAAAGAGTTTCTGAAGGCCTTCATTTACCGGTTTTTGGCGGAGAGCATACCGGGAGGCATATTTTGGCGACTAAAATGTAGATGTTGGGTTATCGTACGAGAATGTATTGAGGCGAACAATGTTTACTTCCGAAGACAGAGTAACTGCTGAAATTCATGATATATTCCAACAGCTGCGAAATCTAGGGCAAAAATATGCCTTTTAATGCCTGCAGTAATATTGGGCTGGAAGAATTTAACTAACATCAAGGTCGTTGGGATATAAATACAGAAGAGGTACAACAGGAACGCGTGCGTTGCAGCTGCAAAAGACCCAGACTGTAAAAAGGGATTATTAATTCCGGCTTTCTGGGTTTGTTAAAATACGTAATTGAGTCCAGACTTGAAGATGGCTTGCCAAACATTGTCATAATAAAAATAATAAAAATTAAATATAAAAATAAAATTAAAAATAATACTGAGGATTTTATAACATCTGCCGTTAGTAATGCAAGTTATGAGAGAAACTTTTTTTAAACTAAAGTTAGCAAAAAATTATCTGAGATTGCCTGCGTCAACACCGACTACCGAATTTAGATATTCTGGAAATGGAACATGACATACATTTTGATATTGACGATTGTGTTAAAGATTTTGCTTCAAAAACATGTAAAACACACTCATTTAAAAATAAGCAGGCACCGATTGCAAGTTTAGATCAATAAGAGCTTTAGGAAGAGATTAGCAATTCTTTACATGGTTAAATCTAGCTATCATAGATGCCAAAACACTCCACCTTGTCTTGCAATCGAGAATTAGCTGCAATTCCTTACCGAATTTTGCTTTAATATATGTTTGCAATAATTCATTTTTCTTTGGAGATGATTCAAAAAAATTAACAATCTTGGGCACTTTTTGAATTACTGCCCTGAAATTGTAATAAAATTCACTAATATCTTAAGAAATAATGAAGGAAGAAAATAATTAAATTAAAAATTATGATAATATTATGTTAAATTACATAAATTATTATGTTATTATTGTTATGATATCTTTTTAAATATACCTGTAGGTAGGCCTCAATTGTATTTCTTCTTCCGGTTCTTCACCAGTTACAAAAAATCACAAGGGTTATCAATATAGATATAAGAAAGAAGGATATATGCCCAGTAGTTGATAATTTAGTGATTGAAACCGAGACCGAGATATTGGTCCAAGGAAATGTTAAACTCTTGCAGTTTTTTTCTCAGAGCTACTACACATCTTCTACGGGAAAACTGCCCAAGATATAAGCCAGCCCCAGATTTCAAACAATGGTTTTCCATTCGTGAACATGTGAATGTTTACGTTTAAATATCGATGATTCTGAGAAGAGGTCCATTTCACAGATGTTTTATAAATCTCTAAGTTCAATAGTAATTTTCTTTTGAGTTGAAGTTGAAGTTGAGTGAATTGTATGAGCAGAGGCCGACAACTTATGACCTTCTGAATCAAACAGTTGAGAGTGGTATGCCATCCTTAGCGACCATTCGTAATATTTTCTTCCATGGAACATTTTGTTGACTTGGAAAAACAATTGTGATGACTTTTAACTTTTTAGCCGGTGTTGAAATATTTTGTTGCTGAATAGAGAGCTTGTACTGGCGGTTTCAGTATCACTAACGCTACATATGGATTTTTCTGTTATCTTATGCTTCGTACGCAAGTGTACTTGCAAGTCCTTATTTTGATTATAAAAGGACTACGTTTACATTGAGCATAAAGGCCATCTTCCGATCTTAAAAATACAATACAAAATTATTACTGTCTTATTCCTTATAAATCACTTTAGCACTCATTTTTGTGTTCCCGATTCCAACTTTACCTATAGCCAGTTATTTATTATTAATTTACATTAATTTTATTTAGATGTTGATGAATGTTGCTGTTCAGATATAAAAATAAACCGTTTATTTCAACTTAAATCGCATGTCACAAACTACGCACTAGTACGCACGGTGCGTCATGAACTCACGAATCACGACAGAAATAATGCAACCATGCAAATCACCCGACAGATATTTTGGGGAATTCCCGTACAGAGAGAAATTCCACTTTGTCACTTGACTCACACACAGATACGTACTTCGATTTGGGGGGAAAAATAAAATCTTGCAAATCTTGCGGATGCCACACGTGTTATCCTGCATTTGTAATCCCGCTAATTTCATGCGGGATTGCGCATTGTGAGTGGCATTGCATTCCCTATTAAGAGCCTTGCAAACACTGTGCGGATCATGACGTAAGCTACTTTGTATATAAGCAGAGAATCTGACTGCGATCAGTGCAGTCTAAGAAAATGGCTAGACTTGTTATGGTATCGTTGGCCCTTGATTTATTTGTCTGCATCCACGCAGCTCCAGGTACGGTAAAATAGAAATTCAATATTTAATTACGATAGAAAAATTGAAATAGGTATATTTTACAATAAATCTGTTAGTTAGCATACTAATCATATATCAATAAAAAAATTTAACCGACTTCAAAATGGAGGTTCACTAAAATTGATCTTAATTCCACTTTTTTTTAATATTCAATGTACTTATTGCAATATTCTCGAGGATTTATTCAAATTTAACAGAATCAAGGGATGTAGGTTCAAAAAGTATACTTTGATACCCATCCGATAATATTTAAAGGCGATATTTATTTTTTAATATAGAATTCATAAAATTAGAAGATGGTCTGACAGTGATCGTGTAACTTCTGAACGACTAGTTCAAGGTGAGATTGAGATATATTTTTGTCAAGACGATGGGTGATAGCTGGGCTAGGATCTGATAGATGGTGATTGAGAAATATAGATAGAGAGATGATTACAATAGAACAGATAGAGAGATAATTAGTTTTGTGGCAAAAAATAAAATCGCAAAATGTGACGAATTCGTTGTGGAAGCTCATCACGCCGACAGAAAGGGTGGAACGTGTACCGACCTATTTACCTAGTACTATGTAAAATTAAAAATATTAAATAAATGATAGATTAAGTTTCAAAGCTGTAATATGTTTTATAATAATCATACCTAAGTATATCTCTACGTGGTAGCTATATTATGGTTGCAGCACGAATTGTTCAACTCGACCAGGGAAAGACCACACTCTCTCACGGAATACCAACGTGAAACAGTAGAATAATGCTGTGTTTCGTATAATGAATACAAAGAACTGGAAAGCATTTTTACTAGTAAAGGGGCATTCCAGTGCTCGTTTTTCACCCATAATCTAAACAAAAATTATATATATATATATATATATATATATATATATATATATATATATATATATATATATATATATATATATATATATATATATATATATATATATATATATATATATATATATATATATACTTGCTTATGGGCCACCCGGTATATATATACATATATATACATATATATATATATATATATATATTAAAAAAAAACTAATGACATTATGAAAAAGGTTTTTATTTTGTCATAATCCTTATAAAATGGGAATTATTTTTTGAAAATTACATCATCTAAATGTAATCCGTTACGATCGCGGCACTCCTGTAAGCGACGTTTAAAATTATCCATCACTGCGCGGCAAGTAAGCTCTGTAATGTTTGCCATTTCTCTTTGGATATTTTCTTTCAGGACGTCAATTGTCCGCGGGTTGGTTTCGTACACTTTAGTCTTAAGATAACCCCATAAGAAAAAGTCCATTGGGGTCAGATGTGGACTACGTGGTGGCCAAGGAATATCTCCTCTTCGAGAGATCACTTTATTAGAGAAAAGTTGACGGACGATCGGCATAGCGACGTTAGAGGTATGGGCAGTTGCTCCATCTTGTTGAAACCAGGTCCGCGTATTGAAGCCTGGAAAATTCTGCAACTCTGGTGTAAAAAAGTCCTGGATCATAGCTACATACCGTTGTGAAGTAACAGTAAGCGCGCGGCCTCTGCCGTCCTCAAAAAAGTAAGGGCCTATAATGCCATGCGCTGACATAGCCGCCCAAACTGTCACTTTAGGGCTATGTAAGGGCTTTTGATGTTTGCGATTTGGATTTTCGCAACTCCAGTAGCGACAATTTTGCTTATTGACATGGCCGTTGATGTGAAAGTGAGCCTCATCAGAGAATAACACGTTATTAAACGAAGTAAAGCGGTTCAACATTTCATTTGCGAAATTTAGTTTGTGGATAGTGTCAGTATCTTTTAATTCCTGTACCTACTATCTGAATCTTGTACGGGTGAAGATGTAAATCTTTCTTTAAAATTCGCTGTAACGATGTTTTGGGTAAGTTTAATGCACTGGAACGCTTACGAGTAGACTGGGTAGGATTTTCACGAATTGAGTGTTTCACTACATCGATGTTTTCTTCCGTCCGTGATGTCCTTGGTCGACCTGACCGTTGTTTATCCAACGTCGAACCACTCTCTTCGAACTTAATAATCCAGTTCTTAATCGTTTGAACACGTGGAATGTCTTTAAAGTTGCGTAACTTCTGATATTCTCGAAATTTACGCCGCGCAATGGTAGCCGAATCATTGTTTCGACAAAACTCGCGCACACAAAATGCACGGTCCGCACCGGTGAAACGCTCCATGGCGACTGAATTCCCAGAAACCGTCGGTACTCCCCCCGCACCGCGCGCGCCACTCATGCGCGCCTTTTGTATTTTATTCGAAATTTACATTTCTAACGACTTATGGGCCAACTTGTATAATCGGAATCTCGGAAACGGCTCCAACGATTTTCATAATATTTACTGTCCAGGGAGTTTCGGGGGCAATAAATCGATCTAGCTAGGATTTATTTTTAGAAAATGTCTTTTTGTCCGTGTTTTCAGACAGTGAAAACTGCTACAAAATATAGAAGGTAAATTTTTTTTCAAGTTCCCTTCTTTTGTGAGAAAATCTATTATTTCGAGCCCTTTTTTTAGTATTTTTTTAAAAATACGAAAATTGTAATTAAACTAGCCGGTTATGCTATAACCAGTTCACTTTTTTCTATTATGTCAATAAGATCAAAAATGTTTCATCAGTATGTAATTTATATCTAATTGTAATTTCAAAAAAAAAACCGAGCCAAGCTCGGTCATTCAGGTACTACAATATAATACGAGTACAGAATTTCAACCTTGTTTTAGGTTACGGCGGTGGTAGCGACGGCGGCGGCGCGGCCACGATTCGGAGATGGCGATGGCCATGCTTTCATCCTTGAAAGATACACACTGCGGTGGCGCATTCCCAGCAGATCGTGGCCTTATAGACGGTCTAGGCGGTGGCCATGGAGGTGGTCTAGGCGGTGGAAACGAAGGCGATCTAGACGGCGGCCTCGGAGGCGGACTAAGCAGTGGTAAAGGAGACGGCCATGGGGATGGATTTAACGATGGTTTCGGTAGCAACGGCGGCGGTCATGGTTGGAACGGAAGAGCTGTCTTCAGGTTAAGATTAAGTGCAAACGCACTGGCCAGTGCAAGCGCTAACTCTGGCGGAGGCCGGCACTACGCCGGTTACGGGTAAGCATAGCTTCATAGGCCTTTTTATCGAACTAATTTTCATATAAATCAACATCAATTTTATGAATTCTAATATTTGCCCCCACAAAGTATTATTTTAAAACAAACTATGGTATCGCTTCAGCAAGTCCCCACGGTGAGGCCTACTAATAAGAGACCGAAAGAAGATTTTATAACACAAACACCACTACACAACCCTCCACAAGATTACTGCTGAACATGGACCTATTTAATGCTACAAAGCATGGTCTTAAGCCAACTGTATCAGCCCTTCACTCCATTTAGTGGCGAGCCATTACTTCCTTTTCTTCCTCTTCGATTATTGGTATATATATTATACTAGCTTCGCTCGCGTGGGCATTTATTAAGCAACTTTAATAAATGTTGTTCCGTTATAAAATTGGCTATTAGAGTCGCCTGTGTCTTGCTTTAACTATTGAACGTAGATGATTGATATTTGGCTTAGATATAATAAGTTATAGGAACACGTGAATAAATAAGTTCAATCCAATCCATTCAGTCCAATCTATGGCCAAATTGTCTTGGAATCAATTTTTATTAACATTTTTGTATTTAGAAAAAATTACTTTATTTAAATTGGTTTTTATGGTGGGTTTTTATGCCCATCTTTGGATGAAAAATCTATAAAAACCTGCGTAAAATAACATATCGCTGATACATACAACATACCGCACCAACGCTCTAAGAAGTCTGAAGTATGTCAACATGTTCAGTATCATCCCAACCATTATATTAGTTCTGATAACCATCATAAATCCTCGCGAAAGGATGGATGATCCCACCAAGGATGATTTTCGACGCTATTGAAGTTTAAAAAAAGCATCCTAATTTCAATAGAGAACATGTTTGTGGTGCTACCGTCTGCCTGGGATCCCATAATTACTAAAATTAAATTAAAACCCAGGCATACTACTGCAAGACTTATAGCCTTCGTTAACTATA
The DNA here is from genome assembly GCA_036936625.1 of Parnassius smintheus behrii. NCBI lineage: Eukaryota > Metazoa > Arthropoda > Insecta > Lepidoptera > Papilionidae > Parnassius > Parnassius smintheus. The sequence goes on along the minus strand of JAUPFT010000009.1, from coordinate 14,875,605 downwards.
ACATCAGGACGTCAAGCACTCCAGTCCCCCCCCCCCGTGACCAAGTAATAAAAAAGTATTAAAAAAGTTAAAATTCTTAAAAATAGATTGATTCCAAATGAAGTTCTATTCACAGTGAAAGTGGGAAGAATCACACTCTTGAACGGAAGTAGAAAAATGTTCGCCTTGTTGTGGCGGTGAAAGAGAACATGATATATATATATAATCCAATCGTCATAGCAAATATCCAGCCTATTTGACAATTTCAGGGGGAGGCCTATGTGGACTTTTGATAGGCTGTAATGACGACAATGATGAGCTCTACGCATTATTGCCCCGTCAAAAGTAAAAAAAATAATAGCCTACATCTCATCATCTCATCATTACTGGACACAGATCGTAGACAATTTTTGGCCAAAAAAGTTTTCACTGCGCACGGAATGACTTTAACTGGGGAACCAGATATGCAGGTTTCCTCGCGATGTTTTCCTCACTTTCGAGAACTTAGAAAATCGATACTTCAAATAGCAATTAAATACCTTAATTGCTATTTGAAGTATTTTTAATTATTGAAAAGTCTATCTTCGTTTTTGCGATAAAAGAATTTGCAAAACGTTTATCCAAACTTTGATGCAGCAGTTCGTATGGTGTATGTACCAACACAAATTGTTCGAGTGAGCGAAGCCTTACTGGCTTAAAACGGGTGAAAAATTATCTAAGATCTACCATATACCAAAAAAGCTAAACACCTTATGGCTTCTATGCATAGAGTAAGCTAATGAACAAGATTTCATACGACGATATAATTGATGATTTTGCGAATAGAAACTCGCGCAAGACAGTATTGCAAATCTTTCATATCTTAATTTATTGAATTCCATCATCATCATCAGCCGGATTGTTACCAGATTTTTTTAAAGAATAATGACGACAAACGAGCACACAGTCCACCTAACGGTAAGTGGATGCTGTGGCACATAGACATCTAAATTTATCCTCGATCAGGAATCAAAATTCAGATACGTTACGTCGCTACCCCCGAGGACTAAAATGGAATGCCTCGTTTTCAGTAAAAGGGTTTCCGGTTCTCTATACTCACCATATGAAACGCAACAGCGTTGAGATACTATTTTACGCTGGTATTCTGTGAGTGCGGGATCCTTCCTCGGTCGAGCCGACCTATTCATGCTACAATCGTAATATAGCAGCAGTATGGCTCTACCGCGTAAAATTGAATAAGTACATTATTTTCAAAGTATAAGGGCAATGAAAATAATTTGATTACGTTTACCGAATGTAAGTAGCATTAAATCAAACCTTACCCCGCCTTATTAGTAGAACGTGATTGAGCTTTTTATTAGCTCAGAAATATAACCAGAAAATATTTCTTGTGCAATCTTAATTAAATCTTTGGGTTGTAAATATAATCTAGGAACTGAGTCATCGATCCCCTAGCTCACAATCATACTAATTACGGCAAAAAAGTGGTGTAATCAGGATTATAGTGCACAAGTCGTAAAGTTACAATTTCATTGACTAATTGACTAATTCTAATGCATATAACTAGGGTATCAACTTGTAGAAATCAGTAGGGGCAGCAAAATTTGAATAGTCTACTGGCGACAAATGTGTGAATCCGCCACTGCCTTTTAAGTAGAAGAGCCCGCCCTAAACTACTCAAACATCTAGGTTTTCCAACGAAGTTATTGCTAATATACGTATAACTAAAATTTCCTATAACAGGTTCATTTGTCCTCGAGGGAATCGTACACGTTTTGCTCCCGTGCCATGATGAAACCTCACGACCTACACGGCTCTCGTATATTTTTAAATGAAATTCATAAAAATGTTTTGCATGATCCAAAGATGCCACGGACCATTCCATCAAATAGAGTTCAAAATCTCACAGTGCACTTAATTTTCAATCATTTACCTTAGACAACTTGATAACAAAATAAATGAAGTTGGTAAAATTAAGCCTATGCTGATAAACACCCAATATATTCAACTAAAGAGCTTCTTCATACTCACCGTTTTATGTACAGTTGTATGTACATATTTAGTCCTTTTGCAAACGTAGTAATTGCGGTAAATTATTCCAATAATGGCCACCGGTCAGTACCTGTTTAAAGTTTTGATTCTAAGCGAATAAGTATTCAGTAGCCTTTGTTATTTAATTTTATCGGTGATTTATCATTAGTTATTTATCAATAAGTAGATGGCGCTATTACTACATAAGATAATTAAAGCCAAAACTATGCTGTCTAGTAATATCAGTGATAGAAGATTGGGGTGCGACTAGAAAGCCGCGAAAGATTATTTATTATATAAATAAGGCATAAAACTACGTGTATCCCGCCAAAAACTTTGTTTGTGTTAAAAACATGCTATCAGCGCCGCTAGCGGTGAAAAACTATTTGACGATATAATATAACCATAATATCATGAAATAGCGACGTTGTTTAGTTATTTGAGCATATCGTCGAACGATCTCTATTCATTTATTCGGACAAGCTATAATTATGACATCATGGTCAACAGTGTTAAATTACTACGACTATTTAACGAAATGACAGACTACTTTAAGATATTATCAGTCTACGACCTGGCCACGACATATATATAAAAATCTCTTTGATCAAACTACATATAAGGATAATGAGAATTTTGCAATAATTGCAGGCAGACCAGTTAAAATCAGTTTTCATATACATTATGTAGTATTTGAAGTAAAAACCATATTAATTTTCATATTTTTCATAGACGTCACTATATTATATATTTAAAATATTATGGACGACACACATGGTCAGTTCAACGGATCATTTCAGACAGACCGACAGACAAAAATTCTAAAGACCACTAATTTGGCTTCAGTACCCTTTACTGTGTCCCCTTGACTGGTTTTTTCAAGAATATAATAGAATTACAGACAACTTTTCTACAAATTTATTATATTTAGTATATATAGATTCGTTAAGCTATATGTATGGCTGACTCATTGCCACTTTAGTTTATTCATTCTGTGCTTTAGTTTTCTAGTTTTCTTATCCATTGCGTGACGTCGGTTATTCTGATCGGTTACGCAGATACGGATTCTATCGTGCAATCGTGCAAAAATACTCCAAACATAACCCACCCATTGCTCGACGTGCGACCTTAAGCTTCCTCATATAGTTAAACTACGTAATATACTTTTTTATATGTATTTGTTTAACTAAATATTAATTATCATCCCAAAATATTTGTTTGAGTTATTAATTGTTTGTGACAATTGCGTTAGTGGTTAGAGTGCCTTACCACCGCATCGCGGATACTGGATTCTAAACTCAAATAAAAAAATCGTTTATTACAACAATAGGTTAAATAGGTAATAACTAATGCTGCATAATAGCATATCTCCGATTTTATCGTATAATAGGCGTAATTTAGTCAATTGAAAAACTACCTATTTAAGATCTGAGATTTAAGAATTGTCAAAACAAACATTTCAATTTAATTTCAATGCTATCTAAAATATTTATATATTTTAGATACCTACTAAAAATAAATTTAAAGAAAATGTTTTGAGACATTACTAAACAAATTAGCAAATACAAATTATAATGGTTTTATTTATTAATGATGGTTTCAACCACCCAATTCGGAATGTCAAAAACCAAGGATGAGTCTATTCCCGAGTATAGACCCGTAAATTATTTTTTAAGTATATAAGACCCGAGCAGCTAACAGTACAGCGGCAATGCAATATCCACTATCGATTATCGCCCCGTAGGTGTCCTAAGAGATTACAGAGGGAAAGAAACCAGATGGGCACCAGCTTCTTTCTAATAAAAAATATTAATCAATAACTGCGGTTGCCACTCCGCCTGCCAAGCGTTCATCATCATCATCATTACAGCCCTTCACAAGTCCAATGATGAACATAGGCCTCCCCCAAGGTATACCACAAAGCACGGTCCTGAGCCAACTGCAGCCATCGACTTCCTGCGTGTCTTATCAGGTCGTCACTCTATCTAGTAAGGGGACGCCCTACACTACGCCTATAGGTACGAGGCTAAGCGTTCAGCAATGAACTTTTCATAGGCTGTTATGGTAAGGCATTTGTAGTATAACTCCTGCGTAGTTAAAGAATTATTCCGTGGTTGAAGTAGGATGCAACTGTATAATGTCTTTAATTTTTTCCTTTTTTTCCAGACGTTAAGCATTTGGCGTTACAAGTTAAAGATATATGCTCCAGCTACTCCCTAGCATAATTGGTTCAAAATTTCTCAATGTGATAATAGATGATTCTTTTTTATGTATGTAAAAATATAATATAAATTATATTTTAAAGCAATTAATCTTGTTTTTAATCAAAATTTCAAGATTTTTACATAAAGTACTCAAAAAAATACATAAACACTGTAGCTCGTCGGTTAAGGATACTCTTAATCTGGCCCATTTTCAATATATCTAAAACTTTTTTACACTAATTTGATACATAAACCACATTATATGTTCACATGGTAGAGCCAGGCTGTGATGATTATTTTTGCGACACGAATGGAGCCGACTTTTGTGGAAGAGATCACGCTTACAAATAATCCTACGTAAAATAACAGCATAATGCTGTTGTTTCGTGGGTGAAGCAGTAGATTGGAGGTCCTTTTTTAGGTTACACATTCTACTACTGAGTTAATGTAAATATGTATGCACATGTCGAGTACGATAATAATAATGTCCTCCAGACCAAATTTCGGTTACGTCAGCGAGTGTCAATAGAGACTGGCCATATGCGCAGAACAGGATTATGGTATCAGTGTATGCGCAAGCACATGTACACTCTCCTGAAGGAGAGATATCGGGCGTAGAACCTACGGCTAAGCACGACTTACGTGCTTTCCGAGGCACGGACATGAAGCACTGCCAACTCCCTGAATCCGGGCTGCTACTAAAGACTTCTTAACAATAAACCCCAACAGCTAATTTTGGCCCGACCCGAGGTTCGAACCCGGCAGCTCATGAACAGCAACCGCGTTAACGACCTCTAGAACAATGAGGCAGTCAAGTCAGTCGTATCGAATATAATTTTAGCGATAGTAGGTTATGACACAGCGTATATTTATAAATTTAAAAATAACCTAATTATCTTTTAATGTACGAAATAAATAGAAAAAAAGGACCTGTGGAGTTTCGCTCTTTCTGCTTCGTTCAGGGAAACCACATTTTGATGTGTACTAGAGGACTAGAAGGCTAATGTTAAGTACCTATATTTGGATTTTGTTATTTATTTGTTGTAATAAAAACCCAACATTTATAGCATAACAGTAGATTCCTTATCATCATTGCCATAGAATTCCACTGTTTAACTTGAACCAGCCATCCAACAAAGTTTTATCCTCCAAGAAGAATTCAGGCGGCCGGGTGGGCTGTAACTACGAACCACTACGCTATTTATCTACATTTATAACTTGAACTCGACAATTACTCGAACAGGAGAATTTAATCGCTTGAATATAAAAAAAAATTGCGTTATACGTGGTAGAGCCACGCTACAACAATATTGTGGTTGCAGTGCGAATGGGTCGGCTTACCAGGGAAGGGCCACCCTCTCACAGAATACCAGCGCAAAATAATAGGTTTTTAATGGAAATGAGACATTCCATCTTGGTCCTCAGGGGTGACAACATTCTGCATTTTGATTCTTAACGGAGAAAAGATGTAGATGTCTTTGGGCTATAGTATCCACTTATCATCAGATGGACTGTGTATTCGTTTGTCACCCTTATAAAAAATATTTTGTAATTAAAGAAAAATCGTAAAAAATATCCTACTATTTAGAACTCTTAAAAGTTATGTTCCCCTGATTAACACTGAATAAAGTTGAACAGGGTTTCACTAAAAACGTCGTTAGCTTCTTTAAAAATTACTTTAACGTTTGAGACCTTTAGACGACTGGTTGTTACATTGACACTGACTTCAATAGTTCTAATTAACTCATATTCAATGCCATTAATAGGAAACTAACAGGTAACAGGTAATGCACTATAGGCTATTTCATACAGAATTCAAAGACACTATCAGCTTAAAGTTCAAATAAACTTTACTGGGTAGCACTAAAACTAAACTCTCTTCCCTTGAAACGTTATGAAAATGTTATATACACTTCGACAAATTTAAAGTAAGGCAAAAAAGCTTAATTTTTTCTGTTGTAATTATTGTGCGTACTGGCTTGTTTTTTTTTGTAATTATTGCTTAATACGAATATTGCCTTCTTTCATACCGCGAAAAAATTTGGCAACTATTGAATTTCAGTTTAAATTTAAGTTTTGGTTAAATTTTTGCCCTGACTGCCTTGTTTATTGTGTTAAGTGTGAATTGTTACTGCAAAAAAATGAGAATTCCAGATCTAAACACCACTCAAGTTCACCTACAAACATGTAGACCAAATATTGCGATATTAAAATCTATGGTACACCAAGTTATCAAGAGGTATCGGTATACCGGAAAGTATAATATACTCGCAGTACAGGTACGAAAACGGAAAACTGTAGCCAGAGACGACTGGTACATTGTCACCAGCGTGCTTAGAAACCGAACTACCATACTGCAAAGGAGAAAGCCGATCTTCTAGGCTCTTTCTTTGCGTCTAACTCGACTCTCGATGACGGGGGGAGTACGCCGCCGACCATCCCGCGGTGTGAGTGCTCCATGCCGGAAGTGCAGTTCACAAAGCGCTCGGTTCGCAAAGCACTCCTCTCCCTGGACATCCACAAGTCGAGTGGGCCTGACGGAATCCCCCCAATTGTGCTGAGGACGTGTGCTCCAGAGTTGGCACCGGTTTTAACGCGTCTTTTCCGGTACTCCTACTCCCTAGGCGTAGTCCCAAAATCATGGAAGACGGCTTTCGTCCACCCGATCCCTAAAAAAGGCGACCGCTCAGACCCGTCCAACTACCGGCCAATCGCCATCACCTCCTTGTTCTCAAAAACAATGGAGTCCATTGTAAACTGCCAGCTCATGAGGTACCTTGAGGATCACCAGCTGATTAGTGACCGCCAATACGGTTTTCGCCGTGGTCGGTCAGCTGGTGATCTTCTGGTCTACCTCCCTCACAGATGGGCGGAGGCAGTAGAGTTCGAGGGGGAGGCATTGGCCGTTAGTTTGGACATTGCGAAGGCCTTCGATCGGGTTTGGCACAAAGCGCTTCTTTCGAAGCTCCCTTCCTATGGGCTTCCCGAGAAATTGTGCGATTGGATCACCAGCTTTCTTGCAGATCGGAGCATCAAGGTCGTTGAGACGGTGCAAGCTCCGATTGCAAGCCTATTAATGCTGGTGTTCCACAGGGCTGCGTGCTATCGCCAACGCTGTTTCTTCTGCATATCAATGATATGTTGCATACCCGTAACATTCATTGCTATGCAGATGACAGCACTGGTGATGCTCTTTACACCGGCCGAGCCAATATTTCTCGGGAAAACGTCTCCGAGTGCCGGGACAAACTTGTGTCAGAAGTCGAGTCTTTGCTGAACAGAGTCTCGGATTGGGGACGACTAAATCTAGTCCAGTTTAACCCCCAGAAGACACAAGTTTGCGCGTTAACCGCTAAAAAGAACCCCTTTGTCGTATCCCCTCAGTTTCAAGGCACTCCCCTTGTTGCCTCAGCCAGTATCGGAATCCTCGGCGTCGACATATCGAGTGACGTGCAGTTTCGTGGTCACTTGGAAGGGAAGGCCAAATTGGCCTCTAAAAAGCTTGGCGTGCTCAGCAGAGCGGGACAGTATTTCATGCCGGCACATCGCCTGCAACTTTACAAGGCGCAGGTTCGGCCGCACATGGAATACTGTTCCCATCTCTGGGCTGGGGCTCCCCAGTACCAGCTCCTTCCACTTGACCGCATCCAGCGCAGAGCGGCTCGAATCGTCGACGACCGAGTGCTTTCCGATCGCCTCGACTCACTGGCGCTGCGAAGAGATGTTGCATCTCTTTGCGTATTTTATCGCATCTATCACGGGGAGTGCTCTGAGGAATTGTTCGGATTAATCCCAGCCGCCAAATTTCGTGAACGCACTACACGGCAAACGTCCCGATACCATCCACACCATCTGGATGCTTGGCGGTCCACCACTGTACGTTTCACAAGGAGTTTTCTTCCACGTACAACCTCTCTGTGGAATAGTTTACCACCGGCGATTTTTCCGGACCGATACGACCTGGGGACCTTCAAGAAAAGAGCTTACTCCTTTCTAAAGGGCCGGCAACGCACCCGCAATTCTCCTGGTGTTGCGGTTGATCATGGGCGGTGGTAGTCACTTAACATCAGGTGAGCCGCATGCTCGTTTGCCCCCCTTCTATAAAAAAAAAAAAAAAAAACTTCTTCTGTTAGTTAATTTACGACGGGCTGTTTTCCGCAACTCCACGTCTAAGTGCGTATTTTGCGTGTGGAACGACCGGGAGAGAGTTACGCTCAGTGCAACATCATTCTAAGAGAGGTATATGATGGATGGTCAGTTATGCTTTGGGGAGGTATTAGTACCCCCCCCCCCCCTCCGAACCTTCCGGAACTCCGCATCATTGAGAATTAGTTACTAACAGCGGCACGAAATGTAACTGAGATTTTGTAAGAAATTGTAGGGCCATTTGCCGCTTCAATGGGAGACTATTTGTTTTTTGCGTGATAATGCATATATATAGTTATCGAATCGATATATATAATAGTTGTCGAATACCTTCTAGACGTTGAAATTAATGCTATCTATTATTCAATTTCAAATTCTAAATTCAATTAGTGAGATTCTATGAGGTTCTCAATTCAAAGGTTTTTTTATGTATTACCTCAGAACTTTTTTCCAGGTGAACCGATTTCGATGATTCTTTTTTTATTTTAAAGCTGGCTCTTATGTGGTCTCATATAAATTTGATCAAGATCTGACACCAGTAATATTTCAACCCAAGACCCGAGACTGTGTCCACAGTCTCTGATTACTAGGCCGGAGACTCATACCTTAATTATTATATTTTTTATTTAAATAAGGATGACAAAAGTGTACAGTCCACCTGATGTTAAGTAGATACTGCAGCCTGATATATACATCTATTCTCCATTAAGAATAATAAAACAGATGCCACTCTTGAAGACTATATTTTATGTGAAAGGGCCACACTGTAACTATATTATGGTTGTAGCACAAATGGTTGGGGGCTTGGACCAGGGTAGGACCACACTCTCACAGAACACCAGCGTAAAATAGCAGCTTATTGATGCAGTTTCATGTGGTGAGCGTAGAGAACTGGAGACCCTTTTTACTGGAAACAAGGAACTCTATCTCAGTCCTCAGACGTGACAACACATCTGCATTTTAATTCTTAATTGAAGACAAATGTCGATGTTTATGGGCCACATCATCAATTTACCATGAGGTAGAGTGTATTTGTGTTTCATTTGACACCCTTATTCTACAAAAAAAATGCCTCAAAAGATAAAGTTAGTTAAACTTTTATTATCATTCACCATACAAAACACTGAAACACAGCAGCAATGTGCAACAAATTTATGTTGATACTCTGTTCAGGCATAGTTCTTCTCCAGTTAAGCCACCTCAAGCTTTGCCATATAGTTTCCATTTTATGAACAATGATCACAAAAAAAAAACAAAAACTAAAAAGAATGGCAATTGTATTTTTTTAATTCTTACCTAAATATTTTTTGCTATATGGACCAAATATACACACTGGTTCTAAACTTTTAGAAAAATCTTTCAAAATTTACAAACTTCGGCACTTAGCTATTCCATTGTAAACATTGCAAATAACCTTATTTTAAAACATTATTTTGAATTTCATTTGGAGTTTAATATAAAAAAAACCATTGCCCAATAGTCAGGCTTCTTTTAGTAGTACATTAAAAAGAGATGAAGAAAGTAAATTGTTCAGTACCATCTTTTTGTAAATTTAAACACTAACATATTTAATTGTCCAAGTGAATTTTAGTATTTATAAAGAATTAAAGAACAATCCATACATCAAAGCTAGAAAAACCTTACAGATTTGTATATTTTTCAGTTTACAAATATTAAGGCTGTTATATCTTAACACTTATGTTTTACCCTATTTTTATATCATTTGCAAAATTAACTAAGATGCAGCATCAGAAAGAAACAACAAGAAACTTAAAAGATATGTTCAATACTAACAATGTCTTTTTCAAATATAAACTTGTCAGATATGAAAAGCTAAGGATTGTGTGTTTATTCAGCGACAATCTTGAGCTTAAACTAACACAAATTTTGCTTAAACACAAGATTGTCTCCGAGTAATGGTCTATGTTCCTATAATCTAAACTTCATACGTAAATGCAAAATTCAAAATCATTCAAAGAACGAAATATTATTTCATGAAAAATTATTTCTCATTTTGTCCAAATTCATATCATATTAAAATTTACTAACAAATAGTACATAGTTTTCTATAGATAAAATATCTTTTTCTTGGAAAATAATTTGTGAACCATGTTTCAGATTATCCTACCCTTAAATTTTACTTATAAGATTATTGTACACCTAAAACGAAAGTTTTAGGTTTCCAACAGAGATATGAAAATTATTGCATAACATAATAGCACATAAAATGTATGATTATGATGTTATGCCACAGTAAATAAAATTATGAATATTCTTAACATACACGATCACAAGCAATATTATTGTTTAGTGTTGTAGACCAAATATATATAAAATATAACTGAAAATTAAACTAATATGGAACATTAGAAAATAGATATGAGACAGATTCACCGTTGTGTGTGCGTCGCACAGCCTCTGCCAGCATCATGGACACATCAATGCACTGGATTTTTGGGCATTCTTGCATGTGCCTCTCTTGTGGTATTGTGTTTGTAACCACTACTGCTTCTAAACAAGCATTATTGATACGAGATATTGCAGGCCCAGAGAAAATACCATGAGTAAGAATTGCATACACTTTAATTGCACCAGCTTCTATTAACTTTTCTGCTGCATGACAAATAGTTCCACATGTATCTGCCATGTCATCGACCAGGATAGCTGTACGGTCTTTAACATCACCTACTAACACCATTGATGCCACTTCATTCGCCTTTTTCCTTTCCTTATGAATAAGAGCGAATTCCACATTCAAACGATCAGCAATAGATGTCACCCTTTTAGCACCTCCTGCATCTGGAGACACTACAATACTTGTTTTCCAATCAGGTATGTTCTCTTTGATCCATTTTAAAACAGCGGGTTCAGCAAATAGGTTATCAACGGGTATGTCAAAGAAGCCTTGGATTTGTGACGCGTGAAGATCCATCGTAATAATATGGTCAGCGCCAGACACCGATAAGATGTTAGCGACAAGTTTTGCTGTAATGGGAGCCCTGCTTTTGTCTTTTTTATCCTGTCGGGCGTATGGAAAACACGGGATAACAGCAGTGACGCGGGACGCCGACGCAATTTTACACGCGTTAATCATAATAAGAAGCTCCATCAAGTTGTCGTTGATTTCACCGCTGCCACTTTGCACAATATAAACATCTTCTCCACGAACAGATTCACCAATTTCCACACATGTTTCCATGTTACTAAATTTTTTGGTTACCACCTTGCCGAGGTCGATTCCTAGGCGATCGACGATTTTTTGCGCTAAATCAGGATGAGAGCTTCCACTGAAAACCTTGATGTTCGGCATTCTCGTAGTTAGGGGTGAAGGAAGATGACCTAATTTATTCACTACTTCTTCAAGTATTATAGTTGATTTCATCAGCAACAGACAAATGACCTCCGATCCGTCGCTCGTAGTTTGTGCGACAGCAATAACAAAATGAATTATCTAAGCAAGCCTAAATATAAATACCGATAAGATTTGACAACGTCGGACTCGCCTTGTTTAAATTAAATACGCCGCATTTGCCTCACAAAAAAACCTCCTAGAGGAGAGTGAGGAGACTCGCCTCAACAGCCCTCACGCACGTTTTATTATTGCGGCATAAAAATATAATGACAATTAGGCATGTCGATCTAAAATCGATTAATCGAAAAATCGATCGGACTGAATCAGATTCAAGAACAACTCTATCCGGTTTGTGTTCAAGAACTATTTGTTGTATATGTTCAAGAACTATTCATAGTAGCGAAGCGAATAGCGTGAAGCTGGCTTTCCGGTATGGGATATAATATATATTATATCCCGAAATATAAATTATATCCCACGATTGCCCTTCACACCGTGCAATATATCTTTTAACCGGTGTGCGTTCGTCATTGGACGATCTGAGGAAGTAGCGGAGGCACGGAGGGTGTGTGGGTTACAGGAGGTGAAATATAATATGAAAATATCGCTCAGTCGATCGAAAAAATATTTATAGTTTGAGATATAATATATATTATATCCCAGTGGAAACGGTTCCATTTAAAATTACGGTGAGCGATATTAATTTATATCTCGAGATGTAATTATAAATTATATTATATTCCATAGTGGAAAGTCGGCTTTATAGTTATCATCCCACAGAATAAATAATAGTACTACGTCATTGAGCTATTATGTACTACTTACTTGTAGACAGAGAAACCTATAGACTAATGATCGGCGTGGCCTCGAGTGAGAAAGGACGATAACGAATTTTTAGGTTATACAATAATCTTTTTGACTTTTAAACACATTTAGATAAAATTTTGATTGTTCTTAGAACTGAACTGAACAAGATTCATCAATCTTAAGCTCACAAAACACTTTTTTCTCACTTAAACCAACTTGTAAACTCCTTAAATCGCTATGCTATTAAAGTTGTTTAGCAAGTTTGCTAAACAAAAAAACCGGCACGGAGAAAGGGACAAACAATCACACCGCTCTATCTCATTTCTATGCAAGACGTATGCATAAATCTATCTTTTTCGTGTGCGAATGCGATAGAAGGCGTCAATTTGTCTATAGGTTTCTCTGTCTACGTACTTACTAGAGGCTACACTGCATTCAGCTACTCTGTTCCTTTTTTTTTTGCGCCCGAAGCAAATATGGGCAACCCTCCGGAAAGCGGGAGAGGGAGGTTGGAAATGCTCATACCATACCACTGCAGCCGGCTGCGTGGTTATGTGGTGAATTTTACCCACTAAACCCAACCTTTTAGGAACTGGCTTAACGATCTGACTAGAGATCTCTAAGCCGTATACGAACGCGACTCCTTGGCAGAAAGGAGGGCGCAAGCGGCGAAAAGCCACTTAAAAGAGTGTCTAACTAAGGCAGATTAAGGGATGTGTTATGTAGGCTCGGCCTGAGCCGCCAGGAGGCACTTCAGGTCAGTCGAAAGCTTGTTGGAGGGGTCCGAGAGAGAGTTTCTCGGTCTTCGCACACTATGGCCAGTGTGGATAGGGGCTGCATAGGCAGCTGTCTCACGAATGAGATGATTTGGGTGGGACTCTGAGGCTTTGAAAAATCTCTCAGAGAGTGATTTAAGGAACTGCTGGATTGTTGGGAGCTCTAAGTCTCGATGTAGGTCGGCATTACGGACATAATAGGGCGAGTTAGTGGCCCTACGACAGAATAGATTTTGGACTATTTGAAGTTCATTTATAGCTTTGGGATTAGCATGTGCAAAAATGGCGGCCGCGTAGGTCATGACAGGTCGTATGCAGACCTTATATAGGGTTCGCTTGTTGCGGAGGGACATTTTACTGTGTCTGCCCAACATGCTGTTGAGCCTACCCATGTAAAATCGTGCGGTGCGAGTAACCTTCTTGATATGGGGCTTGAAAGTGAGCCTTGCATCAAGGGTGACGCCTAAGTATTTGGCTTTAGTTTGCCATGGGACAGGGGTTCCTAACATCCTGATTGGCGGAGTGGTGGTGAGACGACGTCGTTTATATTCGAAGCAAACGGCGGAGCTTTTCTCCGGGTTTACGTCGATACGCCATTTTTGGAACCAAGCTCCTAAGTCGCTTACTGACTTTTGGATCTTGTTCCGAATCTGTGGTAGTGAGTTGCCTTTAGAGTAAAGGGCTGTGTCATCTGCAAAGAGGGCTAGTTTAACACCATTCGACGGGATAGGGATGTCGTTGGTGAATAGTATATATAGGAGGGGGGCAAGCACAGAGCCTTGAGGGACACCGGCTTTTATTTGACGAGTAGAGGATAGCGTGCCTTCGTGTCTAAAGCGAAAGGTACGATCCTTCAGATAGGAGGCTACAAGGCGAACGAGACGATCCGGGAGGCCTAAGTCCTACAGTTTGTAGATAAGGCCCTCGTGCCAGACTCTGTCGAATGCCTTGGCAATGTCAAAGAAGACCGCGATGGTTTTTTGACGACGAGGATAAAAACCGCTGTATAAAATACATCCGCAAATACATCCTGTATTCCACTATCCGGTGAACTTCCTGGGGGCACGAGTGTTTGGCTCGAAACCCGAATTGTTGTGGGATGACAAGAGGGTCGCCGTCTGTGGGAAACAAATGGCGCCTCATGCGCACGAGAATAACTCATTCGAAAAGTTTGCCCATGGCCTTGAGGAGGCTGATGGGACGGTGATTGGAGGGGAGGTGGTGAGGTTTGCCTGGCTTGGGAATGCCAATGACAGTTGCCTCTTTCCAAGAGGTGGGAAAGTAACTGAATTCGAAGCAGGCGTTAAAGATAATGGCCAGTAAGGCGATTACCTGCTCCGGGAAGTGTTTGAGGGCTTGGTTGGAGATACCATCCGCACCCGGTGCTTTTTTGGGCTTAAGTCATTTGATGGTGGATGAAATCTCATCTTTGGACACAGTGATAGGGTCAGAGGCGGTAGGGGGCGAGTTCCTGCGACGGACCTCGTCCTCCACTAGTTGGATGTGTATCTATTTGATAATTTTTAATGACAAAACGTCGTGAGATGAATGCGTGGATAGACACTAAATGACCAACAAAATATTTCGGATAGGTATATCATCCTTTAAGTTACCGAAGGATTTTCGCAGGAAGTTATGAAACGTAAATTTATTTAATTTCTATTGCTAGATAGGTGCTTATAGCAAAAAAAAAAGAATTAAGAATTAATTTAATGCGCAAAATTTTTCAAGTGTTTTTCTTTTTGCCTTATATGAAAATTAAATTGAAAAAAAGTGTATTAATTATTGACTCAATTTAAGGTTCCCTTTATACATAGATATTAGATATGTATATAATTCCCTGAGGGACTACAGTTTTGTTTGAATGACTGTTTCAATATGGTATTTGTCCAGCGTTTCTAGCAAAGAGTATATGGTATGGTTCATATAGGAAAGTAATATATCGGAAAGTATGGTTTCTAGTTTCTAGTTAGTTTGTGAATTTGTCCCTTCTATTTCTGACTTTGTTGTTATTGCCATGAATGACATGCCTATGAATGTTATTGTCATTCATAGGCATGTCGATTCACTCTTAAAAAAATCGATCTCTGAATCGATTTGAATCGAACACACAAGAATCGATTACCGATTAAATCGAGGATTTAAAGATTGGTTTACGATTAATCACGACAGTTTCAAACATTAAGTTTCCAGAATTTGCGAATTTTTCTTTGATTGAACTTTTGTAATTACATATACCTAGTGTTTTATGTATAATAACAGGCCGTGGGGCATTCCATCTTAGTTGTTATATTTGCTTGATGTTTAAATTCACATCAGACTAGGCTATATGGTTTCAGACCTTTATTTATTTGATTTATTTTGATTTGATTATTTATCAAATTAGTTATACTAATTCCGGAAGAATGTTGTCGTCACAGTACAAATCCAAGAACGCAAATACTTTCGTGCTTGAAATAACGTTCATTTTTCTTTATTTTTATCGAATGACAGAGTTAGTAATAATACAAATAAAACTGCACTCTTAAAAGTCTTATTGCTTTAAGTTACGGTACATTTAATTTTGTTTTGACTGTACAAGTTTAGTGCGACTGTAATTTACGTAGTTTTAATTATTTTTTGGGATAAAAAATTACCTATATTAAAAATGATAGGAATCGATTCAGTAAACGATTATGAACAACCTACTTTCTCAAAGTGCGTTAATTATCTTACGTGTTATATGTACGTATATATATATATATATATATATACATATATATATATACTATATATACTGGATGGGGATTAGGTTATAACATTTTATAGCGCAGCACTAAATGCAAGCTGATATACGTCTGTTGAAATAATAAAATAAACAATAATATAAAAAATAAAAAAGTGCATTTTTCAAACAAAATAAATAGCTTAAAATTTTACACGAAGTAAATCATCCTGTATAATATGAGTTTATTGACCTGAAGTGACCTGTAAAAACGGCAAGCGATACCTACACTTGCCCGTACAAAGGAAATTAGGCACGCGTAGGGTGATGCTAATGCGATATTATCAACAAATCATAAACTTTATGATATTGTTTTATCCAAATAATCACTCTAATCTCGTAATCACTAAAGTTTAATAACTATATCAAATCAAATTTAATAATTAAATGTTATTTAATGCTAGAGCCGCGTTTTGGTGGCATTCTCCGTAAATCAAAATCATGTCGGTTTATTCCGACGACGTGAAATTGATACGAGGTATCTCAAAACTTAAAAAAAGTTCCCACTTCCCTAAGTTATTAAATATGATTTTTATCTAGCGTATTATTAACGTGTCCCATCACAAACAAAAAAATACAAAACAATAAAAGTAAGCTTCCAATTTCGCATAAAATGTCACCACTTTATCACAACTATTATTATCCTATTAACGTAAACAAATCGAGAAACTTATCAGCGCGCAGTCCCTTTGTTTTTAATTTGGCGCATAAGAATTAAGTCTTAAATCGTTTGGCTTAAGTACATTTTTTGCTTGATCCTTTTTCTTTATTTGAGTTGTTCGGATTGGAATGTTAACATACATAATTGAACTATAATTCGCCTTTGCCGGCCATGGGTCTTTGACCTTTTAGTATTCGTCAGGTGATAAATATATGCATTTACATGACGTTGTTTAATACTAAATCGAAAAAAAATTATTACTGGGCATAGGATGTTAATTGTTACATTTTTTTAATTATGTATGTTTAAAGAACGTTATTTAGGATACGACTTTTCATTTAATGTGATATCTTCATCAACACTCTGTATATATATATATATATATATATATATATATATATATATATATATATATATATATATATATATATATATATATATACGTAGGCAGAGAAATTCTCTGTCTACGGTTCTGTTGTTCTCTCGATTTTTTAATTAACTGGCTTTGCGGCTCTGGGTTCTGACCCTTCGGAGAAATTGAAGTGCAATTAATTTATTTATAAATAAATTATATATATATATATATATATATATATATATATATATATATATATATAATTTATTTATTTAATTTTAAAGATAATTAATTGCACTTCAATTTCTCCGCTTGTTGCCGCCATCACCGGTTTGTTTTTAGGGTGACCAGTTACAAAGATTTAGATTAACTGTTGTTTTTGTAATTCGCTAAATGATATTAAAATATTTGTATGTAAAGAAGTATATATATTTTAGTAACGTCACGTATGTATTTTAATAACGTTACTAAAATATTTTAATGTTATTAACTACTTAAGAAAATAAAATTGCATTTGTTTAATGACTACAGATGTATCCGAATTTACTGTAACCCGAATTTTGAAACAAGAAAGAGAGATCAGTTCTGTTTTAAATATGGGTGGGCCTGGTCCATCAAACGTAACACCTGGAAAAAAAACGTTTATAGTTCATAAAAGATAGCTTGATCTCTGCGACAGCTGTCAGTAAAATCACGCCTATGAAGTCCTGAATTTCTTAGTAGTACAGACAGTACCTGTCAATGTCATACTTTATGGGGATTCCGACCTAATTAGTGCATGCCCATAAAGTATGACATTGACAGGTACTGTATGTACTACTAAGAAATTCAGGACTTCACATGCGTGATTTTTACTGACAGCTGTCGCAGAGATCAAGCTATCTTTTATGAACCGTAAATCGCGATACAAAGATCAAAATCGATAATACTGGTGCTGGTGCAACACAACAAAAAATTATGTCATTTTACGCTGTACGAAAAAAAATTGCTACGTTAAACAAATTACTTGTCGAATTGCGAGATGAGACAAGTATTGAAGGTGTGCATACTACACTATGGAATATATTAAAACGACTCGGATATAAATACAAAAAGCGTCAATCAAAACGAAAAATGTTAGTGGAACGAACAGATATAGCTGCTACTTAATTGTGTGATTGTGATGGACAGTGCACCATATGATAAAGTACAAATAAATAAAAGCCCTAATACGGCAAGCCTCAAAATAGATATGGTAGAGTGGCTTTAAAACAAGGGACTGTTGTTTTCACCAAATTTTGCCAAAAATATTTTATGTGAATTAATAGAAATAAATAAACCAGAGCCCATATATAAAGCTGACGAATTAATAAAATCACATGGTCATAATATTTTGCGACTGCCCCCATATCTTGCAGATTTAAATTCAATTGAGCTAATATGGAGTGTTATGAAGAGACGGTTCGAAGAGAAAAAACTTATAAAAGAAACGTTAAGCTCAATAAGCGAAGAGATTTGGAAAAAAAAGAGTGCTCAGAAGGTATAAAAATTGAATATGAAAAATAAAATAATAAATGAAGTAAGTAATCGCTTTTTATTGTGGGTTGGCATTCTAACCTCCATGGACAGTGACGAAAGTGATAGTGACAGTGAGTGTTCAAGTAACATTGAAGAAGGTTATTATCCCTTTACACCTTATTGATCATAATTATATAAAATGATGCTTTTAACCCTCTCTTAATAAATTTATCCAGAATGTTCCTATTGAAATATGAACTATTTCAGAGAGTACACAATAACACTTAAAAAGTCACATAAGTATAGTCATCAGCACCATATCCATATCCATAATGCCTTTCCCTGCATTTTCGGAACGCTATTCACATTGAAATATGCAACACTGTAAATTACAGTGCTGCCAATCGGATTACGCGTCAAGTTACGATGAACGGACAATACCTACAAAAATCTGGCGCATAAAATGGCCGCCTTTTATAGGGTTGTAACTTTATAATGTGCGCAGTTGATATCGATATTTTAATTAATGTGATTTTTTTTCTCATTTTATATAATTGGATTTGTCGTTTAATTTACTTTATTCCGTAGGTATTTACATAGATACAGGGCTGAATTTTCAATCGTCAAGTAACTAATCTGACGAATAAATATGACTGACTGATTTATTGCTTTTGTGTAGATAGAAATTAAATCATTCTGTGTTGAAAGTATTACTGGGATGGTGATCCCAGATCCCATATTATTAATGTAAAAATAATAATTATTAGTTGAGTAAAAATGAAATAAACTGTTTTAAAAATCAATAGTTATTTATTGTTCATTTTGACGTGACAACGTCTTATAAATTGGTTTGCCGGGTGGCACTTCAAGAAACTGCGTTACGCTCCGCTCACGTTATGCGCTCACAATGAGAGCGAGTGAGAGGCACGCGTCCCTTCCACTCGGGCATGGTTAGCCCGCCTAAGAGCGAGAGAGACAGACATAAAAAGTGTTATTTCATCCTTCTTCCTACTATACGAATGAATATTCACATTAAAATTATTTTACCACTCAAAGTCGTTGTCACGTAAAACTTTCGCCCGTATACCGACTTTACAGGCAACCAATTTTTTCTGCACATAATTCATTACAAATAGTAATTTATACAAGCAAGTTGTATATCATATTTTATTTATTCATTCGGATTTTAAATGAAAAATATTATCAAATTTCGAAAAATTCGAAAATCTGGCATGACCACGGAATATGATATGCAGGATAACATCCTGGATATCATATTTCATCCACCGTTTCATGATCATGATAGATTTTTGTATAAACTATTATTATATTTATTATTATTATTTGTTCATTTCTGAACAACATTATTTTTTAATATAATTTCTATAAGACAGTTTGTCACTGCTTCTTCTTGCATGGTATCTGAACTTTTTTTCTGCCACAAATCCCGCAATATATTCTAATACAGCAATTGATAAGGTTTTTTTAATAATTTAAATAACTACTCTAATAGAAGCACACAGAAGACCACTCCTGAGTTTTTGTTTTTTCTCCCCCAAACTAGTAGCGACAAACATACATATACTGTGATTTTTAATAATTACAAAACTTCTTAGCAGTTTTTTTATTGGCTAAATAAATGACAAAATTATATATAAAAAATACATAAAGTCATAAAAAAAATACATCCCTACCATAACACTTGAAATAAACTGTAAGACACTTATTTGACATAATAAAATATAAATAGAAGAAAAACACCTACTATAAGATGAAGGCACTGCACTATGTACACAATAAGAAAACTTTTAGCATTCAACAGTTTGACAGCAGATCTACCATAAAACTCAGCGCTTAACATGGCGACGCAGTCACGCGTGGATGAGCTAATGACGTTACACGAAAGTGTTGTCAAAATAAGCAATTGACAAACTGTTGTTGTCTTCCTTTTCTAATGAAGCTACTACTTTGTTAAAAAGAAACAAAAGTATTTTTGACAAGTGTGTGTCGATGTTATAGATATTTGTATAACTATTATTTCTATAGTAGAATACCATAGATTACTTTATATATACGTAGAATACGCCGCCTCCATAGGTATTATATCTCTATATCTCTATGACTGAAACTATGTGAACCTATGAATATGACATAAATAAATATCACAAATTATAAAGTTGTATGATAAATATGTAGCAAGCTATATGAACAATGAACAGAACAACATGAAACATCGTAACAACCACAACAAATAAGCAAGGTCTATCCGAAGATACGAAGTAATATGTCTGAATCAAGCAAGTAATCAATAACTTATTAAGTAAATATTAAAGTAAATATAACGTAATTTAGAAGAACGTTTAGAAAGAGGTACCTATACTATATAGTAATTGTGTATGAATAACGCTTCAAAAACGGAAATTTATTCACAATGAATGAAGAAAAGAAAAACTTAAAACTAAATCGCTGTGTGGATTGGTTACAAAAACAAAATGAACAAGAACCGAAGAAGTTGTCTTTACAAAATAAAAACGATATTCAATTTATTATCCAAACCAACACCGACAGGAAGAACTTTCTTCTTGCGGCAGCTGAAGACGAAGCAACGGTGCCGCCTGGAGTTGATGAGAAAGAAATGGAACCAAAACCTGTGGTAGCTAAAATTTATTTCTAAAAATTCCAAATTAAGTATATTAATAATCTATTTTAATCAAATTATTGTTTCTTTTTAATTATTAATCGTAGTTGTAGTGGATCTTAACTATTTTGTCAAAAGGCACCTGAAAACCTTTGAGTAGGTAATGAATTTCATAAGAGTTCAGGAATATAGAATGGTTAGTGGGAAAACTCAATGCTCCCATACTTTACTTTAAGTAGCACTTTTAACTTCGCTTTCATTTTCGGACCTTATCACATTGTCATGTTTGATGTCGTAAATTAAAAAAGTGACTTTCAATAAGTGTTATTTATAATCTAAATTGAAGAAAAAAGTTTCTGTTTCTAAAATGCAGTTGCATTCCTGAGGACAAAGATGAAATGCCTCATTTCCAGTAAAGAAGCGTTTCAGATGTGATATTTTTTGTGGAATGGAGTGTAACAGATATGGGATCATAATGGCATGCATATAACATGATTGTGTATAATTTTGTGTCCAAGTTTAGAGATCATGATAAGTCTGTGTCATGTGTTGAAAGAGGCCTCATGCTCAGACCACAGATGGATCTGCTCCATACTACAGGTCGATATCCCCGCTATACAACCATGAAGAAATCCCCGCAAGACAGATAAAACAAAATACCTCAATAGGCTGACGTCTTTGCTTGTGGGTGTTGGATGAACTAATACCATAGCAGATCAATCGCTCCTAGAAGAACAGGTAGCAGCTGTTACTAGTTATGATCGATAGCTCCCATGAATCATGTCCAGTAATCACTCCACCAAAACATGTTGAGCAAAAGCAACCGTGGTGGGGTAAAGAACTAGACAGGAAACGTAAGAAGGTAAGAATAGCCCTAAATAGGGCAATGAATACTTCAATGGATGAAGACTGGCTACTATATAAGAATGCTAAGCCTGAAAAAAAATGTATCAGGTATCGATGCTCAACAGGGTGGCGCAAATTCTGTGGTAGTATAGAAACCTGTGAACAAGCAAATCGGATAAGGAAAATCATAGCTAAACAGAACACGCCGGGATCCATCTCTTTAAAGAAACCCGACGGAAGCTACTCAACATCGCCGGATGAAACCCAATGCATTCATGAATGCATTGACAGCAACAAAAGATGATTGGGATTTAGCACAAAGAGTGGTGACGATGGACAAAAGCCATTGGGCCATTCATAGTTTCCTCCCCTATAAGGCGACAGGACCTGACAGTATATTCCCGGCACTTCTACTGTGGGGGGGTAAAGCCCTAATAGTCAGACTTGTTTGAGAGCATGTCTGGCCCTTAAATAAGTTCCTAGGGGATGGAGGGAAGTGAAAGTCACATTCATACCCAAACCAGGTAAGTACGACTATACAGACCCTAAATCCTACAGACCCTTTAGCCTCACATCCTTTCTCCTAAAGAGGATGGAGAGGATTTGTGAACGGGAGTTAAGAGGGTCGGCGCTTATTAACTTACTGCTACACGAAAAACAATACGCCTATAGCTTAGGTAAATCAACAGAATTGGTACTTCACCATGTAATAACAAAGATTGAAGAGGCCATCCAAAACAAGGTAATATGTCTAGGCTTCTACATAGACATAGAAGGTGCTTTTGACAGAACAAACTTCTCTAGCATAAAAGGTGCACTAAGTAGACATAATGTTGAACTCGCACTGATTGACTGGATAGTAAACATGCTCAGTACACAAACAATAAAGATTGCTGGTGAATCTCAGATGATTCAGATCATAAAAGGATGCCCGCAGGGTGGGGTTCTTTCACCTCTCCTGTGGAATGTGGTCATTAATGAACTCGTCAGCAAATTAAACGCTAATCATTTCTACACAGTCGGTTATGCAGATGATCTGACAATACAGGTCTCGGGAAAGACAGCAAGCATTGTGTTCAACCTGACCCAAGCGGCTCTCCGTATTGTAGAGAGATGATGCAAGGAATATGACCTAACCGTTAATCCAAACAAAATGGTTCTAGTAATGTTCACACAAAAACTAATGCTGAATAACTATCATCCCCCAAGTCTTCAGCACAAAACTCCAGCTGTCCTCAGAGGTAAAATACTTAGGTCTTACCTTGGACAGTAAACTTAACTGGAATAAACACATAGATAACAAAATCAACAAAGCTAGTTTAACTTTCTGGCAATGCAGAAACATTATTGGCAAATAATGTGGTTTGATGCCAAAAATTATACTGTGGCTGTACAAAACTGTAATTCGGCCCATGATCACATACGGCTCTGGTATGGTAGACCAAAACTAACGAAGCCACCACTATACGAAAGCTTCAGCATTACCAGAGATTGGCTTGTATGGCTGCCACGGGCTGCATAAGAACTACACCAACAGCAGCTTTAGAGGCTATACTGGGGCTAACACCGCTTCATCTACATATACAACAAGACATCTTTTAAGTAAGATTAGAGTCCCCCATACAGGTATAATTGATAGAATTTCCTCAAAAATTCCTATCTTACAACCCAAGTATGATAAGATCCCAAAACAATTTGTATTCGATAAGAAGTACAGGATACAATTGAAGGAAACTGACCAGCTGGAAGGATTGGGACCAAAAGAGCTCAGAGTTTTCACGGATGGCTCTAAGACAAATGAAGGTGTGAGGTCTGGGGCTTTCTCTGAAGACCTTAATATCCACATATGCACACTGCTGGGTACCCACAACACAGTCTTCCAGGCTGAATGCATGGGTATCATCCAAGCGGCTATAGCAATAGATGCTAGGAAGGTGAAAGATTTCTCCATCAGAATACTGACCGACAGTATGGTGGTACTACAAGCTCTGAGTTGTAATGTGGCTACCTCGGGACTGATATATGAGTGCCATCAACAATTGAATGAGGTACGTAAGCACAACAATGTGACTCTGCAATGGATCAAGGGACACAGTGGATCTAGAGGCAACAATGCGGCAGATGAACTAGCCAGAAGGGGATCGGCTCTGCCAACTATAGGACCGGAACCTGTAATACCAATCCCCTTTGGCTATGTTCATTCACGGGTACGTAGATACTTCAATAATTTACACACTCAGCTTTGGAAAAATTTAGTAGACTGTAGACAAGCTAGGGAGGCCCTGCCTGAAATAAACATTTGTCTACCCAAGGTCCTAATGAGACTGAACAAGCCACAGATCAGGATAGTAACAAGTGCTATCACAGGACATGGCTCTTTTAACAAACATTTGTTTACCTTAGGTGTTACTGATAGCCCCTGTGCAGAGCATGCATGGGACAGGAAGAAATGTCACTTCATACAGGGCTTAACATCTCGGCACGCATAAATCGCTCCCCGAAGTTGATTGCAACATCAAAGGACTGTTGAACTTCTTCGGGGAGATATCATGGCTCGAATAATCACATTATTCCTGCCCACACGCAAAATACGCGCTTAGACGTGGAGTTGCGGAAAACAGCCCATCGTAAACTAAACTAAGTCTGTGCCACGCAATGGAGACATGATACACTAAACTGATGAAATGTGGACCAGGCTTAAGCTGAGCGACTGGAATTTTTTTTAATAAAAGCAAGGGTGACAAATAAGCCCACAGTCCGTCTGATGGTAAGTAAATACAGCAGCCTAGACATGTGTATTTTTTATCTATATAGAAATGTTACTACAGAGCAGCATTACTACATGAAAACAATTGGTTTTTAGAACTAGAATATTGTCAGGCTGATGATAAAGGAGCCTAAATTTGTTATAAAGAAGCATTTATGTGTATATTCTGTATTTTCATTTTCAGCCTCTTCGACGACTTCGTGTAGAGGATTTGTGTTTAGAATGCGAATGGCATTCATGCCGCTGGAAATTTTCGGACTATGAACTATTCCAGAAACATGTTGCTGATCATATTTCTGACCTCCATGTTATCAAAGAAAAAATTGGTAAGTTTAAGTATTTTGGTAATTAGTAATAATGTTATTTTATGGTAATTATAAAGTAATTCTGACTCAAGTCTGCTTGCACCGATTAGTAACGTCCATGTGAACAAATTGTGATTGTTAGATTTTTTTTATAAAACTGAAGTGACAAACAAACTTACAGTCAACATGATGGTAAGTGGCTACAGCAGTCCATGAGCAGTTGCAGCAAACTTCAAACAGGGATGGTGACAGATGCGACGTCATCTCTGAGGACTAAGATAAAATGCTTCACATCTGGTTCTCTAGCTGAATCTATAGTCTTCAGACCAGTAGCGAGGCCTCTATAGAAGCCGAAAAGCCGGGATTACCCTTTCAAACTGCTCAGTCAATAATAACAACTAATGAAATAACTGGTAAACTGTTTCCAACTATTGCAAATTTCCCGTGCGCTCCTCTGTTATACACAGGTCATGACCTCGTAGCCTTATTATGTAACGTCAACACTTGGCAGTTTGCTTTCAATTCGAAATACACTGATTCGTGTTCTCTCTGTCTCAAAGCGAACACATAATGGACTAAAGATATTAATAGTAACTTTGCAACCATCCGCTAAATTAAATAAAATGATGTGTCTTCCCTAGTTTGAAGAGCACCTCCCGCCCTCTTTCAATTGTGTGTACTAATCCCGTCACCACCAATCCCAGCACCACTATTCCAAACACCACTATTCTAGGAAAGACCACCATAATTTTGACAGTGGTAGAACCATGCGGCAGCTTTGCTGTTGCACAGATGGGCCGGCTCAAACGGAGGTGATACCATGACCTCACAGAATACTGGCGTGAAGAGGAAGCTCTGCTTTCGCGTTTCGTCTGGTGATTGCAGGTGGCCGGAGGTCCAATCGCCCCCTCCCAATCATCAACGACCAAGTTACTCCACTCCTGAGCGTGGGTGCTCAGGCTGCCCCGCGTATTCTGGGGGGGGGGGGGCAAAATACCGCTCAAGACTACAACTGCTCGGAGCAAATGGAGCAACAAGACCAAGGCGACCCCTGCCACGCTATCCGTGAATTTCTGCAATATCAGGGGACTTCACTCTAACCTAGACGCCGTCCACTACCATCTCGAGATGGCAAGGCCGGCTCTGCTCTTTCGGACCGAGACGCAGGTGTCCTCTCCGGCTGATGTCTCGTATCTCTCTTGCCCGGGGTACAAACTGGAATACTCTTTTGTGCCTCGAACTAGAGTTTGCGTTTACGTCAGAGAGGACATCTGTTTTCGACGCCTCGGCTGTCTTGAAGGTTCAGACCTGTCCATCATTTGGCTACGCGTAGACAGCCGGTGTCTCTATAGATCTCATAGCGGTGACCTCTCACCCGGACGGATATCAGATTTCCGTCGACACCCCTTTAGGCTCTACGGACCATTTCTTGTCCGGAGTGTGGTGCCAATCACGATGAAATCGCAGTTGCATTCTGTAGGCTGCCGCCGAGTTTGGCACTATATGTCACCCGATTAGGACAGGATGCGGTCTTTCTTTGCATCCTGCCCTTGGGGGGGGGGGTTCTTCTTGCCGGACGATCCCAACGTTGTTGCGGATTCTGTCGCTGATATGGTATTTCAAGGTGTGGAACTTTTTATTCCTTCCTCTGTGGTGCCCATCGGAGGCAAACCTCAGCCATGGTTTGGTGGCTCCTGTAAGATGGCATCATGCTATAAGCAGGAGTGCTACCAAGCCTTAGCTGATGCATCAACGTCCCGAGATGTAAACACCAGCGCTCTAAAAAAGAAGTATAATTCCACCTCCAGGTACCTTCAAAAGAGTCAAGCCAAGGCAAAGTCAGAGCACATAGGCAGAATTGGTGAGAAACTAGTTCGCCTTCCTTCTGGAACCCGTGCATGCTGGTCTCTCGCCAAGGCTGTCCAGGGGAATTTCTGTCAGCCATCTCTTCACAGGGAGGATGACTCACTGGCCCACACCGTAAAAGAGAAAGCCGTTCTGATAGACTCTTTCTTTGCGTCCAAATCGACTCTCGATGACGTTGAGAGTACGCCGCCGACTATCCCGCGGTGTGAGTGCTCCATGCCGGAGGTGCAGTTCACACAGCGCTCGGTTCGGAAAGCACTCCTCTCCCTGGACATCCACAAGTCGAGTGGGCCTGACGGAATCCCCCCAATTGTGCTAAGGATGTGTGCTCCAGAGTTGGCACCGGTTTTAATGCCTCTTTTCCGGTACTCCTACTCCCTAGGCGTAGTCCCAAAATCATGGAAGACAGCTTTCGTCCATCCGATCCCTAAAAAAGGCGATCGCTCAGACCCGTCCAACTACAGGCCTATCGCCATCACCTCTTTGTTCTCCAAAACAATGGAGTCCATTGTAAACTGCCAGCTTATGAGGTACCTTGAGGATCGCCAGCTGATTAGTGATCGTCAATACGGTTTTCGTCGCGATCGATCAGCTGGTGATCTTCTGGTCTACCTAAGTCACAGATGGGTGGAGGCAGTAGAGTCCAAGGGGGAGGCATTAGCCGTTAGTTTGGACATTGCGAAGGACTTCAATCGGGTTTGGCACAAAGCGCTTCTTTCGAAGCTCCCTTCCTATGGGCTTCCCGAGAAATTGTGCAGTTGGGTCACCAGCTTTCTTGCAGATCAAAGCATCAAGGTCGTTGTAGACGGTGCAAACTCCGATTACAAGCCTATTAATGCTGGTGTTCCATAAGGCTGCGTGCTATCGCCAACGCTGTTTCTTCTGCATATCAATGATATGTTGTATGCCCGCAACATTCATTGCTATGCAGATGACGGCACTGGTGATGCTCTGTACACCGGCCGTATCAATATTTCTAGGGAAAACGTCTCCGAGTACCGGGACAAACTTGTGTCTGAAGTCGAGTCTTTGCTGAACAAAGTCTCGGATTGGAGGCGACTAAATCTAGTCCAGTTTAACCCTCAGAAGACACAAATTTGCGCGTTAACCGCTAAAAAGAAACCCTTTGTCGTATCTCCTCAGTTTCAAGGCATTCCCCTTGTTGCCTCAGCCAGTATCGGAATCCTCGGTGTCGACATATCGAGTGACGTGCAGTTTTGTGGTCACTTGGTAGAGAAGGCCAAATTGGCCTCAAAAAAACTTGGCGTGGTCGGCAGAGCGGGACAGTATTTCATGCCGGCACACCGCCTGCAACTCTACAAGGCGCGGGTTCGGCCGCACATGGAATACTGTTCCCATCTCCGGGCTGGGGCTCCCCAGTGCCAGCTCCTTCCACTTGACCGCATCCAGCGCAGAGCGGCTCGAATCGTCGACGACCGAGTGCTTTCCGATCGGCTCGATTCACTGGCGCTACGCAGAGATGTTGCATCTCTTTGCATTTTCTTTCGCATATACCACGGGGAGTGCTCTGAGGAATTGTTCGGATTAATCCTAGCCGCCAAATTTCTTGAACGCACTACGCGGCAAACGTCCAGATACCATCAACACCATCTGGATGCTGGGCGGTCCACCACTGTACGTTTTAGAATGAGTTTTCTTTCGCATACGATCTCTCTGTGGAATAGTTTACCACCGGCGATTTTTCCGGACCGATATGACCTGGGGACCTTCAAGAAAAGAGCTTACTCCTTTCTAAAGGGCCGGCAACGCACCTGCAATTCCCCTGATGTTGCGGTTGATCATGGGCGACAGTAGTCACTTAACATCAGGTGAGCGGCATGCTCGCTTGCCACCTCTTTTATAAAAAAAATTCTTAGCGGTCAGCCGCCGTAAAGTCTACCTTATTGCTCATAAGTATAGGTAATTTAACATTTCCACTACTCTTCTATTGTATACATCACCTGAAGATGCCTCGTGTGATGAGGCGAAACACGTGTAGTATTGTCGTCGATGGTGGGTCTTTCCTGGAATAGTGGTGTTCGGAGTAGTGGTGCCGGGAGTTGTGGTGTTGGGAGTAGTGGTGCTGCGATTAGTGGTGCCAGGATTAGTGCACGCAATTGAGGGAGGGCGGGAGGTGCTCTTCAATCCAGGTAAGACACATCATTGTATTTTTATGCGGATAGTTGCGAATTAATTAAGTCTTTAATATTGTTACGAGCTTGAGGTTCGTGAAAATAAAAATTGTCGATAGAATTACTTAAATTAACACTTTAATTCACTTTACACTAATTAAAGTTAAAAACACTAATAATTAATCACACTAATTCACTTTATTTCGCTTCGAAGCTTCGCTTGTGTCGCCAACTCCAATACCAATTACTTCCCCGATCGCATCTTGCAGCGCCTATATATACAAATTAGCAATGAAGCATCCGGAATATTCAAGAAAATGCGCGCAAAGCGACGAGTACTCGAGTGTAGATTTTCTAGAAACTTAGTTCTTCGGATGGCGCTGTCGGTTGAAAGATTTGTGATGTCATTTTTTGCAAAGCTCCCCTCGCTCTCGTTCCTGACACTAGATGGCGTTAGTGTATGACGTTGACTTATTCACGCAACACTGCCCCCCTCCTAAGTCTGCTGCACTGCTCGTCCCGAGCATTATCGGTCCCATAATAGCGCGCCAAGCGATCCACATGGACGATCTTAGGAGTCCCCTTTGCGCCTTTCTGTAACGGCTCCGCAATGTCAAGGGATGTCCTATCCCGTGGTGCACCAACATTGTACAATTTCCACGCTCCTCTACTCCGTGTCTGAGGTCCCCTCACAGCCGCACAACTTGTACATGTACGACACCAATCCTCGACAACGTCACGATAATAGACCCAGTAAAATTGTTCTCGGACCTGCAGTAGAGTTCGTTTAACTCCCAAATGGACTCTTGAACGACCATTATGGCACAGCTGTAGAACATTCGGCACTTTAGCTTTAGGGACAACCATTTGCAAACGACAGCTGTCTCCTCGACCATTGTCCCATTTACGGCATAGGACTCCATCCTGAAGCAGCAAGCTGTCCCATTGGGCCCAATAGCTTTTCGTGGTTGAACTCATCGCTGAGACGTCCCTCCACTTAGGCTTGGTAGCACGGGCCTTCATCCATCCCAGGATCGGCTTGATGTCCGGATCTTCCTGCTGTGCATGTCGTAGGCTGTCCTTCCACCCGTTGCTGAGGTGGTCTGTCCTGAGCATCCTCACGGATACCACTTCCTTACCTTGCCTACTACAATGGTTGCAATCTTCAGGACAAGGTCTTCTTGACAATGCATCTGCGTTGCCGTGAGATTTCCCGCTGCAGTGTCTGATAGTAAAGTCGTATTCCTGCTGCTGCTGGGCGGTGCTGTTAGCCGCACTTCCTTTCTGAGACCGTTCACCTTCCCTTCCTAGGGTGTGCTTAGGGCAGCTGGATCGAATATGGCCCCTTTCCCCACAGCCATAGCACCTAGGGCTGTATCTTTTATTGTGGTCGCGAACCGTAACTGCTGTAACCTCCCTAGCGTGAGGTGAACGATGATCCTGTCGCCGCCAGGCAGTGCCGTTAGCTGCACTACCCTCTCGAGATCGATCAACTCTCCTTCCCACGGTTCGCTTAGGGCAGCTGGATCGAAGATGGCCCCTTTCCCCACAGCCATAGCACCTAGGGCTGTATCCTTTATTGTGGTCGCGAACCGTAACTGCTGCAACCTCCCTAGCGCGAGGGGAACGACGATCCTGCCACCGCCAGGCGGTGTCGTTAGCTGCACTACCCTCTCGAGATCGATCAACTCTCCTTTCGACAGTTCGCTTAGGGCAGCTGGAGCGAAGATGGCCACTTTCCCCACAGCCATAGCACCTAGGGCTGTATCCTTTGTTGCAGTCGCGAACTGTAGCTGCAGCAACCTCCCTGACGCGATAGGAACGATGATCCTGCCGCACGGCCTCCACCTCCAGTGCATGGGCCAAGGCGTCCTTAAGCGTCTCGTGGTGCCCGAGCCTCACAGCAGCTCTGACTTCCAGGTCGCGGATGCCGTCGATGAATGTCTGCACCAGGTTCCCTTCAATGAGCGCAGGTACAGACCGGTATGCTTTTCGCACCAGCTTCTCCACTTCTAGAGCCCACTGCTGTAGGTTTTCGTTGATGCGCTGCACACGATCTTTAAGCTGCGCACGAAAGACGTGTTCCAGGTGAGCGTCGCCATATCTCGCCTCCAATGCCTCAAGGAGTTGCTCATAAGTCACTTCCTCACCGAGAGCTTCCAGAACTGTTAAGGCCTGGTCGCGCAGGCCTAGTGTGAGAGCAGTCATGGCCTGACTTTTATTTCAGCCGTTCGCCTTCATAACAGCCTCGAACTGGATCTTGTAGGCTGACCAGGAAGAGGTACCGTCAAACGGCGGCACTTTGAATCCACGTAGCGAATGTGTTGTAGCTACTACGAGAGCTGTTGTTCCATCCCCAAGTTTGAGGTCGTCCAGCGTTTTCTTCACGTCAGCCATTACGTTGTCAACCCGATTGTTCACTTGGTCGATTTGGGTTTTAGCTTCCTTGATTTGGGTTTCAGCTTCCGACAAGCGGTTGTCATGCTGAGCAACCCTATCCTTCACCTCCCTTATCTCTTTCCCAAAGGTAGCGAGAAGGTCCTTCATGAGGAGCATCTGCTCTTCCGATCGATGAGCCTGTTCCGCCTGCTGGCGGGCCTGTTCATCCTGTCCGCTCTGCAGCTGCTCTTTCAACTGACGGATCTGTTCCTCCTGTCAGCGAGCCTGTTCCTCCTGCTGCTCTTTCAACAGACGGGCCTGTTCCTCCTGTCCGCCCCGCAGCTGCTGCAGCATCACCATCAGAGTACCTAAGTCAGGTGCTGCAGATGTAGGAGCTACCGACGGGCCTGCAACCGGTGGCTGGCCCTCCGACGTCTACGGCGTTGCACCACCAAATCTTCGTTGGTCCGTCTCCTGCTGGCGTTGACTTCGGGTACGGACACCCTCCGTTTCCTCCTTAGGTAAAATCGGCATGATTTTAATCCCACTTCTGACACCAATTGTTATGAGCTTGAGGTTCGTGACAATAAAAATTGCCGATAGAATTACCTAAATTAACACTTTAATTCACTTTACACTAATTAAAGTTAAAAACACTAATAATTAATCACACTAATTCACTTTATTTCGCTCCGAAGCTTCGCTTGTGTCGCCAACTCCAATACCAATTACTTCCACGATCGCATCTTGCAGCGCCTACATATGCAAATTAGCAATGAAGCATCCGGAATATTCAAGTAAATGCGCGCAAAGCGACGAGTGTTCGAATATAGATTTTCTAGAAAATTAGTTCTTCGGATGGCGCTGTCGGTTGAAAGATTTGTGATGTCATTTTCTGCAAAGCTCCCCTCGCTCTCGTTCCTGACACTAGATGGCGCTAGTGTATGACGTTGACTTATTCACGCAACAGTATTAATTCCGCAAAGTGACGCCTGATTCTATCAATTAAGATAATTGACTGTCAAAATTAATGAAAGTGTAACGCTCGCCTCCCCTCTCTATACAGAATGGGTCCCACATATATGCAATAAATGAAACCACAAGTAATACTAGTCTGTAGAAGTGTAGAAAAATTAAATATTAAATTAAAACCCGTAAAATAAAAAGTGAAATTTTCAAACAAAATAAATATTAAAATAAATTCAGTAAAAGTGAACACTCTGTTTAGACAACGTACCTTCACCCCTTGGAAGAGTGACAACGTTGCCCGCGGGTGGCACGCCGACAAAAGACACCGCTGTCGATATGTCGCAATACCAATAGTTTGCACTGCGTGGTAACGTCGCTTTTTAATGTTCAAGGATTCATTCAAGTTCATTGAATCATTGACTTAGTGACCCAATTCTATAGTGTTCAAATTTGCTTAAAATTAAAACTCTACTTTTTGACCTAATTACTGGACCGATTACGTTCATTTTTTGTATATCGTCAGCAAAGGCGATAACAAGTATATGGTTTCATTTATTGCATATATGTGGGACCCATTCTGTATATATGAATATATTAAATATATTATATATATAATTAATTTACCACTTTTCAATAAATATATAAATATGTGACCAGGATAAATAAAATATGTAAGTATCTTTCTAAATGATCTTTCTAAAGGTTTAATAAAGGCCGTTTGTTATATTTTAGCGTAATCGTCTTAGTTAGGACCCTTATTTACGTTGTGTTTGTTTAGGAACTTAGTTCTTTTAGGTGTCTTTTGGAAGAATGAATATTCAATAGAACCATTGAAAGCTGTTGGTAGTGCCTTATAAGCTAAGTGAACCCCGTTCACGAAGACAGGACTCGAGAAAAGTTAAGAACATAAAACATCCCTATTCAACTTGTATCAGGTTTACATTATTAATTTATTATTATTTATCCCTTCCCGCTTGGAAAAGGCTCAAAATATATTTATACAAAATACCCGATACAGGGGTTTCGCTTTCCTACATTTATTTAAAAAAAATGTAGGGGAGGCACACGGCTCCACACACGCCGTGCGCGGTGAGCGTCAACCATTTTGATGCACTCCCCCCGAAGGGAACGTTAATTCGGGAACTGGACCGTAGTCCACAGCAAAATAACTGGCGAACCAGTGAAAGAGGCTTGGCCCCTTGTTAGTTCGTAAGCACAAACATCGACCGAAGTCGCGCATGTCAATGCGTGTAAACGCCATACAGAATACGAACGAATCCAGCCACAGTGAATGCACGTCACACGGTTTGGGCAATTAAGCACTCTGGCCGTAAACCCTCCGTGAGCGCCACCACCTGCCAGACCGCTGCTCCTGCAGGCGTGATGTAAGTGTATGGCATCACCACCGATTGCATGATCAGCACGGCTACTAGCCGCAAAGCGTGTCATGAGTCTACCGCTCACCTCAAGGGAATGGGGTCCCACGTTGTGCGGCTTTCGGCCGCAGCCTTGAGAGTCTCCTTAGATCCTCCCGCCAGCTACCACCCGCATGAGGTCGACACATATGCTCTACCAACCAATACAACGGCAGATATAGCCAAAAGGCAGTTATAAGATGTTAGTAATAATTTGCCATCAGAAAGTTTTTGTGTCACTGACGTTGAGTAAATGCATTTTCGATCATGTTTGTCTCACCCACCAACAAGTTGCCTTCAATCATTCAAAGGTGGGAAAGTTACAGAGATATATTATTATGTTGTTATATAAAACATCATGGAGGGCAGACACTTAGGTGTGAGTCAAACCAAGATGCAGAGAGCACCATTGAGAATAACGTCCCACCAAACAACCATCGCAGAGACGCAATGCTGCAGAACGCAACAAGCATCAATACGACTATCGTCGGGCTCACACCATCCCAAGGTCCCCCATACATCCCGGCAGACATCACCACCCGCATACCTCCATCGACCAGAACCACAAGAGTGCGTCGAATCAGGCGCAGCACACCCGCAGATCCATCACAAGACGCAATACCGCAAGTAGCAGTAAGCATCAATGCAACTATCATACGGATGGCGCCCCCTCACAACACACCCACAAGATCCCTATCGACTTTGGTAACAAAGTTTGTATTGTTGTTAACTAAAAAATATCACTAACGTATCATAGTAGCACGCTACTAAGCCGCCAGTGAACCAAACTCCACGTATCATAGCGCTAATGCACTAAGACATGAAGTTCAGTATGCTGGTTACACTTAAAAGTGTTACCAAACACACTCGTCCCAATCCGAAAGATAAACGACGCATCGCTATGCGCTACGACGCCGCCCTCAAACGGTATGGGTGTGCGATGTCCACAGGAAACCCGTATTGCTACAACAAACCCGCTTACCACCGGTACTAAGATGATATGTCTAGGACACATCGGTTAGCGAGTCCAAGTTTACCTCGGACCAATTGCTCGTGAAGAAGCATTCACGCCACCATAATAATCCTTTTCAAGTCCCTAATAAGGACTAGTCATTTTGCTACAGTACTAGGAGCAGTCGGTCACCCGACCACCCCATACAATGCTTATGCATAAAGGAGACCTTCTATGATAATTCTTTTGCATCATAGACCTTAATTTCATAAGTCATTAATATATAGGACTTCAACCCACGATTCTACGATTGTAATGCTAATTCATCATAGAGACCTTCTATAGTCTTGCTTTTGTGTCATAGACCTTACTTTCATAAGTCATTCATATATAGGACTCGAACCCACGACCCTACTATTGTAATGCAAATTCATCATAGAGACCTTCTATAGTATTGCTTTCGTATCATAGACCTTACTTTCATAAGCCATTCATATATAGGACTCGAAGCCACGACCCTATCATTGTAATGCAAATTCATCATAGAGACCTTCTATAGTATTGCTTTTGTATCATAGACCTTACTTTCATAAGTCATTAATGTATAGGACTTCAACACACGACCCCACTATTGTAATGCAAATTCATCATGGAGACCTTCTATAGTATTGCTTTTATATCATTGAGTTTATTATCATAAGTCCCTAATATAGGACTAGTCATTGTGCTACAGTACTTCAAGCAGTCGGGCTCCCGACCACCCCATATATATGTACAACTGCAGGTATGTATCTCCGGCAGCTCCTCCATACGAGACATCTATACATGAACACCTTCCACAACTTAGGAAAATTTTCTTTTATACATGAACTCCTTCCAAGACAGACAATTTTTAACAAATTTTCTAATTATCTTATAAATGTTATTTATCTTTATTTTTACAATATTTTCGAATTGTATTTCTATTATTTATCATATTTTCGGTTTAAAGATCTTTATTTACTCATTAAGACTAATATCACTTACATGAGTACATTCATACAATTTAAAATAAATCACACAGAACAATATAATAAAATAGTAGACATAAATTAGGGTAGATCAAAATTAGATATATAGAAGTTGCAAGTTAACTGCGTAAGAGCGATGTTTCAAGTTTTGATAATATAAGACTTTAAAGATTTTAAATATTTTTACAAGTTTTTAAATAAATTTATTTATTATGAAAGACAATATTTTGCCTTTTATTTACTATGTTATTGGTCTAATGTCTGAAATGTATTTATATTAACTTTATGCTTATTAATGTAATTTTATTTTTTGTAATGTAATTTTACTTTATATATATATATTAATTTTGTACATAGTTTGTTTGTACTTTGTTCATTTATAATATTGTATGTAAATATCTTTTTCTTTCGTTCAAGCAAACCCAAACGCATTTTTTAAAGCCACCGTAGGTATGCAATTGCTAATATGTCATACAATCTATCTAGCAGTAGTATGCCTTCTGTGTGCTTTGTTAAACACGTCCTCGACAGCATTGAATATGAAACTAAAGAGTGGAGACAGCTCAAGATTGGTGTATTTTTATTAAAATGCTAAAAACAACAATACCATATCTTGGGCTTGCCCTAGTTTGAGGCCCTAGCTTCGCCACTGCTTCATACTGGAACGCAACAGTGCTACTTGACGGTAGAAATAGGCAAGAAGGTAGTACCTACTACAGACTCCTGGAAACAAAAGAAGTCCATCTAGCATCCTACCATCTAGTTAAGAGTTTTGGCATTAGTGATTTTGTTGTTAAAGACCTTGAAATGAGTCTAAAGGACGATTCAGATCATACAGAAAGCATTGGTGAGAATGGAAACACAATAAAATAGATGCTCGGGCACATGTTGACTTGGATTCACATTTGATCTTGATAATGAGAAAATGCATAGAAATCCTCGTGTATGATCTTGGTATAATGACATCAGACATACGTAATTGAATGATCAAATAGAATAGCATGGATATAATATGAAAGCGGCGATGGCATTCTAGCCGACTGCATTTTGCGAAATGCGCGAGTAGCCAGTATTTCTATATGAATATGAAAGATGCTAATGTATATTTTGATATTTAAATTTAATGTAATAAACAAATTCAAACATTTTGTTTATTACATTGGAAATACCCTTTGACACACAAATATGCAAGTATGCATCCACTCAGTCATGTTAGAATCCTATTCCATCATCATCATACAAACCATCACAGGTGCACTGTGTGATGAATATAGGTCTCCTGCAAGGAACACCACAAAAAACGGTCCTGAGTCATCTATTAAAATTTTTGTTATAAGGTATTAGTTATTACAATAATGTTCTTGTATATTTGGTGGTGCATGAATGAATTTGTTTCAGAGAAATATGTCTGCATGTGGGATATATGTGGGCACACAACATCCGACTTTAATGAGATGTGCCGGCATATAAACTATCACGCATATCATGCAAAGCTCCTGGCAATCGGTTACAACGGTCGGGCCACGCTTAACTTGGCACGTTGTAAAAAGGATTCGAGTAAAAGAAATCAATTGCCGCCGTCGATAAGTGTACATCGTTGTATGTGGGTTGATTGCGACATCATGTTTAATTCTATGCAGGTATTTGTTTTATATCTAATATCTATTACTTCTAGATAAAAATTCATTGAATATTGTTCTTGCAAATTTGACTACTATTGACAGAATAAAATAAACCATGTTGCATTGACCGTGTAGCGGTAATAACTGTGCAGTGATGCTGTTAACTGTATAGTGGCGGTGTAAAAATAACCGCTACCCTATATTTTCCCATAGGTGACATAAGAAGAGCGACAAAGGGGAACCAAATCAGGATATGGACGGCAGCATAGTTTATAGTCTGTTTTAACAAACGAGTACTTAGGCCATAGTTGTATAAAAATAATTTAATTTTCTCTACAGTAAATTTTAGATGTATTTAATATGAATGGGCCTTTACAATTTTAAAACAAGAACAAATGCATTAGCCCCACCACTAACAATGACCCATCTCACTCTGTCAATATCGGAAATGTGCAAGAGACATACTCAGTACTTGTTTGTTAAAAAAAGCAGACTATATTAATATTGACTATAAAGCATAGAGTAGAGTAATATATACAGAAATAGAGAGCCATCTCCTAGGATTTTTTGTCACCCAATATGAATAGTGTTGTCGTCTGGTATCATATCCCTTGAACTAATCTCAATATCATGTTGACTATAGATAGCTGTATGTAGTTATGTATATACAGCTATCTATACTATAGGCGGTTATATTTATATTTTAAGGGATTAGGGTTCAATTAAAGACGTATTATAGATGTCAATAATATCAACATTTATTTTTGTTATATATATTTAACATACACGATGTAAAAGCGTCTATTCCGCAAAATACAACACCAAACCAAATTAAATACGTCCACCGGGTTACCGGAATGATAAATGAAAGCGTCTATTTCGCACAACACTACACAAACATACAATGTGGTTCCAGCATGAAAATCTAAACAGACAACAAGAAACAGAGGGCTAATCCCAACTCAACCAAACTTATTGTAACAACAGCCGAAAATCACTTATAAACAAAAAAATCACTTATAGGTCTACGGACTTTGATATAAAACAAAAACTTGCTCAGACGCCGGTAGCCATT
Source organism: Parnassius smintheus behrii (assembly GCA_036936625.1). Lineage (NCBI taxonomy): Eukaryota > Metazoa > Arthropoda > Insecta > Lepidoptera > Papilionidae > Parnassius > Parnassius smintheus. The sequence continues at coordinate 14,837,057 of JAUPFT010000009.1, read as the reverse complement.
ATGTCATATAAAGTTGCTACTTGCCAGTTCGAGAATAACCAGAATTGGTGTAGTCGCCATCTAGCGCACCTTTTAGAATTTAATGTTCGAAAGATTATGCGGATATAGTACAAGATGGCACTAGTGTCTTTGCAAATTATTGAACCCCAACCTAAAGTATGGAAGTGTACCCTGCTAGAAAGTAAAACTGTGGTTGCCAACTTGTCTACCAAGTGTTGCAAATATCCCCCTTATGAGGCTATCTACTAGAATAGAATAGAATATATGTAATATAGATTACATGTAATTTTTATTGTTGAAAGTCATTTTTTACTTTACCACTGGTTCGACAAAAACCTCTGTCCTGGGAAGAACCAGCAGGGAACCCAGCGAGATTTTTCTTTAAAAATAAATTTTACACTGGTTATAAAATATCTACAAAATTTATTTTAGAAACAGCTTGGAAGCGACCACCTCATTCCCTGGGATTTATTTTATCAACCATTAGTTTGTCAATCATGTTTTCATTTATATTATAATAACACTTTAGAGTTTTTGTTCAATTAATATTGAAACTTTGTAATAGAGACCTTGTATATTTTCTGGTACTTTGTTGTAATAGCGTATACATTGCTCTAAGAATGAATTACTGACTCTGTGGAGTCGACAAACTACTAACACGAGCTTGTGTTTGTTCCTAATGTTTACAGAGTGTATATCACTTTTTTTACTAAAACTACCTTTGTTTTTGTGCACATACATTAAATTTGCATATATATATACTGAGAGGTCAAAGACAATATATTTATTTCTTTAAATTCTTCTCTAAGAGACTCGTTTTAAGGTTGTTAATAGCTCTTATAGCCCTCTTCTGCAAAACAATTTCTAAATCAGCCGTATTTCCTCATAGCAAAATCCCATATGACATTATGTTATTGGGAGGTCTACGGACTTTGATAAGCTCTAATAAATGATAAATGATAAAGGCTAGTATAAGAAAATCCATCACCCTGTATCATCCCATGGGTGAAATAGGCAACAGAGGGAAACTGTACCAGGAGAGGCAGAAATATCTTCTTTACAATAACCGATAAATAAAAAGACTGCGGTTGCCAAGCGTGGCAATTATAGCAAATATCTTTCTTATGTGGCAATAGTTTTATTGCTTTGTGGCAATCTAATATTTTTATTTTTTATAAATAATCATTTTCGACGTGGTAGAGCCACGCTACAGCTTTATTAGGGTTGTAGCACAAATGGGTCGGCTCGATCAGGAAAGGACCATGCTCTCAAAGAATACCAGCGTAAAATAACAGCTTAATACTGCTGTGTTTTGTATGGCGAGTGTAGAGATCCGGAGATCCTCTTTTAACTGGAAACGAGGCATTCTATTTTAGTTCTTGGGGGTGTCAACACATCTGCATTTTGATTCATATGTAGGCAGTAGGAAGGGCAGATATAGATGTCTGGGCCACAGCAACCACTTACTATCAGGTGGATTGTGTGGTCATTTGTGCTTCTGATAGGCTGTAATGATGATGATGATGATTGCAAATTTTCTGTAATCACAGATCCAGACATTTCGCACCTTTAAAGCTACTGACCGTTGTGGATCTGGGTAAGTCTGGGATAAACAAGATGGTTTTACTGTTACTTCTATAAAGCTGTAAAAACTTTCTGGCTCGTTCTCTTGCGTGGACGTAGGGTGCAAGATACGGTTATAGAAATACATTTGGTGTCGTTCTTTTTCAGATCTTTCTCGATCACGTCAAATCTCATGTGAGCCATTCAGAAGGGCTTTGTTCGTGGGCGGGTTGTGGTGCCACGTTTACCCGTCGCACTTTGCTAACAACACATGTGCGTTCCCATACAGGAGAGCGTGTGATAGCCTGTTACCATTGTGGCCACCATTTTGCCTGTAACAGGAAGCTCTGTGACCATTTATTGAGGCAGGTGAGTTAAAAGTCGATTCAACTTGAAATGTGAAACATTTTTTCTAATGAAAGATTTAAAACTTGAATCGGCTAAACTTTCCAATATGGACCATCGATTTCAAAGGCCATATTTTTTTTGTAGATAGTACTCACTAAAAGAAAGCGTTTTGCAAAGTTTTAGGTTGCGGAAACTTACGGTTCATGAGATATATTTTTTTAAACTTTTCATACAAATTGGTAAATAACACGCAATTACAAAATAAATTTGACAAATGATTGATGTTAAACGTCAGTTAGTGAAGGGTTCCGAATATTTTGAAAGTATCGATACCTACTCTATACCAAGTATCGTATCAAAAGTATCAATACTACTTGGTATCGAGTACATTTCGTTAATTTTGGAGACGAAAAATTATGACAAAACAATTAGATGCATAGGAAGAGCTGATAAGTGCAATTATATATGTATATAAAGTAGAATAAAGTTTACTCTATTTAAGTTCCACCTTGGTACTTGTATTTCATTGTTTGCAACTTGTTTGTATTTCTTAATTAGTACAGCTTTTGTACTTTTATTTTATTGTTTGCAACTTTCTGTATTATCTAATTCTTACTACAATAAATTGTTTACTTACTTATTGACTTACTTATTTAATATTCAAAAAGTACCCAAAACCGAATCAGAGCACCCCACTATCCACGTGGTCTTGTCTGCCCTACCCCTAGAGTGTATATAAGAGCCCGGAGGCGCGGAGGGAGAGCAGTGCCCGGCCGCCGTAGGGAAGCGCAGGCACCGAGATCGCCGTAGCGGCTGAGGCTGGTCGCCGAAGGCGACCAAAAAACCGAAGCTGCGAAGGCGAGCCCAGGTGCCTGTGCTTCCCTACGCTAGGGCGGAGGCACTGCTCATCCCGCAGCGCCGGAGCTGCCACGGAGTGCCGGAGCACAACTTCCCGGGCTGCTTACCCCCCTAGTCTCCAAAATTAACGAATTGTACTCGATACCAAGTAGTATTGATACTTTTGATACGATACTTGGTATCGAGTACGTATCGATACTTTCAAAATATTCGGAACCCTACACTAATTGACGTTTGACATCAATGATTTGTCAAATTCATTTTGTAATTGGTGTAATTGCGTGTTATTTGCCAATTTGTATGAAAAGTTTAAAAAAAATATCTCATGAACCGTAAGTTTCCGCAACCTAAAACTTTGCAAAACGCTTTCTTTTAGTGAGTACTATCTACAAAAAAAAATATGGGCTTTGAAATCGATGGTCCATATTGGAAAGTTTAACCCTTGAATCTATTGATTGCAAAAAGATCTGTCGAGAAGTAAAGCAGTGGGATGTTATGAGATCAAGTTATTTCCTCTTCAGTAAAGTTGACTAAACGCGATTGTTGACAATGACGTCCCGGGTTCGATCGCGGATCGGGCCAAAAAATCAGTTATTGAGTCTGTCAGGAAATTCTCAGTAGCAGGTCGGAGTCAAGAAGTAGGCTGTGTTTCACCCTCGTGCATTGTATTGCACTATAATCCTGCCCTGTGTAGATGACTAATCTCCACTGGAACTTGATTTAAAATCGATCTGGAGGACATTTTTATAAGATTAAGCCGTTAGCCTATACTCAACCAAATCTAAGAAATACCTTTTGACTTTTCACATTAACTATTCTGCAATAAGTTTGCACGGTTTAAAATAACCTTTTACCTAAATCCAAAGAATTATAATATATTTATAATATATATTACAACATGTATAGTACTTTTTAACTAATTTAATTTCGAACCGTCCAAACAAAGCAAAATATAAAAACTTTAATTAGAATTAACTTATTAGTTGACGTTCTTTCAATGATATGCCTTTATGTATCTTACCGTAGTCATAGTCTGCTACTAACAGTCTAGACGGGGCAATCGTGCGGAAGTTCCCGCGCGGCTGTCAGTAGTTCGGTTCTATAACCCTTTCCCTCCTTACGGTACTTAGAAGTACCTCCACATGTTTCGTCTAATAACTTAAGTACGAAATCACTTTATGCTAACTACAACTGACGATCCTTTAGAGTACCGTTTCCGTAAGCCAATCACAGCGCGTTATTTGAATTATCGCGTGACGTTTCCGAAAAATTTTAACAGCGAGTTACAACCGGTCGGACATTTTATCACTCTCCTGTGCGGTGTAAATTGAAAAAGTTTTATAAATAGAATATCATAGGTAAGTGCTATTTTTTTTACTAATTACGTTGTTTATATCACGGACTACATTTGTAAAGGCTGTTATAACTTATTATCAATTTATTTTATATGAATATTTGATAAAAACTGATGTGGACTTAAAAGTACCGTCAGGCGATTTTTGTCTAAAAATTATAAGCTTTTATAATACACATACTCGATCAAGTGGGTATTTTGCTTTATCATAAATAAATGTTTTTTTTATTTTATAATTGTTCTGAGCTATTTCTTTATTGTTTCAGCCATTGAGATGGATATTTCAAAAAATACTGCTCTAATTGAAGCCCTGTTATTAGAAGTGATTCCAGACTGTGACGAAGAGTCTGAAGCAGGTGTGTCCGATGATGAAGTGGAAAATATTCAACAACCTTCACCAAGAGGCTTCGATGAGGTTTTTGGAAGAGCTCTAGAAAATATTTTAGCAGAAGATCCGCCATCATCGCCTTCAAAAGAAGATGAATTGGAGTGTCCTATAAATCAAGTACCAACATCTCCAATACCTGGATCTAGTGTTCAGATTGATCTACCGTCTGCAAATACGTCTTCACACAAAAGTAATCAGCGATTACCCGAACCAAACCGTAAATGGAAAAAGAGGGACCTAGATACAATTTTACAGGAATACGTTCTAGATACTGGAGTAGTAGAAGACTGTTTTGCTCACTGTAGCACCGCAACTGATATATTTTTAGTATTAATTGGAGATATTGTTGATAATATTGTGTACCAAAGTAACCTTTATGCTACTCAGGGAGGCAAAGTATTGAACCTAAAAAAGAAGGAACTTCTAACATTTATAGGTATGAATTTTTTTATGGGTTACAATACTCGTCCGGCGTGGAGAGACCATTGCTCTTCGGCACCTGATCTCAACAATGCACTTATTTGCAAAACAATGCCAAGAGACAGATTTGCTATTATTTTATCTCATCTGCATTGCAATGATAACTCACAAATGCCTAAAGATTGCAAAGATAAGTTATATAAAATTAGACCGATGATTGATGCACTCAATAAAACATTTCAAGAGGTTTATCATGGTACTCGCGAACTGAGTGTAGACGAATCTATGATCAAATTTAAAGGTAGGTCTGTCTTGAAACAATATCTACCTATGAAGCCCATAAAAAGGGGATATAAGTTGTGGTGTCTTGCTGATCAGAGAGGCTATATAAAGAAGTTTCAAATTTACCAAGGAAAAGACGAAGAACTGAACTCAAAATTTACCGGCTATGGTTTAGGAGAGAAAGTTGTTTTGGAGTTGACGGAACAAGATTGGGGTACAGGAAAGATAGTTTACTTTGATAACTTTTTCTCGTCTGTTGCTTTGCTTGAGAAACTGAAAACTGAAAACACCTACGCATGTGGAACTATCCGAAGTAATAGAAAAGGACTGCCCGGAAATATGCTCGCTGATTCTCAAATGAAAAGGGGCGACAGTGATCATCGATTTTCAAATTTAGACATTGGATATTGGAAATGGAAGGATAACAAAGTGGTTCATTTAGTATCTAATTTTCATGGGAATGAAACGGCTACTGTGTCACGTAAAGAAAAAAATGGGTCCAAGTCTACCATTACATGCCCTGTAGCTGTCAAAGATTACAATAGCTATATGGGCGGCGTAGATACAGCTGATCGTTTGAGAGCCCTTTACTGTATAGATCGCAAATCTCCGAAATGGTGGCACAGGTTGTTTTGGGGTCTTCTGGACATCGCATTTGTCAATTCATATGTCATTCATGGACTTATAATGGAACAGACTACCGTAAAAGATTTTCGACGCTCTGTTACTCAAGGCTTGATGACAATGAAAGATGTTATTCAGAAAAGAAAGACTTCTACAACTAATACTTCGGAAGGGGGCCCTTCCAAAAGACGCAAATCTGACTACTCCACTATAAAAGACGTTCGCTTGGGTGATAGAGGCATCCATTGGCCTTCGTTTGTAGAAAATAGGGGAAGGTGTGAGGTTTGTAGTATGAAAAAGATTCAGTCAAAACCTCATAGTAAATGTTCCCATTGCAACGTGTTTTTGTGTGTAAATGAAAAGAAAAATTGTTTTGCTGAATACCACGAGGTTAATTTGTAATTAAAAACCTATCTTTTTAATTATTACTAAGTCAATATTGGGTCTCATTATTTTTGTAGTTTCTGTCAAAGTTCCTAACATTGTAATGACACAAAGTTCCTGACGGTACTTTTAAGTCTAGGTCTTAGAAATAGTACTTCTAGGTACAATAAAAATCTGAAAATAATCTGAGCGTTTCCTTTTACCTACCTTATTATGATAATGAAGTTAAAAAGCGGAAATTCGTTAAAAATCACTACCCCGGGTGGAAAGGGATAACGGGGTGTACGCTATGGTTGTCCTGTCACGCAAATAAATTAAAATGGTTCAGAAAAATATAGTGTTAAATAAGTAGTAATAACACTCAAAAATAAGTTTAAACTGCTTGTATTGTATTGGACAGTTGACAATTTTTTATATATATTTTTCTAACTGGTTATTATAACTTGGTATATTTATTATTTCTGAACAGATATTGTATGATTAAGGGCCTATACTAACTGAGCTCAAATTCTAATTTCGCCCCCACTTCCCCGCGCGTCGTATGCTATGTACCGACATGTTTGTAATCACTAATACTGTAAGTAGATAGGTCGTTAGACACTTATTTCATTAGGTTTATTATATTTATGCCTGTTTGTTCTTATGTTTGTTTGTTGTCTGTTCTAACGCCAACCCAGTCGCTTCTTATTTTTATTACGGTTATTTCCCATTTAAATTTTTCATAGCTATCCCGTTAGAAAGCCGAAGCGAGACTGATTGGGCGGCAGGGAACAAGCTTCAAGACGCCGATAGTTTAGGTAATTTCTTTTACAGTGAAAATAATGGTAATAAAAAAATAAAAAAACATAAGCCCTGCTTTATAGTTAGTTCAGTTAGTATGCAAAGTGTCATGATCTAATTTAAAGTATTTTATGAATACCAGCGGTTTATTGTTCAGTTTGGAGGTAACTTTGGATTTTTTTCTATCGAGAAAATATTACGGAATCATGTTTTCGTCTAACATAGTACTTAACATTAATCCTCAACTTTACCATATATTTATTTCAAAATTAATGCTGCAATATTTTTGACAACGGAGGATCTTGCTAAGCCATTTGAGGTAGTATAGGCCCTTAAGTTATTTAATTTGTTTATACTGAAATAAAATAAAATATGTTTTATTTTTATTACTTCCCATTCTGATAACTCTAGAAATTTATTGTTTCTGTCAGCTGTATGTTCTTCTTAGGCTGTGCCGTAGTGTTTGAAATGATTCCAATTCATGCTAATGTGAATAATTCGTAAAAATATAAAAATATTCATGCTAATGTGAATAATCAGTAAAAATATAAAAATAATGTAAAACCTTTACATTTTATTTATTTATTATTTGTTGTGACCAACTAAATATACTTTAATTGTTCGAGTGCATTTTGCTAATGCTTGTGAGTTTTTTCTGTTTTTCTTAGGCAAACTATCGATATGAAATATCGATATGGTAGCATCGCAATTAATTTGTGCGTCTCACACTTATAACTTTTTCTATGTTGATCTATTTAACCTATATGTGTGCGTAAAATGTAATAGTGTTGGAGATTTAGATTTATTTGTGCCATAATGACAGAAAAATTTATTGAGTAGGTGTGCAGTATGGTCTATGTAGTGTTTCGTCGTCTCGCACAAAAAGTAAGACTTTTTTGTTCGTAGCATTAGGCGCATTAATCTAGGTTCACATACCATCGGAGCACTTGTTTCATTATTTCCATCTTAGAGTAATGCGCCTAATGCTATATGAACAACATAGCATTAGGCGCATTACTCGTCCGTTGGATTGAGTGGTCTAAGGTTATAAGCGAATTAATTTAATTTACATAACTTTATCTCTAGAAATCAGCGGTAAGGAATAAATATAAAAAAAAACCGTCCAAGAGCATGTCGGGCCACGCTCAGTGTAGGGTTCCATAGTTTCCCGTCCGTCACAATAAGTGTTCCCACTTATGAGTTTAAAGGTGGGTATCCATTATGTTCGCGCTCCAGCAGCGCTCCGCGCTCCTGCTATTGCTCCCGGTAATGGGTACTGGTACGGTTTCCATCCAAGTTCAAAATGATTTTCCCAGAAAGTCCTTACAAAGTTCTACTTTTCAGATTTTTTTCATATTTTCTAAACTTATGGTTCAAAAGTTAGAGGGGGGGACACATTGTTTTTTACTTTTAGAGCAATTATTTCCGAAATTATCGACATTATCAAAAAATGATTTTAGTAAACCCCTATTCATTTTTAAATACCTTTCCAACAATATATCACACGTTAGGGTTGAAATTAAAAAAAAAAACACTTCCCACTTTACATATAGGGGGTGCTACCCTAAGAAAACATTTTTTTCCAATTTTTATTTTACCACTTTGTCGGCGTGATTGATACACATATTGGTACCAAATTTCAGCTTTCTAGTGCTAACGGTCACAGAGATTAAGCAAGGACGGACAAACGGACAGACAGACATGGCGAAACTATAAGGGTTCCTAGTTGACTACGGAACCCTAAAAAGGACTTATAAATTTTGTGTATTTGGTTATCTGTTAGTAATTTGTTCTGGTATTAATCTGGATGAAACTGTAAATGATTACCAAGTCTAAAGAATCGGTACAGATTTCTCTTTATCTTAGATACTGATTTTTCAGTTGGATTGCCCAGTCCAATAAATATGACAGCTGTCAAAAAGTATTTCTTAGACTTAGGTTTGATGGAGTATAGGTATGTTCCACTGTTGGACACAGGCTACCTATTACATCTGAAAGGTCTTCGAGCAGTGGCTTTCACACCATTTTATTCTAGTTGGCACACTTCTCATATTCGATATATTTTTAAATTCTCTGCCAGGCAAGTTTTCTTAAGATGTTTTGCTTTACCTCTGATCACATGGTAAATCGACACTTAAAATTACCCTTAATAATTTCAGTGCAGTCGTCGGATATCAAACAGAAAGCGCTAAGTCTTCTACCTATGGCACCTTACCGTGACTATAACATTTAATATGTTATAGTAGTTAAGTTATATGAGGTTGGCAAGCGTGTTTTGATGACGCTCATACGAAAAAAACTTCGTATTTTGAAGATTTCAATAGTCTAGGAGTCCATGATTAGTATTACAATCATCCCTCTAGGACTCCCTGCATTGTTACATTGATTATTAAATAACCTCTTGGACATCACATTTCCACCGTCGCTACACGGTAAATGTAGAATTTTATTATCATCATCATCTATAGCTACAGCTTATTTGCTGTCCTTTGCTGGATATAGGCCTTTCCAAGAGGATACACAATGCGGCTAAGGTTTTTCGTGAATGTGATTTCGTGATGATGACCTTCGTTCTAGTGACGCCCCCGGCGAGTTACCGAAACAGCGAGCTAAATATCGTCTGTCTTGCAGAACGTGAACCCGCAGACGAGCTACCACTGCTCGTTCTGCGGTTTAGGCTTCGCGACCGCGTACCTCGAGCGGGAACACTCGCGGCAGCACGTGTCGCTGTATGCGTGCAGCCTCTGCGACATGTCCGCGCCCTCGCTTGCCGCGCTCGCGCTGCACGTGCGCTACCGGCACCTGGGCGCGGACGCACACACGCACGCCTGCCCGCACTGCTCCCACCGGTGCGTGCTGCTTGTACACATGCACATACATCCACACAAACACACACACACACACACACATACACGCTGCACGTGCGCTACCGGCTCCTAGGCACGCACGCACACATGCACGCCTGCCCGCACTGCACCCACCGGTGCGTGCTGCTTGTGCACGTGCACATACATCCACACACACACACACACACACACACACACACACACACACACACATACACGCTACACGTGCGCTACCGGGACCTGGGTGCGCACGCACACACGCACGCCTGCCCGCACTGCTCCCATCGGTGCGTGCTGCTTGTACATACGCACACACGTACACACACACACACACACACACACACACACACACATACATACACATACATACACACGCGCGCGCTGCATGTGCTCTACCGGCACCTGGGCGTGAATGCACATACGCACGCCTACCCGCACTGAGGCCAAGGGCGTGCTACTTGTACACACACACACACACACACACACACACACACACACACACACACACACATACACACACAAGCACGCGCTGTACGTGCGGTACCGGCACCTGGGCGCGCACGCACACACGCACGCCTACCCGCACTGCTCCCACCGGTGCGTGCTGCTTGTACACACACGCATACACTTTCGCACGCACGCACACACACACACACACACACACACACACACACACACACACACACGCTGCACGTGCGTTACCGGCGCCTGGGAACGCACACACGCAGGCCATCCCGCAATGCGCCCAAGGTGCGTGCTGCTTGTACATACACACACGCACACATACAAACACACGCGCTGTACGTGTGCTATCGGCACCTAGGCGCGCACACACACGCACCGCCTACCGGTGCTTGCTGCGTCTACACACACACACACACACACACACACACACACACACACACACACACACATACATACACATGCGCGCGCTGCATGTGCTCTACCGGCACCTGGGCGTGAATGCACATACGCACGCCTACCCGCACTGAGGCCAAGGGCGTGCTACTTGTACACACACACACACACACACACACACACACACACACACACACACACATACACACAAAAGCACGCGCTGTACGTGCGGTACCGGCACCTGGGCGCGCACGCACACACGCACGCCTACCCGCACTGCTCCCACCGGTGCGTGCTGCTTGTACACACACGCATACACTTTCGCACGCACACGCACACACACACACACACACACACACACACACACACACACACACACACACACACACACGCGCGTACACACACACACACAAACACACACACACACACACACACACACACACAATACATACGCACGCCTACCCGCACTGCTCCCACCGGTGCGTGCTGCTTGTACACACACGCATACACTTTCGCACGCACACGCACACACACACACACACACACATGCACACACACACACACGCACGCACACACACACACACACACACACACACACACACACACACACACAATACATACGCACATAATACATACGCACTTACACATACATGTTGCACGTGCAATAGCGGCACCTGTTCGTGCACAAACACGCACACATAAACACACATAATGCACGCAAGTACGTTATACCCTTAAGCTACAACCATATTAAAAACAGAATAGTGGGATAACTCCCGAGCCGCGCGAGACTTCAATGCCTACTATTGCAGGGTTGTCACTGTCTTTTTGTTTAACAGCTCATTTAGTTTTATAAGTAGTTATAATATTTAAAAACATCATACATCATCATTGTTAATCATTTCTTTAGTTTCCTCTCAAAGAATCAATGTTTGTCAAAAAAAAATCCGGCTTTACATTACAACAAATGCCAAAGAACCAAAATACGAGTAAATTAACACTGAGCATATGGTGTCAGTTCAGATTTATTGTTTAAAATGGATTTGATGTGATATAATATGATAATTAAAGTACATAAAAGGTATTTTTCTTAATAAAACGCCAATATTAATTTACTTTACAAAAAGAGAAATAAAACGAAAAAATACTGCTAGCAAAATTTTATGCCATTAAAAAATTAAACTTGTAAAAAAAAAACAAGTCTCGCAACTCAGTTCTTCTATCGTAAAAAGTTATGAGATCCATGTAATACCAAGTCGGTCAATTTATTCAGTCCCTACTTAAGGGTCCTTCTGTTTTAAGTTATTACGTAGTTAGCTAACCTAAGAACATTTTATAGTGACCATATCAATGTTAAAAGTCTTGTATGTTTTAAATATATAGATTGACTTGGCCATCGCATGAAACCACAATGTATCTCACAAGTAATACGTATTATATTAAATTAGATTGCTTAAGCAAGCTTAGCCTACTATTCTGTTTTTACTACGCTACAGCCCAAGCCAGAACCTTTTGAATCCTGACTTATAACTTAACATACATAATATTTAGAGATATATTCATCTTGGTCACGCATTGTATTGTTTACGTGCGTTTGAATGTATTAAATTATAAATAGTTCTTTTCCACAAATAATCGTATATTTTTATAGTTTTTCATTACCGCTACATACAACCACTTAATCAAAACCTTAAGGTTATACTTTAATTATCTATCCTTCCTGTTCGGTACCGTCCTCTTACCGATAGGTAAGACTAGCCAAGCAACAGTGTACCTGCTGCTATGTTCCGATTTGAAGGGTAAAAAAACCGGTATAATGAAAGGAGAGTTTTGATATGAGCTATGGAAAGTGACTCTACAATTAGACAATTCTATAGTGCAATGTCTAATTGATTAGCGCTTTGGTCTCATCGACTATCGATTATTAGGGTTCCATTGCTTTGTTTTTCGGCTTCTTTTTTGACGGCTCCGTGGCGCAGTGGCTTAGCAATGAGTTACAGCGGGTTCGAATCCCGCATGGAACAAGTATTTGTATGGCCTATAAGTAATTGTTCCAGGTCTGGATGTTTGTCCTTGTGAAATTTATGTTTGCAAACTGCCCCCACGATACAGGAGAAAATCCTAGTGTGGAGACGTTTAAAAAAAATGAAAAAAAAAAAGAAAAAAAATTGTTATTATCGTCGTCATAGTATCTTTTACGTCAAATCGTACTGACTCTATAACACATTGAGTGACTAAGCTTTCCAGACCTACACGGGGTCCCGTAGGTATACAATAGCGATTACAACGAGACGTAATAGAATGAGGCCACTTAGTCGAACACTCAGTCCAGTCCAGTGCAGGATAGTTCGAAATACAATCAGTGGGGTTACCTTCAAGCCAATAAGCTCAGCATGTGTCCTATTAGCCTTTAATTTTGATAATATTTAAATTCTAGATTTTCCCGCTAAAATAATTCTCTTTTACAGGGCGGTAACAAAATGCGATTTACGTAAACACATTCTAACGCACACTCGCAAAAAGAAGAAAAAGAAGGTGGAAATCAAAAATGAGGAAGGAATCAGCGATAGAGAATCATTAGAGGAAGAGAATTCAGACGAAGAAGTGGTGAAGAAGCCGAAGATTCCGAGGAAGTATGCATGCCACATGTGTCCGGAGAAGGAAATGAAGATATTCTCAAGAGGTACACGGTTGACCACGCATCTCATCAAAGTCCATGGCGCACAGTGGCCTTTTGGACATAGTCGGTTTAGGTAAGAACAAGCATATTCTAAGCTAGAGTTAGAAAAACTCGAAAGTCGTTTTTTCTTTTCCTAAATCATTTTTTAAATTATATTTGCATATTGAGAAATAAAATATTGTAACTTATTGTAACTTCTCATTAAGTGAAATGTATATTTCTTTTGAGAATAAAAATATCTTTAACCATAGTGTACGGTGAGAGTACGTGGTGTTAAGGGGGAAGAGAAACCTATTTATTGTTCTAGCAAAGTTCTTTCCAGGTGTTTATGTGTCGTGGTCGAATGCGATGAGCGTAATGTATGTAATACGACGACTGTGAAGCGTTTGACTTGGGTATTGCGAGCATATTATTCCCTACAAATAATTGTACGGATGTTTGTGTAATTTGTGTAGATCAAATGTTTTTGACACATCTGTTTCCGGTTTTTTTTTAATAAAATAGGGGTGACAAATGAGCATACAGTCTACGTGATTGTAAGTGGATGCCGTGGTTCATCTACATCTACATTTATCCTCGATTAAGAATCAAAAAGCAGATGCGTGGTCACTCCTGAGGACTAAGATGAAATGCCTAGTTTCCAGTAAAAAGCCTCCGGTTCTCTGCACACACCATACGAAACACAGCAGCCCCGCGTGGCCCTTCTCCGATCGAGCCGACCCTTTCTTACTACAACCAGAATATAGCCACAGTATGACTGTACCAAGTACGAGCTCAACCACATATTTTATAAAGAGATAAAGCGCGAAACTTACGCTGAGTCGTTGGGAAATTTCGATAGCGTGATTTAACATATAAACCGAAGTGGTTTATATGCGTCTTCTGCTAAATTGATAATGGTATGACGTAAATTTCATTTCTATATTACAGATATCAGTTAAGTGAAGACGGTATGTACAGGCTCACGACAACCAGAATTGAGGACCTGGAGGTTTCCAAAAAGATCGTCGACGGTTACAGCGGACCGAAGAATACGTTAACAAACTCCTTCGAGTTCGATGTGAAGCAAATAGCCGAGCCGACGGAATCAACGCCCACGCATTTTATGATCACAATGAAGAGTAACGATATAGAGAATGTCAAAATTGAGCAGAAGGAGGAGAAAGTCGACAACTCTGTGGAAATAACTATGTGCGATGTGGACGAACATGGGAACATTATCAACTCTGAAGTTATTAAGTCGGACGTCGTGTATGCCTAAGTTTTTCTGTGATAATTGTATAGAATTGATCATTAGTTTAAGCATTATTATATAGATATATTGTGCTAAGTGGCACGGTTCACTTTCTGTCTGGGTACGCATAGTTTGATTCCGGTTCAAATAGGTACTAAGAGAGCCAGCATAGTTACAGACTAGACATAGACATGTGCATTTATTCATTTCTAGTGACCGAATAATTCAAGTACTTTTCGTCACACGTACCGGTACATTCGGATCGATCATTCAAATGGATCATTTTGGGCTCCAGTACTCTGTAATTCTGTGATCCGTGAGACCCATTGGGAACCGCTATCCTCTATGTTTCTGTACTTCTGTATTTGTTTTTGTTCTAAAGTAAATTCTGATTTTCGATTTCGTCATCGATCGCGAGGCGTAGGTCATTCCATAGTCCATACCATAGTGTGTTGTGTTGAGTGCAGTTCACACGCGGTAGAAGTGAAATCTGAAAACCCTTAGATTCAGAGAACTAAACTTCGAATCTTCGAAATCGAAAGTCAAGGGTAGGATAATTGTTGGGTTTATTTATTATAATATTGTTATTAATTTTAAAAACTATTTTACATTTTACACACGCACGTTCAAACACACACATAAACATAAAATTCTCGGACCAGACCAAGTATTATCAGCGAGTAAATTTTCTGTACGACTTTGTCATAGCGCCATCCACTATATTCTATAGGTAATTAAGTCATATTATCGAACAAAAATTTATCGATTTTCAAGGTGGTAAGTACAATAGACGCTAGATGGCATAAACACAAAAACGTTCATATAAATCGGTTGGTATGTTATGAATGGTATGGACAAACATGATGACTTTATTCAGTATTATTATATATTTTATTTATTTATTTTTAAATTTCATTCCTAACAATACACAATTTCATAACTTACTGATTTATATTTTTTTTAGGTCATCTAGCATCTATTGTGCGTCTCACAACCACCTTGAGAGTCTCATTAGTTTTGGTTCAACTTCAATAAAATGAGAATGACTTTAATCTTTAACTATAGATAGAAGTAGATGTCGCAATTATTTTCGCTAAGTATTTTCACCCACTTGAGTCCTATGTCAGTCTTTGGAAAACGTTGTAATATATTGCGCTTCGTTTCGCAATGTGGAACACAACAAGTAAAGTATTCTTGATTATGAAGAGTACGTTAACTTAATACTCCATCTATGAGTGCACTTCATCATCATCATAGTTTTGAGCGTAAGGAAGAGAAACGGAGATCAGAGATCTATAACTTTGACGTACTTCATTCACTGTGGTGACTAGTGTAGTTGTTACCTAGTCTAGCCGAATCCAAGTCGCCAAAAATTTGACGCGGAGTAAAAGTTGATCTTAAAAATTCACCAAATTTTGTAAGTAATATTTTAAGAAAATGATTTAATTTAAACTCATGTTGCCTAGTATTATTCGTCAGAAGTGATAAGGATTGTAAGCGTAGAAGTAGACTCAAGAAGCCGGTTGCAAAATCTACATTTCATTAGTTTCTAATTAAAGATTAATAGAATACCCTATACAATCGCCTTCTTTCTGAGATAGCCTACTTGACGACTAGTCTAAAATCACAATTTTGGTCACTCCGATTATGCACTGTGTACACTACATTAAAAACAATTTATTCAGATCATTCGGGATTCGGTCAGTATTCGACTCATTCACAATTCACACCAATCACGAGTTAAAATGGTTCCGTCAATTGTTTGTGATTGGTCGAACCGGAACATTCAAAAACTGATAAATGAATAATCAATACTTTTAAGTGTACCACCTAGATCGAACGAATCATTCGTGATTGACACATATCTATTACAGACTACGAGGTATTTCATCTTGGTTCTCGAAGGTCTGAAGTTTGTAAAGTGGTCTGGAAGTATTTTAGACAAAAAAATTATCGTGTTCCCTAATTTGAAATCTTTAAGAGAGGACGAGGTCAAATATTTTAAAAACCACCAAGATGACGCGTGATTTTAGAGACATATATCCTTTATTTATATCCTATGTCCTTTGTTTCATCTTATCAAATCCTCTAAAAAATGAAACGGGAGATGGCAACCACAGTTGCAGGCGTTCATGTGTAGCCCTTCTGACCAGAACATAGCAATGGCAGAAATATTTAAAAGCATGGTATCTGCCCAGACGGACTCGTGGGTAGAAAAATAGTACTACCAACTTTACTAGTGCTGACTGACATTATAATAGTAATTTAAAATAGTTGTTAATAAACAAAAACTTGAAATGAATTTAAGCTGCCCGATTCTGCCTACCCGTCGAAATGGCGAGGACACTAAACTGCATGTTCAAAAAATAACATAACTATCTTACAAATGAATGGCTTTATCCAACTTTGGGATGTATGTAGGCTGATGCCATTTGCGGTTTATATTATTTATTATTGGTATTTTGAGATTAAACCGTAATTCAATTTAGGCCATGAAACTTTCCAGATATTATTATTTCGACATACATTGGACAAAATTTTCTCCACATGGCATTATTTGTTAAAAACACAACTGTCAAAGTGACATTTCGCTTAGTATTGCGCACTAACTTCATGCGTTGTAGCGTTGGCGGGAACTTATCTACAATCGCATAGTTGTTGTTTATGGACTGGATTAAACTTTTAACAAAAAAAAAAACTACTTCATAAACCTAAAAAAATATAAAAAAGTACAACCTCGTTGCTTCCCTATATAATTCTTCGATGCAATATATAATATCCAAGCCACCAAGTACATTTTTAAAATTTTATTAATTTATTATTTGTTTTACACTAGAATAAAAACTACTCTTACTCTTTTTAATACTAACTTGATGTTTGATAGTGCTTTTTTTGAACATTTTAATTTTTAAGTCAGTTTTTACTTTTTATAAAATGTTTTTTTTACTCTGAGCGGAATAATATCATACGCTCAAGGTAATTGGAATGCCGTTTAAATAGTTACAACAAAAAACGTTATCTGCTTTTTTTTAACTTTTAAATGTAGATTTTTCTTTAAACCTTAACCCGTGAATTGTAGCCCATACAATAAAAAAAATTATATCAGTTCAGTCGTTTCTTCAAAATAGGCAGGTATCTATAAAAATCCCAAACAAAATTTCCCAAAAACTTCACAATGTTATGCATTAAGATATTGTGAAAAAAATTGTTGAAAAACTAAGGAGTAATTTTTCAATCATCAGTTATGTTGTTCAAGGAATACAAGTGGTGAAATAAAAATTTTTGTACATTGACTTCGATATTCGAAGTCAACTACTGGTAAGATCTTGAACAAATTTATAAGGGACTACATGAGAAACACCAGCTTACAAATAAAAAAAAGAATCGTTATAATCGGTTAACCTCCTCCTTTTTTGAAGTCAATTGAAAATACAACAACAAAATCACACATGTATTTTTTAAAATCAAAAAATCTTTATTTCACGACACAGTGGTTTGTAACTGTAAACAGAGGTTGGGACCATCCTATTAAGTAATAATAATACTTGTGCCAGGTGGACCCGCTGTTCCTTACTTTACTAAATATCTTTAAATGTGTTTGTGAAGACAATTTGGGAAAAACACTTATAAAAATAATTAATGTTAACATTAGTTTAGAGTGAAAAACAATAATTACAAAAAATAATATTAATGAAATGGAGGCTGACTGAAGAATATAAATCAACGAATAATATAAACCAACTTCAAACTGAATGAATGGACGAATTTCTTTATTTCGCAAATATGGGTAATACAGAATGTGATGACAAATATATAGTGCAGATTCCACCATATTTTACCCGAAGGCATGTAGAAATTATAAAACGATTGAACTATTTTTTATTAATACAACTGTAACTTTCATTTGTAGTTTTAGACGCTGCCAAGCGTACTAATCGAACAAGTCTAACTAAAGAAAAGCATTTAAGTGCGTTGTATTTTATTAAATCTTATCATGTGCGGCGTATACTATTATTATTTCTTGAAAAAAAAATTGAATAAATAATTGTATAATTTAATTTTTTGTACTTTTATTCGTTTTAAGATATTGGTTTTACAATTTAGAAGATTTTGTAATAAGGCATTGATTATAAAGATTGAAGATCCAAGTGTTTATTAAAACTCTTATAGTATAATTATTTCGTGTTTTATTTCGTAGCAATAATTTATTTTAAGTTTTTAACTATATGTCCAATTAACCTTTGTCAATTCTGTGACGTTTTGGAAGCTAGGTGTAAATATCAAATAATTAGATAGAGATAGAAAGCTGGTTAATTCAGATCTCAAGAGACCAAGGATCTTGTACCATTTAAAAAGGTTTTCATTTATCCAGTTTTCCAAATAGACTGGTTTAAAATTTAGTTGTCTCATTCACAGAGGCCCTCGCTTGTAGAGGCCGAAATGTATCATTATTCCATTTATAAAGGTGAAATGTTAATGAAAATGCGTATTTTTGGTGTTCTAATTACGTAAAAAAACAATACAATACATTAAAGTTTATGACTTAAAGTAATCGGTTATGTTTGTTTGTATTTGATTGCTCGAAATTCAAATGTTTGTAAACAATCGTGTCGAAACCCGTCCCAACCTGATAAATTGTCTCGCTTATAAAGGGAATTGAGCTCCAGAGTCCTAATTATAGAGGTAAACATCGGAAAAATGCTAGTAATCAAATCTCATTTAACCAGGTTCGAAAAGTCCCATTAACAGAGGTTATTCGATGAAAAAGTGCCGGGACCTCATTGTAGTTCTCAATAATGTAGGTCCCACTTAAGCAGGTTCCACCGTATTACATTATGGATGTCGTAAGAGGCGTCACGCGGTAATTGTGGCTTATCTGTTCGTCCGTCCGTCCGTCTGTTTGTCTGTCTGTCTGTTTGTTCCGGCTAATCTCCGAAATAGTTGGACCGATTTCGACGTTTTTTCACTGTAAGAAAGCTGATGTTATAAGGAGTAACTTATAACTCTATTTAAAATAGCATTAGATAGAAGTTAAAAAAGGTTCTTTATAACGCACACTTTGTAACAAAAGTACAATAAACATGTTACAGTTAAGATTTATGCGTAATTTTTTGTAATCTATTTATACAACAACTGTTACAATTATTTGTAATCATTTTAATTATTTATCTCATGAAATTAAGCGACTGTTAATTAGATATAGTATTTTATATTATTTAAAATTCCAAAATCAACGCTAAAAACCTAAAAGAAGCAGGAGTGGACAATACCGAGAATGTTTTGATTGTCACTGTTAATTTATTAAACTAAAAATAAAACGTAATCCCTTGATAAGTTGTGATGACAGTGTTTTTCTAATTTTGGCGGTTTATGATCTGTTACTTTGCGTAAACAATCTGTAATTTTTATTCACTCGTGAATTATATTTATGATTTTTTTCCTATTTTTTTTGTTTTTGAGTTGTTGGTACAAAGCGTTACGTTTAATTAAAAATGGGGTAATCTAAGTGCGATTGCGAGTGACTCACAACATGCAATTCCTAAAACTGACCAAAGTCAACGGCAACCAAAAAGTTGCCTTAATGTTGACCTAGACAAAATTTTAAATTACTTAAAAATAGAATTAAATAAACTCCGATCTGCGTTTCATAAAAGCAAACTGTCAAAAATATTTGTAAGCAAGTTTAGGAGTCTTTGTCTGCAGTCTTTGTCTACACCTCCTTATAAAACTCATATAATTAACGAATCTGTAGACGTTGCAGGTGAGGATCATACAATATTTAAAAGTAATATGGCAATCTTGCTATGTTCCTGTAATAAAAAAATAATTTTTATTAAAAGGACTGTCATTTTGTATTTAGTACATTCTCTCCTACATACCACTAACTTAAACATAATTAGAAAAAAAACGAACAATTTTATCAGCCTTGGGCTTTGAGTATTAAACCAACCTAGGGTACTTTAGGAACAGTTACATGTTTGAACAATAATATATTCCTCAAAATTTTGTTAACATTTTTTTATAGAAGAAGGGGCTAACGAGCATGCGGCTCACCTGCTGTTAAGTGACTACCGCCGCCCATGATCAACCGCACCACCAGGGGAGTTGCAGGTGCGTTGCCGGCCCTTTAGAAAGGAGTAAGCTCTTTTATTAAAGGTCACTAGGTCGTATCGGTCCGGAAAAATCGCCGGTGATAAACTATTGCACAGAGAGGTCGTACGCGAAAGAAAACTCCTTGTGAAGCGTACAGTGGTGGACCGCCAAGCATCCAGATGGTGTAGATGGTATCGGGACGTTTGCCGTGTAGTGCGTTCCCGAAATTTGGCGACTGGGATTAATCCGAACAATTCCTCAGAGCACTCCCCGTGATAGATGCGATAAAATACGCAAAGAGATGCAACATCTCTTCGTAACGCGAGTGAATCGACCCGATCGGAAAGCACTCGGTCGTCGACGATTCGAACAGTTCTGCGCTGGATGCGGTCAAGTGGAAGGAGCAGGTACTGGGGAGCTCCAGCCCAGAGATGGGAACAATATTTCATGTGCGGCCGAACCTGCGCCTTGTAAAGTTGCAGACGGTGTGCCGGCATAAAATACTGTCCCGCTCTGCTGAGCACGCCAAGCTTTTTAAAAGCCAATTTGGCCTTCTCTTCCAAGTGACCACGAAACTGCACGTCACTCGATATGTCGACGCCGAGGATCCCGATACTGGCTGGGCCAACAAGGGGAGGGCCTGGAAACTGAGGAGATACGACAAAGGGTTTTTTAGCGGTTAACGCGCAAACTTGTGTCTTCTGAGAGTTAAACTGGACTAGATTTAGTCGCCCCCAATCCGAGACTCTGTTCAGCATAGACTCGACTTCAGACACAAGTTTGTCCCGGTACTCGGAGACTTTTTCCCGAGAAATATGGGCACGGCTGGTGTAGAGCATCACCAGTGCTGTCATCTGCATAGCAATGAATGTTACGGGTTTGCAACATATCATTGATATGCAGAAGAAACAGCGTTGGTGATAGCACGCAGCCTTGTGGAACACCAGCATTAATAGGCTTTTAATCGGAGCTTGCACCGTCTACAACGACCTTGATGCTTCGATCTGCAAGAAAGCTGGCGATCCAATTGCATAATTTCTCGGGAAGCCCATAGGAACGGAGCTTCGAAAGAAGCGCTTTGTGCCAAACCAGATCGATGGCCTTCGCAATGTCCTAACTAACGGCCAATGCCTCCCCCTTGGACTCCACTGCCAGCGCCCATCTATTAGTTAGGTAGACCAGAAGATCACCAGCTGATCGACCACGGCGAAAACACTAATCGACTGGTGATCCTCAAGGTACCTAAAATAATTTAATGTAAATTTTCATTAAAATTATCTAAACTTAACTTTGAATTAAAATGTTTGGCACTTAAAAATCAAAACCCGTGAAATCCATTGTAATAGATTCCACGCGGACGAACTCGCGGGGAACAGCTAGTCCCTTATAGAAATGATGTTAAAATCACAAAATGTAAAAACTGTGTTAAAAGCAGTTTTGAAGTAGGGTAAGCTTATAAGTAATACGATTATGATATTTATTTAAAACATTTTTGTAAACGCAAGAAGATTATAAGGTACGTTATAGAGCTTCAAGCGGAGCTTTAAATTAGAGAAGCTTTAGGATGCATAACTAAGCTATTACTTAAAATTTGAAACTTGCGTGAAATCAGGCCTTAATACTTACAAGCTAGCATCACTTGCGTTCTGACAGTCTTCACTCCTTAATTCGCACTTTATTTTACAACGGCGATTTATATCCTTGGGTATCCTTGGCTAAAGGATTTAGAAGGGTTTCACACAGAATACCAGCGTAAAATAACAGCTCAATGCTGCTGTTTCGTATGGTGAGTGTAGAGAACCTGAGCCCCTTTTACTGAAAACGAGGCATCTGCTATTTGAATCTTATTAGATGATAAATGTAGATGTCTATGGGCCGCAGCATCCACTTACAGGTGGTCTGTGTGCTCGCTTGCCACCCTTATTCTATAAAAAGGGGCTTTAAATAAAATTAAAGGTAACTATGCTATACTAATAATTAGCAACACGTCAGACAATCAAGTGCGTAGGCTTAAATGGCCTGCCATTTTCTGCCCAATAGGTTTCCATGGTAGGTGTCACCTAACTATCTATTTCCGTTGCCTGATGATGTTCCGATTTCTTCGTCCAAAATGGTGTTGTCAGTGTTATTGTGCCATTTTAGTCCGCGGGGTGGCAATGCCTTTCTTTGTTAAAATTGTTAGCAGGCAATTATGACATCAAACCTGTAGTGATCTGTCGCCATGAACTCTAGTGGTCTATTGGCATAAGGTGGTATCAAAACAATTTTTATCATCCCTGTGCTGTAGAGTTTAGGAGAGTGAGCTGAGTTGGTAAAGCTTCGTGGGAAGTCACTGCGTGCGGAATTTTTCGCGCCATAAACATTTCTAAAATGTGAGGTCTTTCAGATGTCAGGGTTATTACAACAAAAATACGTCATTTATTATTGGCTCAAAATAAGTATCTTTAATTCAAATTATTACAATAAATAGATAAATTTAAATTACAAAAGCAACCACCTTTGTGAAGGTATTATATTTATGTTTTGATTTTATGAAGACATAAAAAATAATTACATTTTTAGAAAAAAATATTTAAATAATACAATATTACGTAATAATTATGGCGTAAATAATACACCAACAAATTTCAAAAAAGGATTAATTCTTTTTCAGAACTCTAATTAATCGTTCAGCTTCTCTAAAACCAGCCTCCACCGCTCCGTGTGCGGCTGAATGTCTATGGTGCGAGGTTGCCTCGCCCGCAAAACAAACAACTGGAAAGTTGTCGCCATGATACAGCGGCTCGCTTAATATAGCCGCGCTGCCGCCATCTTGCTCTGTGGCTACACTACGGTACGAGTAAGAGCCCCTTGCCAATGGATTAGACGCCCACTGCGATCTGAAATTACCGTAATTTTTTGTCAATCACCGTGATTCAGTAGGGAGTCGTTTTTTCCTGGGTTTTATGTCCAGTTGGTGTGAGTGTGAGTCTCATAACGGATCTACATGGAACAGAAGTACTCTGTGCAGACAAATATTAACTTTTCCATCTATAACTAAAATTGTGGTTAGGCAACTACAGTTTTTTTATTGATGCGTTATTCAGGAAGACGATGTTGCCATCTTCTGTTTCAGATTCCCTGTATCGTCTCCTACGTCACCCACGGGACGATATGAGGTATTGGCTATGCTTTCACCGCCACTACAAGGTGTGCAAATATAAAGTGTAAGTATAAAATAATTAAAGCCACGTCTTCAGAATGTGAATATTTTTTTTCTTTTTAGTTGTTCGAAGTCGTCTTTTACTGTTTATTAAATATTAATCTACCTCACCCTTTTGAGTGGACTTAGGAACATCACAATCTCAATGTCGTCTAAATAGTTACCTACATTAAAAGCGTCATCATCTATTTTGCTGCGCTGAAGAGTGTTAATTTTTTTATCATACCTTGATTGAAAGTTCGTATTTCGACTCTATTTTCAGAGACGAAAGCCACATTGTCTCACCAAAATGATAGATACACATTTTGGTTTTTACAACGCATTCACGTACATTTTGATTCTTAATCAAGGATAAATGTAGATGTCTATGGGCCACAGCATCCACTTACCATCAGGTGGACTGTGTGTTCGCTTGTCATCCTTATTCTATTTAAAAAAAAAAACTTGCCTCACAACCGCTTTGATCGGAGTAACGTCGAATTGCTTCTTGAATATACACAATAGTTTATTCAATCCAGCCTTGACTTGTTCTAAGCTGGCTTTCTCCATTTCCTCGGCCGCTTTTCCATAGATCCAGGCGAGCAACAAATTCGGCTGGTGCTCCACAGTAAACAGGGTAAAAATTTCCGTGACCCATTTTTCATCTTCAGAGAACTTAGCTTTGTCTTCATCCCGCCAAAGCAAGGTGAAGTTAGCTGGTGTTTTAGGCCACCAGGGCTTGGTGAATTCGATGTAGATTTTGTCGAGGACACAGAGCTGAAGGGTATTGATTGCGTTGCTTTTTTCTGCCGGCAGCGGCGGGTTGAAGAGTTGACTGTGTCTGGAAATATTTGTGTGAAATTGTTATCAAATATTTTAGAAAAAAAAAAACAGTTATTACAATGTTACGAAAGCCTTACTTATCATTTAACAAAAGGAGCTGTGGCCTGAGTCATCTATCCATCACAGCCTATAAAAGTTCACTGCTGAACATATGCCTTCCCCACAGATTGCCTCAAAGAAGGAATTTTGTCGTAGTTGCCTCACTTGGCACGCAGTTTGGCAACCGCAATTATTTTTAATTATTTTGAGAATAGGATGTTCGTATCCTCTTTCAGTTTCCCGTTGTTACCTCTAACGACACCCACGGGACGGGACGATATGGGCTAGTGAATATTCTTATACCGCCACTATATAGTTAAAAATAAATCGATAGCCTGAGTTTTACGTGCTAGGGCCATGCTGCAGTTATATTAGTAGTATAGTTGTGGCACGAATGGGAAAGCACGAATGGGAATGGGGAAGGACTCCCCGGTCGAGCCGACCCATTCGTCACGCTCTCACAAAATACCAGCGTCAAATAGTAGCTTAATGCTGCTGTGTTTCGTATGGTGAGTGTAGAGAACCGGAGACCCTTTTTACTGGAAACGAGGCATTCCGTCTAAGTCCTCACGGGTGACAACGCGTCTGCATTTTGGTTCGTAATCGAGGATAGATGTGGATGTCTATGAGCTACAGCAACCACTTACCATCAGGTGGACTGTGTGCTCGTCTGTCACTCTATCCTATAAAAAAGTCATCAGTTCATTTTTAGGGTTCCGTATCCACACGCTATAACATCACTCTGATTCTAACTGTCTGTCTGTCTGTCTGCATGTCCGTCCGTATGTGACGGTCTCTAGCTCGTATACGGAAGTTAAACCTAAGATATTTTATCTAGAAGTCAAGTCGGTTAGGCTGTTTCAAGATAAACTAACGCCTATCTAAACTAAAGTGCCGCGATCAAGAAGCGTGAGGAAGATTCTGATCGATAGTTTTTTTTACGATACTGATTTAGCATCGTTATCAGTTAGTTATACCAGTTACTCGACTCCAAGAGTCAGTAATTCCTTCATTAGGCAAACCTTCATTACGCTTTTACAACAAAGTCCCAGAAAATGTGCAGACCTTATTTATCAAAAAAGTTACAGCCTATATACGTCCCACTGCTGGGCACAGGCCTCCCTTCATTTCTGAGAGGGTTTTAGGGCAAGGAAGTGTTCGCCGCGCTGCTCCAATGCGTGTTGGCGAACTTTACACATGTCTTTGAAATATCTATCAAAAGGTTTGAAATATTTATTTAAGCAAAAATTGTTTAGTAAGGGTTATTTATTATGATTGATAATAGCCCCTGGGAATGAGGTGATCGCTACCATGCTGTTTCTAACTTTTCTCATAATATTTGTATAAATATTATATTGCTTTTAAAAAAGTCCCGCCGGATTTCTTGCTGGTTCTTCCCAGGACAGACGTTTTCTTCCGAACTTTCAGTAAGTGTTTTTGTAATCGATGTTGAATAAAAATGATTCTATTCTATTCATCAATGCCGAATAGTTCACTACTATGCTTCCAAGAATTGTTCACTGCTGTTAGCAGCAGGCGACCAAACACGGGGCTCCGCAGGCTACTGCTTCACCATGACAACTCGCCCGCGCTTTAGAGCGCTCATAACGAGGGACTTTCCAGGCAGCACACCAGTTAAACTTTTGAGTAAGCCTCTTTAAAGCCCTGATTTGGCACTGTGTGACCTCTTCATTATTAAAAATAAAAAATCTGCAGAAAGGGATACAAGTTTCATCGCCGGAATATGAGTAATCACCGTTCGTGCAGGCCGTAGATCTGTCTGAGGCACACTAGAAAAAGTGTATAAAAAATTGGTTCGGACGCATGAAACTTTGTGTAGATATAGATGCTGGCGGAAAGTTCTTTGAAAAGGTTTTGTAATAAAAACTGTTCGAAGTACATTGTGTACGAAAATCATACTCGGCCTACTGTAATATAGATTCGTAATGGAATAATTTGCCGGGGTCTGCCTTTCCTCCCAAATACAACTTTTGTTAGGTACGCCCATCCATTGAAGGCTTCATCAACACTTACCACCAAGTGG
The DNA here is from genome assembly GCA_036936625.1 of Parnassius smintheus behrii. Lineage (NCBI taxonomy): Eukaryota > Metazoa > Arthropoda > Insecta > Lepidoptera > Papilionidae > Parnassius > Parnassius smintheus. The sequence goes on along the minus strand of JAUPFT010000009.1, from coordinate 14,810,238 downwards.
GATTGTCGTGAAGTTGGCTTATAGTAAGTAAAAAAAGTTCCTTCCAACCTGTTTCCCGACAGCCATTATTTGTGCGCACGTATATAATATATCAAGTTAAAATAAATACTTTTACAAGTATTACCACAGAATAAATAATAGTACTACTTAGTATTACAAGTTTTAGTTGTGTGATAAAAGAAGAGTGTGGTTTGCAAGATGATGCGGTGACCAGGATTAAGAAAGGAATGCTTCGGTGGTTTGGTCATGTAGAAAGAATGAATGCGGAAAGACTGACAAAGCAAATATATGTTGCAGAAGTGAATGGAAGAGTCGGAAAGGGACGTCCTAGGCGGAAGTTTGTCGACCAAATTGGCGATATACTAAAAATGGGCCAAATTAAGAGTACCCTTAACCGACGAGCATGTATGCGTAGGTATATGAATGTGGAAGAGGCGAGAAAGGTATGTCAGGATCGTGCTAAATGGAAGTCTGTAGTCTCTGCCTACCCCTCTGGGTGACAGGCGTGAGTGTTTATGTTATGTTATGTTTACAAGTTTTACTAGTAATCATCATCATCATTACAGTCCTTCACAAGTTCACTGCTGAACATAGGCCTCCCCCAAGGAATGCCACAGTGCCACCACCTGCATTCATCGACTTCCTGCATGTCTTACCAGGTCGTCGCTCCATCTAGTGGGGAGTCGCCCTACACATCGCTGAGGCTGCCACTCGAGAACCTTTTTTCCCCGACGGTTGTCGGTTCTTCGAGCTATATGGCCGGCCCATTGCCACTTCAGCTTACTAATCCGTTGGGCTATGTCGATCACTCTGGTTCTACTGCGGATATCCTCATTTCTAAGTTTATCGCGCAGAGAAACCCCGCGCATAGCCCTCTCCATAGCTCGCTGAGCGACCTTGAGCGTCCTCATACGGCCAGCGGAGAAGGACCGCGTCTCAGTTCCATAGGTCATCGCTGGCAACACGCACTGGTTGTACAGTTTCGTTTTCAGGTTTTGAGGTATAGCTGACGAGAAGATGTGTCGTAATTTCCCGAACGCTGCCCAGCCGAGTTGAATCCGTCGAGTGACCTCTCGGTCGAAGTCGGATTTACCTAGTCGGACTCTTTGTCCCAGGTAAACATACCCGTCAACAAGTTCGAGCTTTTTTTTAAGTGCGAGCAGCTATGCAGGTCTAGAGAAAGAGACCAGTATCACTGCGACCTAGAAGATCTATTGTGATCGCTGCTATGGCTAGAGTTCACGGCTAAGCCCTATTTCTTCAATGAATAGAAGGAGTTGCTTAGCCGTGAGCAATTTCACTTCTTCTGGGCGGAGTACATAGTTTACCAGATGAGTGTTACGTTTGCGCATTAAAGGTCCGCAATCAGTTAGGATGTGTAAAGGCGTTTCTTCCGTTATGGAACAGAACCGACACATCCTTGAGTTGCTTAGTCCCAGGATGGACATGTGCTTTTTAAGACAACAGTGTCCAGTTAGGGCTCTTGCCGGAATGCCCAATTTATTTTTACTTAATCCCAGGGCTCCTGAAGTGAATTTACGATCAAAAGCCCGGATTAAGGTTTTAGAATGTTTTAAGCCTGGTGTGTCAGACCAGATCTTAAGTGATTTATTGTGATCAAGAGTTTCAAGGGTCAATCGGGCTAGGTTTCTTGAGATTCCACAAAATGGCTCAGGTCCAAATTGTGTGCACTTTGAGCCCTCCCGTGCAAGTTTGTCGGCAAATTCGTTTCCTACAATATCCTCGTGACCCGGAACCCATCTTAAAACAACCCCGCTTAAACGGTTTACGCAATCTCCAACTAGCTTCGAGTTCACTAAGTTTGACCTCAGCGCTAGCAGTGCTGCTTGACTATCAGAGTTTATGTAAATTATATGGTTGGCGTAGTGTTTTTGCAGATTGATTTCCGCACACCGAAGTATGGCGAAAGTTTCTGCCTGGAAGATGGAGGTGTATCTACCCAAATTCATGCTAAGTTTGAATTTGGGGCGTTCCCCGTAAATTCCAAAGCCTACGTCGAGGCCCATTTTAGACCCACCGGTATACCATATAAGGCTACCGACCTCACAGATAACCTGGCCATTCAGCCAGTCTTATCTGGAGGGTAATTCCACTATATATTTTTATCAAAAGTGTGTAGTGTGCGCATGATATCTGAGATCATGCATAAGACCGGTGATTCCTTAATCGAGTCGAGCATGGATCTCAATCTGTAGGATAGCAAGCTCAGACCGCCCTGGGCGTTAATCCTATACAAACTAGCTCTCGCCTCCTTGTCTAGATAAAGATCAAGGCGCGTTAGGCATAGAAGTGCATTAAGAGCTGCTCCAGGCGATGATCCTGCTACCAGTACCTGCTACCATAGCTCCAGTTACCAGTTGCAGGCAGTCCCTTGTAGACTATTTAGTCTGTCCGCAATCGTCTTTTGGTTGGCCTTGTAACACCAGACAATAGAGGCGTAGGTGAGAATCGGCCTCACTATGCCATACATACCTACAGCCATAGGACCTTACTGGGACGCAAGCCCCAGTTGTTGCCGACCAAACGACTGCACGTACCTAAAGCAATTTTTGCCTTATGGCATACGTTGCTAAGGTGAGAGTTCCACGTTAGTTTTTGGTCGATTGTTACGCCCAAGTACTTAACTTCCGTGGAAAATGGTACTTCTTTACCATTAAGTTTTGGTTGGACTAATTTGTCCAACCGTCTCTTTTTGGTAAAGGGTATTATAACAGTTTTATCAGCATTACCTGATAAACTGTTATCCCTACACCAGTTATTTGTGGTGTTTAGGGCTCTTTGTATTATTGACGATAAAGTACTTTGGCAATAGCCCCTCGCAATGATCACAAGATTATCAGCATAACCCAGTGTGTCAATGCGTAGGTCTGCCATTTTGTACAACAGTTGGTCATCCGCAAGAGCTAAAGAAGGCGTGACAAAACACCTCCTTGTGGCCAGCCTCTTGCAGTTGTAACCTCAATCGATGTTTGAAACAGCGCTATTTTTGCCTTTCTGTTTGAGAGCATCGACTTCACCCACCTGATGGTTGTGGGGTTAACATTTTTAGATGTCAGGCCCCCAATCAGCAGTGATGTGGGGCTACTAAAAAAAGCATTAAAAAACATTAATTAAGTTCGAGCTTAGTACTCCCAACAACTTCCGGCATAGGTGTGACATGGACGTTACACATGATCTTCGTTTTGCACATGTTCATCTTAAGACCTATCCGTTGGGAGGCGTTGGGAGACTATTGAGGTCATTGAGCATAGTGCTTAGGTCCTCCAGCGATTTTGCCATAAGGACTATATCGTCGGTAAATAGAAGGTGAGTGATGTACTCGCCATTGATGTTAATACCGTATCCTTTCCAGTCCAGTAGCTTCAAAACGTCTTCTAATGCAGCGGTGAAGAGTTTCGAGGATATAACGCCACCCTGTCTTACACCTCTCCGAGGTTGTACGTACGTACGTACGCAGACTGTACCAGTCCGCAGTTTTTATACGTGGTAGAGCCATGCTGCAGTTATATTAGTAGTATAGTTGTAGCACGAATGGGTCGGCTCGACGGAGGAAGGACCACGCTCTCACAGAATACCAGCGTGAAATAGTAGCTTAATGCTGCTGTATTTCGTATGGTGAGTGTAGAGAACCGGAGACCCTTTTTTACTGGAAACGAGGCATTCCATCTTAGTCCTCACGGGTGACAACGCATCTGCATTTTGATTCGTAATCGAGGATAGATGTAGATGTCTATGGGCCACAGCAACCACTTACCATAGGGTGGACTGTGTGCTCGTTTGTCACCCTATCCTATAAAAAAAAATAGGTTTTGTACTCAGGTTCTGTACTCGGATAGCCATCGCGGCCCTACGGTACAAATACTTCACCACTTCGATATACCGACAGTCAACTTGGCACCGCTGAAGGAACTGTAGCACCGCCCAAATTTCGACGGAATCAAAGGCTTTTCATAGTCCACATACTGCAGGCAAAGTGGCAGATTGTACTTTTCGGACTTCTGTACAATTCGCCGAAGGGTATGTATGTGGTCTATGGTGTTAAAGCCTTTTCGGAAACCGGCTTGTTCGGGAGGCTGGAAGTTGTCGAGTCTGTGTGCGAGACGATTCGTAATGACGCTCGAAAACAGCACGTAGACGCGATTCAGAAGGGATATCGGTCTGTAGTTCTTCAAAAGAGCGTTGTCACCTTTCTTGAAGAACAAGACCACCGCACTTCTGCTCCATGCCTCGGGATGAGTGCCACAATAGAGGACGGAATTAAAGAGCTTCTGAAGGACTTCAAGTACCGGTTTTCCATTCGCTTTCAGAAGCTCTGCTGTAATATCATCCTTGCCCGGGGCCTTGCCGTTTATAAGGTGCTGGAGAGCCATTCTAATCTCACTCAGACTGACGCCCGGGATATCATCGGGATAGTGTCGGATAAGACTTGTTCTTGGATCGTTACTAGTAATAAGAGTTGATAATTGCTGAAAAAATATGGGAACTGTCTTGAAAGAGTTTGAAACTAACTTTTTTAAAAATTACATGAAAGTGCTGAGTATGATTTTCACAGCCAATGTACTTCGTACAATTTTTTTACCGAAAGACATTTTTTAGTTTCGAAATCTTTTTGAGTGAACCAAGTATTATATAGGTACTAGAATTTTCTATACCTCTCCTTCAAAACTCCGAGAGACACCGTAACGATGACGCTTTTGGCTGCATATAGGCTTCCGTCCTTGCATTTCACATGTACCAGCGGGTTCCCTGGTTCGAGCCCGGGTTGGCTGGTCCGCCATTTTATGGTTTCCACTTCCTTTTTCAACAATATCTGCACGGGTATTGCTTTAGCGGGATCTGGATATTTATTCTAAAAGACAACATGACTTAGTTTAGTAAATAAAGTAATAAAACTAATTTATATTCTTGTGTAGTGGAGTATGTATCTGCTAGGTATGGCAGAAGGAGGCGTACAAATGAAAAATAATCTTGTACAAACACTCACGATTTATTATTCCATTATCACATAAATATGAAGTTAGAAGCAGAATGCAACTTAAATTCTTAACAAGAAGTAAAAAATGCAAAAATAGAGAGAAACTAGAAATAAGATAGTAGAATAAATTAACAAAGTTAGGAACACCTAAATAACTAATGCACCCGTTTTCCTGGTTTTGTATTTTGTAACTTTTTTATAAGATAAGGGGGACAAACGAGCCATATATATATATATATATATATATATATATATATATATATATATATATATATATATATATATATATATATATATTATATATATATATATATATATATATATATATATATATATATATATATATATATATATATATATGTCGGAGCAAGTACATCATCGGTTGACAAAGCATAGGCTTTGCATCGTCTTTTAATTGATTGTAATAATCAACGGTGTATAATTATTAATACTACAATTTAATAAGAGCGGTTTATCAGAAACATAACATGTAACTAGCTAGTTCTTTAAAACTCTTTTGGTTTACAAATCTCTTTATTGACCACTAATTCCTGGTAAAACAACTATTTATTCCATTATCAACTTTTAACTCAAATATGGTTTTAAATCGTAGAATAAATAATTGTCGATTTGATTAATAATCCTGATAATTGAAATTGCTTAAGTAACCTAATGAATTCAATAAGAAGTTATTGTTTAGTCAAGTATTGACCAATCAAATCGTCGACCAATCAGAGCACACCTAAGTCGTTATTACGTTTTCCTTATTGAATGAACGCGGCAACAGAATCACTTCAGTTCCTGCGCTCGTCAGTGTAGTTCTATTTTCCTGGTAAAACTTTGCAAGTATTTTTGTGAGTCTCACATTAGGAAGTGTAGAATAAAGTTGTAGTGCTAAATTAAAAGTGTGTGGTCTTAGATCTCTCTCATTACAATGGAAACAATATGCGGTAGCTCGACTGAACCCTTGTCAAATGGGGACAGTGGTGCTGCCTCACCATAAAAACAACCACTAGGTTTCCCGCTCCAACAATCATGTAGTTGTGTCCTTCACATTGCGCCGGTGTGTAATTGTGACAGGGACACACTGCAGTATGGCCAAACCGTAATTACTCTATGCTGAATGTATAGAGCGTTACGCTGTCCTATTATTGAATACAATAAATTGCGCAAGCAAGAGAGCAAGTTGAACATCAGCTCTCACATTTTTAACATTTTTAATAATTAACGCTATCCTGTTATTTCCCACACAATTTTGGCTTATTGTGTTACACCATTTCCGACATCAGAAGTGGGATAAAGTTCTTCTTATCGCCCACATATAATCTTCGAATAGTTTAAGTGTTGTTGCGTTTGTGAAAGACTATGATACGCTGTTACCTGATATCTTTGATTTTTTTATGTTACGTAACTTAATGAAAATTGCTGTTCCTATTAACGACATTGACTTATCATTAAAATACAGAGCAAAAGTTTAAAGTGAAACGTTTTAAGCCAAACGTTAAATCTTTTAGTTTGATTTATATCAAAAGTACCCGCAAGTACTTTCTTAATTTTTTTTAATTAACCCAAATATGTTAACAATTTAACCATAAAGTACAGTGGAAATTTAAGTTGCTCGAATGATGTCATTATTTGATAGTTCATATGAAATATGATTTACTTTGGGTACATTTTAAAGTACGAAATGTTAAGCGATGTACAAAAAAAAATTCTAACTTTAATGTGCTATCGATTAAAAGAGTAAGTAGCTATTTGTGTTCTCATGTGCTGATAAGTGTTACAGTTTACCGGCTTACGGGATTAGCAGAAGTCGCTACTACGATGATCAATAAAGAAGATGTCCTTAAGAGCCAGTCGACAGCGATAGTGATACGTTATCGATCCTACAATACTGTTACTGCTAACTCCAATACTCTCACCCTCAAAGGTAATGTGTCAAAATGAGCGTGTTCAGAGTTCAGGCGAATGCGTGTAAGTAAATTTCTTAACTCACTGTGTTATAGTTATTCGTATGCAATCACATTTCTTCGGCTAAAAACACCTATCAACTCAGTGATTATGACATTCAAATGAAAGTCTTTAGCCTTTTGAAGGGACCTTTTTTTTTTTTTTTATAGAATAGGCTGACAAACGAGCACACAGTCCACCTGATGGTAAGTGGTTGCTGCGGCCCATAGACATCTACATCTATCCTCCATTACAAATCAAAATGCAGATGCGTTGTCACCCGTGAGGACTGAGATGGAATGCCTCATTTCCAGTAAAAAGGGTCTGCGGTTCTCTACACTCACCATACGAAATACAGCAGCATTAAGCTACTATTTCACGCTGGTATTCTGTGAGAGCGTGGTCCTTCCCCGGTCGAGCCGACCCATTCGTGCTACAACTATACTACTAATATAACTGCAGCATGGCTCTACCACGTAAAAAACCTGCTAAAATGTGGGCCGATAACCGGCTAGTGACGAATTCTACGTGGGAAGATTTGCGTCAAAACATCACCACCACCTCCGAACCTGAAAGCCGTTATACGCGTGACGTACTGAGATTTAGAGAACACATTTACGACTCTTCTAAGGATATCGCCGAGTTCTTATCTCGGGCATGATTTCTATGAAGACGCTTGACGAAAGACAAACTTGAAAACAGTGATGCTGTAGAGGCCGTTATCGGAACCGTGGGTGACGAACGCCTTAGAATTGAGTTAATGAATGTTAGGGCCACCTCGATGTCAGAATTGATATTCGTTGCCTCATCCATTCGTGTTAAGCATCCCATTACATTCCATAAATAATTCAAATCTACCGCCCAAAAAAAAAAAAAAAAAGTTTTAAATATTCTTTTGATAACAGAAGTTCTTCTTGTGGTATTTGCGAAAAGATCGGCCATACTTCTGATAATTGCCGTACTAAAAGTAATTCTAACGTCCTTCCATTCGATAAAAATCGGTCGACGCCTTTAGCTACAACTAGTGATAGTAAATTTTGTTCATTTTTGTTCAAAGCCTGGTTACACATTCGAGTTGTTTTTTTTTTCGCCGCGAAAAACTAATAACTTCTAATATAAATTCATTGAGTGATAGTACCCGCAGTTCTATCTTAAACATCGTGCGTGTTCGAGTAGGTAATTTGCTTATAAATACTGTTTTCGATAGCGGCACCGAGTGTTCCATTATGCGTGAATCCATTGCGAATTAATTTCCAGGCCATAAGTTATGAACTATTTATGTAGAATTGGTCCGGTCCCTGTTATATCTACCAGCACATTAACAGCTATTATGCGTGATTAATAATATTCCTATAGAGATTTTGTTTCACGTACTACCCGACTTTGAAATAACTTCAAACGTTTTAATTGGTGCGAACTTACTACATGAAACGTGTCTAAGTGTAATTATTACCCGAAATAGTGCTACTCTAATCTCTTAAACCTCTTGTCACGCATATACGATCACAAAGTCCTATTTTAGAAAATTTTAATCCTGATTTAATTGATGAATTTGAGATAAATCAACTACTTGCTCTTCTTAATAAGTACTCTTTCGTCTTTACTCAAGGTTACGCTAAATCTCGCGTTAACACTGACGAATTAGAAATGCTTCTAAAAAAAAACCGATGAATACATAGAACGATAGGTAATACTCTTCTTATACTTCTCACCCGACGATCGAACTGTGTATCTCCCGAGTTACATAATTTGGTAATTTTTTATACCACATCCATTAATTACGATGCATTGCAATGTCATGTGCAACAAAGGATGACCGAGGCGTCGGCGAAAGACAAACTCTGGTTTGACAAAGAACGGGCTAAGATACACGACACGTCACGGATAAGATACGGACACAGACGAGCATCAAGGAGCATCCGGCATTGTTAATACGCTGGTGACAGTACCAGCACCAGCCCGACCTGCGTAAAAACTAGCTAGTGATAGTTCAGGGTTTCGTCAGTAATCGTCGATTAGACACATAGGAAAATATGGATTCCATCCCGCTATTGTCATATGGAACGAGCCTATCAACGGGCCAATAAGTGATGGTGGATCCCATGATTCGTTTTCCCTAAACGATTTACAGCCTCAAAACTTGCAAAATGACGACTGTAATATGGTGGAGAACGCTGCTGGACCATCAGTCAGGATAGATGCTACAAATCAAATGGTGAGCAGTTTCCAATTATTCTAAGCTACTATCTATTATCATTACTGTATCCATTAATTACATAGCTATTAAACTAAACAATTTTACTTCATTCACAATCAAAAGCCGTGGAGGCAAATATAAACATTAAGTTATTCTCTAAAAAGAAAAAAAAAATAATAATAAACACAGGCCGTGGAGGCGACAATTTATACTCTCATGTTATCCTGCTGGGACCACGGCGTCCATGACCGCTCAGCACCCATTTCCCTATTTTCCCGTCAAATAAAGAGACTTCGTGCCTGTCACGGAGCAATGGTCCTAAACTCCTTACCTTACTCTCCATCAGATCAAAGACTTTGTGTCTATCACAGAGCGGTGTTCCTGATCCTACTTCCTCTATTCCTTCAAATCAAAGACTTTGTGTCTATCACAGAGCATTACCGTCACGTGAGAAAAATATAAACATAAGTAATCCTTTAAAAACAAAAATAAATTATAGCCGTGGAGGCGACAATTTATACTCTCATGTTATCCTGCTGGGACCACGGCGTCCATGACCGCTCAGCACCCAGTTCCCTATTTTCCCGTCAAATAAAAAGACTTCGTGCCTGTCACGGAGCAATGGTCCTAAACTCCTTACCTTACTCTCCATCAGATCAAAGACTTTGTGTCTATCACAGAGCGGTGTTCCTGATCCTACTTCCTCTATTCCTTCAAATCAAAGACTTTGTGTCTATCACAGAGCATTACCGTCACGTGAGAATGATACAATACTATACCTAATTGAAAGTACAACTACAATCTATAACTTTACATATTTACAAATGCAATGAGAATAATTTATGGTTTTAATTATTAAAATTAAGTGTGCTTTTTAGAGCTTCACTTTCTATATGATTATCTCGTAATTATTGGGTATGGCTCCCAATCAAAGCCATTATTTACAAAATGAATACTGTGTTAACAGGTCAATAGAGATAGAAGATTATTCACGGCAGGTGCAGAGCGCGCACCGCCGATCAGAATGGCCGTGTCGGAGCAAGTACATCATCGGTTGACAAAGCATAGGCTTTGCATCGTCTTTTAATTGATTATAATAATCAACGGTGTATAATTATTAATACTACAATTTAATAAGAGCGGTTTATCAGAAACATAACATGTAACTAGCTAGTTCTTTAAAACTCTTTTGGTTTACAAATCTCTTTATTGACCACTAATTCCTGGTAAAACAACTATTTATTCCATTATCAACTTTTAACTCAAATATGGTTTTAAATCGTAGAATAAATAATTGTCGATTTGATTAATAATCCTGATAATTGAAATTGCTTAAGTAACCTAATGAATTCAATAACAAGTTATTGTTTAGTCAAGTATTGACCAATCAAATCGTCGACCAATCAGAGCACATCTAAGTCGTTATTACGTTTTCCTTATTGAATGAACGCGGCAACAGAATCACTTCAGTTCCTGCGCTCGTCAGTGTAGTTCTATTTTCCTGGTAAAACTTTGCAAGTATTTTTGTGAGTCTCACATTAGGAAGTGTGGAATAAAGTTGTAGTGCTAAATTAAAAGTGTGTGGTCTTAGATCTCTTTCATTACAATGGAAACAATATGCGGTAGCTCGACTGAACCCTTGTCAAATGGGGACAGTGGTGCTGCCTCACCATAAAAACAACCACTAGGTTTCCCGCTCCAACAATCATGTAGTTGTGTCCTTCACATTGCGCCGGTGTGTAATTGTGACAGGGACACACTGCAGTATGGCCAAACCGTAATTACTCTATGCTGAATGTATAGAGCGTTACGCTGTCCTATTATTGAATACAATAAATTGCGCAAGCAAGAGAGCAAGTTGAACATCAGCTCTCACATTTTTAACATTTTTAATAATTAACGCTATCCTGTTATTTCCCACACAATTTTGGCTTATTGTGTTACACCATTTCCGACATCAGAAGTGGGATAAAGTTCTTCTTATCGCCCACATATAATCTTCGAATAGTTTAAGTGGTGTTGCGTTTGTGAAAGACTATGATACGCTGTTACCTGATATCTTTGATTTTTTTATGTTACGTAACTTAATGAAAATTGCTGTTCCTATCAACGACATTGACTTATCATTAAAATACAGAGCAAAAGTTTAAAGTGAAACGTTTTAAGCCAAACGTTAAATCTTTTAGTTTGATTTATATCAAAAGTACCCGCAAGTACTTTCTTAATTTTTTTTAATTAACCCAAATATGTTAACAATTTAACCATAAAGTACAGTGGAAATTTAAGTTGCTCGAATGATGTCATTATTTGATAGTTCATATGAAATATGATTTACTTTGGGTACATTTTAAAGTACGAAATGTTAAGCGATGTACAAAAAAAAATTCTAACTTTAATGTGCTATCGATTAAAAGAGTAAGTAGCTATTTGTGTTCTCATGTGCTGATAAGTGTTACAGTTTACCGGCTTACGGGATTAGCAGAAGTCGCTACTACGATGATCAATAAAGAAGATGTCCTTAAGAGCCAGTCGACAGCGATAGTGATACGTTATCGATCCTACAATACTGTTACTGCTAACTCCAATACTCTCACCCTCAAAGGTAATGTGTCAAAATGAGCGTGTTCAGAGTTCAGGCGAATGCGTGTAAGTAAATTTCTTAACTCACTGTGTTATAGTTATTCGTATGCAATCACATTTCTTCGGCTAAAAACACCTATCAACTCAGTGATTATGACATTCAAATGAAAGTCTTTAGCCTTTTGAAGGGACCTGCTAAAATGTGGGCCGATAACCGGCTAGTGACGAATTCTACGTGGGAAGATTTGCGTCAAAACATCACCACCACCTCCGAACCTGAAAGCCGTTATACGCGTGACGTACTGAGATTTAGAGAACACATTTACGACTCTTCTAAGGATATCGCCGAGTTCTTATCTCGGGCATGATTTCTATGAAGACGCTTGACGAAAGACAAACTTGAAAACAGTGATGCTGTAGAGGCCGTTATCGGAACCGTGGGTGACGAACGCCTTAGAATTGAGTTAATGAATGTTAGGGCCACCTCGATGTCAGAATTGATATTCGTTGCCTCATCCATTCGTGTTAAGCATCTCATTACATTCCATAAATAATTCAAATCTACCGCCCAAAAAAAAAAAAGTTTTAAATATTCTTTTGATAACAGAAGTTCTTCTTGTGGTATTTGCGAAAAGATCGGCCATACTTCTGATAATTGCCGTACTAAAAGTAATTCTAACGTCCTTCCATTCGATAAAAATCGGTCGACGCCTTTAACTACAACTAGTGATAGTAAATTTTGTTCATTTTTGTTCAAAGCCTGGTTACACATTCGAGTTGTTTTTTTTTTTCGCCGCGAAAAACTAATAACTTCTAATATAAATTCATTGAGTGATAGTACCCGCAGTTCTATCTTAAACATCGTGCGTGTTCGAGTAGGTAATTTGCTTATAAATACTGTTTTCGATAGCGGCACCGAGTGTTCCATTATGCGTGAATCCATTGCGAATTAATTTCCAGGCCATAAGTGTGGCCATAACTTATGGCCTGGAAATTAATTCGCAATGGATTCACGCATAATGGAACACTCGGTGCCGCTATCGAAAACAGTATTTATAAGCAAATTACCTACTCGAACACGCACGATGTTTAAGATAGAACTGCGGGTACTATCACTCAATGAATTTATATTAGAAGTTATTAGTTTTTCGCGGCGAAAAAAAAAAACAACTCGAATGTGTAACCAGGCTTTGAACAAAAATGAACAAAATTTACTATCACTAGTTGTAGTTAAAGGCGTCGACCGATTTTTATCGAATGGAAGGACGTTAGAATTACTTTTAGTACGGCAATTATCAGAAGTATGGCCGATCTTTTCGCAAATACCACAAGAAGAACTTCTGTTATCAAAAGAATATTTAAAACTTTTTTTTTTTTGGGCGGTAGATTTGAATTATTTATGGAATGTAATGAGATGCTTAACACGAATGGATGAGGCAACGAATATCAATTCTGACATCGAGGTGGCCCTAACATTCATTAACTCAATTCTAAGGCGTTCGTCACCCACGGTTCCGATAACGGCCTCTACAGCATCACTGTTTTCAAGTTTGTCTTTCGTCAAGCGTCTTCATAGAAATCATGCCCGAGATAAGAACTCGGCGATATCCTTAGAAGAGTCGTAAATGTGTTCTCTAAATCTCAGTACGTCACGCGTATAACGGCTTTCAGGTTCGGAGGTGGTGGTGATGTTTTGACGCAAATCTTCCCACGTAGAATTCGTCACTAGCCGGTTATCGGCCCACATTTTAGCAGGTCCCTTCAAAAGGCTAAAGACTTTCATTTGAATGTCATAATCACTGAGTTGATAGGTGTTTTTAGCCGAAGAAATGTGATTGCATACGAATAACTATAACACAGTGAGTTAAGAAATTTACTTACACGCATTCGCCTGAACTCTGAACACGCTCATTTTGACACATTACCTTTGAGGGTGAGAGTATTGGAGTTATTAGTATACCGGACCAATTCTACATAAATAGTTCATTACTCACAACTATTTATGTAGAATTGGTCCGGTCCCTGTTATATCTACCAGCACATTAACAGCTATTATGCGTGATTAATAATATTCCTATAGAGATTTTGTTTCACGTACTACCCGACTTTGAAATAACTTCAAACGTTTTAATTGGTGCGAACTTACTACATGAAACGTGTCTAAGTGTAATTATTACCCGAAATAGTGCTACTCTAATCTCTTAAACCTCTTGTCACGCATATACGATCACAAAGTCCTATTTTAGAAAATTTTAATCCTGATTTAATTGATGAATTTGAGATAAATCAACTACTTGCTCTTCTTAATAAGTACTCTTTCGTCTTTACTCAAGGTTACGCTAAATCTCGCGTTAACACTGACGAATTAGAAATGCTTCTAAAAAAAAAACCGATGAATACATAGAACGATAGGTAATACTCTTCTTATACTTCTCACCCGACGATCGAACTGTGTATCTCCCGAGTTACATAATTTGGTAATTTTTTATACCACATCCATTAATTACGATGCATTGCAATGTCATGTGCAACAAAGGATGACCGAGGCGTCGGCGAAAGACAAACTCTGGTTTGACAAAGAACGGGCTAAGATACACGACACGTCACGGATAAGATACGGACACAGACGAGCATCAAGGAGCATCCGGCATTGTTAATACGCTGGTGACAGTACCAGCACCAGCCCGACCTGCGTAAAAACTAGCTAGTGATAGTTCAGGGTTTCGTCAGTAATCGTCGATTAGACACATAGGAAAATATGGATTCCATCCCGCTATTGTCATATGGAACGAGCCTATCAACGGGCCAATAAGTGATGGTGGATCCCATGATTCGTTTTCCCTAAACGATTTACAGCCTCAAAACTTGCAAAATGACGACTGTAATATGGTGGAGAACGCTGCTGGACCATCAGTCAGGATAGATGCTACAAATCAAATGGTGAGCAGTTTCCAATTTATTCTAAGCTACTATCTATTATCATTACTGTATCCATTAATTACATAGCTATTAAACTAAACAATTTTACTTCATTCACATTCAAAAGCCGTGGAGGCAAATATAAACATTAAGTTATTCTCTAAAAAGAAAAAAAAAATAATAATAAACACAGGCCGTGGAGGCGACAATTTATACTCTCATGTTATCCTGCTGGGACCACGGCGTCCATGACCGCTCAGCACCCAGTTCCCTATTTTCCCGTCAAATAAAGAGACTTCGTGCCTGTCACGGAGCAATGGTCCTAAACTCCTTACCTTACTCTCCATCAGATCAAAGACTTTGTGTCTATCACAGAGCGGTGTTCCTGATCCTACTTCCTCTATTCCTTCAAATCAAAGACTTTGTGTCTATCACAGAGCATTACCGTCACGTGAGAAAAATATAAACATAAGTAATCCTTTAAAAACAAAAATAAATTATAGCCGTGGAGGCGACAATTTATACTCTCATGTTATCCTGCTGGGACCACGGCGTCCATGACCGCTCAGCACCCAGTTCCCTATTTTCCCGTCAAATAAAAAGACTTCGTGCCTGTCACGGAGCAATGGTCCTAAACACCTTACCTTACTCTCCATCAGATCAAAGACTTTGTGTCTATCACAGAGCGGTGTTCCTGATCCTACTTCCTCTATTCCTTCAAATCAAAGACTTTGTGTCTATCACAGAGCATTACCGTCACGTGAGAATGATACAATACTATACCTAATTGAAAGTACAACTACAATCTATAACTTTACATATTTACAAATGCAATGAGAATAATTTATGGTTTTAATTATTAAAATTAAGTGTGCTTTTTAGAGCTTCACTTTCTATATGATTATCTCGTAATTATTGGGTATGGCTCCCAATCAAAGCCATTATTTACAAAATGAATACTGTGTTAACAGGTCAATAGAGATAGAAGATTATTCACGGCAGGTGCAGAGCGCGCACCGCCGATCAGAATGGCCGTGTCGGAGCAAGTACATCATCGGTTGACAAAGCATAGGCTTTGCATCGTCTTTTAATTGATTATAATAATCAACGGTGTATAATTATTAATACTACAATTTAATAAGAGCGGTTTATCAGAAACATAACATGTAACTAGCTAGTTCTTTAAAACTCTTTTGGTTTACAAATCTCTTTATTGACCACTAATTCCTGGTAAAACAACTATTTATTCCATTATCAACTTTTAACTCAAATATGGTTTTAAATCGTAGAATAAATAATTGTCGATTTGATTAATAATCCTGATAATTGAAATTGCTTAAGTAACCTAATGAATTCAATAAGAAGTTATTGTTTAGTCAAGTATTGACCAATCAAATCGTCGACCAATCAGAGCACACCTAAGTCGTTATTACGTTTTCCTTATTGAATGAACGCGGCAACAGAATCACTTCAGTTCCTGCGCTCGTCAGTGTAGTTCTATTTTCCTGGTAAAACTTTGCAAGTATTTTTGTGAGTCTCATATTAGGAAGTGTAGAATAAAGTTGTAGTGCTAAATTAAAAGTGTGTGGTCTTAGATCTCTCTCATTACAATGGAAACAATATGCGGTAGCTCGACTGAACCCTTGTCAAATGGGGACAGTGGTGCTGCCTCACCATAAAAACAACCACTAGGTTTCCCGCTCCAACAATCATGTAGTTGTGTCCTTCACATTGCGCCGGTGTGTAATTGTGACAGGGACACACTGCAGTATGGCCAAACCGTAATTACTCTATGCTGAATGTATAGAGCGTTACGCTGTCCTATTATTGAATACAATAAATTGCGCAAGCAAGAGAGCAAGTTGAACATCAGCTCTCACATTTTTACCATTTTTAATAATTAACGCTATCCTGTTATTTCCCCACACAATTTTGGCTTATTGCGTTACACCATTTCCTCATATATATATATGTAAAGGCCTATGTTCAGCAGTGGACTTGTGAAGGGCTGTAATGATGATGATGATATATATATATATATATATATATATATATATAATACGGCCCATAGACATCTACACTATCCTCGATTACGAATCAAAATGCAGATGCGTTGTCACCCGGGAGGACTAAGATGGAATTCTTCGTTTCCAGTCAAAAGGGTCTCTGGTTCTCTACACTCACCATACAAAACATAGCAGCGTTAAGCTGCTATTTTGCGTTGGTATTCTGTGAGAGCGTGGTCTCCTCGGTCGAGCCGACCCATTCGTGCTACAACTATACCAGTAATATAGCTGCAGCATGGCTCTACCACGTCAAAACTTGTTAACCATACGAAATACAGCAACATTAAGTTGCCAATTCCCTTTTGATGTGCGATATCCGGTCGAGCAATTACAAGCTCAAGCGTGGTCCGTCACAACTCGTAGCGATTACAATTAATCCACCTTACAATGGGAGATGTAAGGTCTAGCATTGGACTGCTACGGCCGATAAAGAAGAAAGAGAAGGAATTACGGCACTTCAGTTCGTTTTTTATCCGACTCCCCAGTAGTGTAATGTTTTTCGAGTATATTTCCTCAGTTGCTCTGTAGCATAAACTACTTAAAGGATTTCAATATATTATGTATGAAATTTCGTTAGATTCGTATGTTTTTTTTTTTCGGTAAACTTTTTAACGCAGTCGGGGTTTTTTTTCAAACTATTTACTTTTTAAAGTTTTGTTGCTTAGCAACTTAAACAGAATTTTTACAAAGAAATAACTCAAACAGTAAAATTTGTGAATTTAACATACCAATAAAACGTCCAAAATAGTCTTATATCCTTTTCCCTTCCAGTTGAACATAAATTCGCCCTCGCAGCCCCAGCACTCCTCAAGACCTCTCAGAGATTTTTCCTTCCGGGGGTCATTTTGCCCTCCGACGTGGCAGTTCCTCTCGAACCATTCTATAAAGTACTTCGCTAATTGATGATCTTTCTTTAATATTGCGTTAGACTTTGCTCTGAAACAAATTCTTTAATTTATTTGTGATCAAGCTTGGATTCTTCTTTTTTTTTCTTCTTTGTTTGTTGCAAAAGACAACGGCTTTGCCTCGGTTGTGAGTAGAATTGCCTTAAAATGCAGGCTGATTGACAATGCCACCAAATAGCAATGATTACAAGGCATTCCATGTTAGTCCCCATAGGTGACAACACATCTGTAGACTTTGTTTGAAATGGCTTGTAGGTATTCTTGGGATGGACTGTAAGATTGTTTCATTTAAATTTTTATTTAAAACAAACTCGTTTGGTATTGCGCACACACGAGGACAAATATACAGACAGGGAACAAATATAATTAGGCCAGACAAATATTTGTTACGTGCGGGATTTGAACTGGAACCCAGACATCGACGAAGTATCAGACGTCTCCCACTTTTGTCAAGACTGCCCATCGTCGACCTGGGTATTTTATGATACCGATACCTATAGATACCTTTTAGTATCTTTTTTATCAAACGAGCACATAGTCTACCTGATGGTACGTGGTTGCTGTGGCCCATAGACATTTACATCTATCCTCGATTACTAATCAACATGTAGATGCGTTGTCACCCGTAAGGACTAAGATGAAATTGCTCGTTTTCAGTAAAAAAGGTCTCCTGTTCTCTACACTCACACTACGAAATACAGCGGTATTTATCTGCTATTTTACGCTGGTATTCTGTGAGAGCGTGGTACTTTCCCGGTCGAGCCGACCCATTCGTGGTACAACTATACTACTTATATAACTGCAACATGGCTCTACCACGTATAACCATTATCGGAAGACATATTTTTGTGGCAATTCTAATATATTTTTATCCCGAGTCAAGCGCTTCAATGCTTGATGAAATCAACACGATATCTGAAAAATTACAAAAAATATTTTAAGGTTCTCCAAAATCTTCAGAGAAACGCTTCTCATTCAGGGCTAGTTATTAATTATTACCCAGCAGTGGGGTTAAATATGACTCATACCACGCAACTCTTCATGTTTTGGTTTCGTAATAACTAAATGAGGAAAAGCATTCCTACATCACTGTAGTATGAAACAGAATACCAGCATGAAATAGCAGCTTAATGCTGTTGTTGAGTGTAGAGAGCATAGGAAACCGGAGAGTCCTTTTACTGGAGGCGAAATATTCAATCTTGATCTTCGGGTGTGACCACGCATCTGAATTTTGATTTCTAATCGAGGATATATTATGTAGATGTCTATATTATGTAGGGTCACATTATCCATTTACTATCAGGTGGACTGTGTGCTTGTTTGTTGTCCTTATTATATAAAAAAATATATACACATATTATTTTTAGACAAACGTAATAAACACTTACGCGCTTCTTACACATTCAGAGATAGATTTGGTGTTATTCTTGTCAGCTTTTTCAATTTCTTCATTCAGTGCATTGAGGAGAGCACCACATTTATCCTCCTTCAATAGTTCACCGTTCGAGAGAACGAACCACTTGTTGTCTGGGCTGGGTTTTCCAAGCAGACCTAAGGGACTAGCGAGCTCAAACACAACGTTATCTTTTTCACCATGACACCTGGAAGCAGAAATAGTTATTCTTTGATGTGTGTTCACACCTTTATTTCGAAGCTATAGACACAGTAGATCTCTATGATATGCATGTAGGTTTTTTTATTATTATTTTACATAAACTTGTAATGTGTTTTACTGCTTTAATTTTATCAGTGTAAACTTGTAATTGATATTCTTCCTCCACTTAATTATGTAATTATCTTTTAGCTGTAAGTTTTCCTGTAAGGTTGTAATGGAATAATGATTTCTTATATTTACGCGAACACTACACATGATTAAAACTACTTTTACGGATTTTATCGCGTTTATTTTTACTTTTTATTTTTAATTCCCGACGTTTCGGGCGCTTTCCAGCACCCATGGTCACGGGGGACTGAGATGACTGACGTCCCGATGTCATTGTTAAACCCGGAGTACCTTCAGCTTTTTTTTTTGACCATAAACAATTAAAAAAGCTGAAGGTACTCCGGGTTTAACAATGACATCGGGACGTCAGTCATCTCAGTCCCCCGTGACCATGGGTGCTGGAAAGCGCCCGAAACGTCGGGAATTAAAAATAAAAAGTAAAAATAAACGCGATAAAATCCGTAAAAGTAGTTTTAATCAGGTTGTAATGGATGTAAGTTTTCCAAAACAATGTAATAAAATAAATATTGTTATTGGTTTGTGATTTTTTTTTATAATAAATATTATTTTTAGTAGTGTATTATAAGAAAACTCACGTTTGAATAACTCTCCCGAATTACCCAAATTTTATTTAATTACTTTGAAAATGCGAAGGCGGTTCGCGCAACCTACCATCGTCTCGTCTATGTTCTGGATAGGTTTCATAATATGAGATACTCATTTAATGATGTAATCGTATCGAGGGTAATATAGCCGTTGTGAAGGAAGAAGATGCTTATTTATTGATTAGTCGTCCGTCGCAAGAATTCTAAAGGTAGCAGTGGTTACTAGTTAACTATGAGATTGGGACGTCGAAAACCTCAGTCTCCCCCGTGAGCATGAGTGCTGTAAATTACTTGTAACGTCGGTAAATATAAAATAAGTTAATAAACGCCATTAAACCCGTAAAAACCAGTTTCATTCAAAGGCAGTAGATCATTGCAGACTAATAAATAAATAAAAAAAAACGAGCCTCAGCAGCTCCGATGGCTAGCGCTCGCTGTAAATTTCAGAGTACGCAAGGAAATCTGGTTCGATCCCCGCCGGCACCAATAAAATTGCTTATTGTAATTTTAAGTGCTGATTTGCCACGTGCTCGGCGGTGAAGGAAAACATCGTGAGGAAACCTGCACATGCAGGTTACAATATTTATTTTAACAAAAATAAATATTTCGAAGACATGTGACGTTCGCCAATTGCAATCGCGCATTGGCAGCGCGGCGGACAATTCCTTGCCCTAAAACCCTCTCAGAAATGAGGGGAGGCCTGTGACCAGGAGTGGGGCGTATATAGGCTTATCTTTAACTGTAATAAATAAAAACAATAAGGAATAAATTTTGGACACATACCAAGCGGCGCCTAAATCCAACGCGCATTGGCCATACTCAACAGTCATAATTCTTCCGCCGATCCTGTCGTCAGCTTCTAAGCCTAGCACCTTCAATCCAGCGTCATGGAGCTTTCGTAGAGCCGCTATTCCTGATGCACCACATCCTATCACAATCACGTCCATCATTTGTCTGGAATAGCAAAATACGCTTGTTATAATTTTTTTTATATACCTACTAAACGTGACGAATGAGCACACTGTCCACCTGATAACACACAGAAATAGGATGAAATGAATAAATGAAAATGATATAATATAATATGATGAAACTTGAGACGTGGTTTCTCAGAGCCTAAGGCCTATTTTTCACTGCAAGTGAGTAACTCGTGTTTGATCTCCACCTGCACCAATCAAATTGTTTATTGCAATTTTAAATTTTGATTTTAACTTGGCGGTTAAGGAACACAACATAACAAAACCTGCAAGTCTCATAAGTTAAACCGTAGTAAGCAAGATATAGGTAGAGTTACCAAATAGCAGAAAAAGTAGGAATAAAAACGCACAAATTTAAAATAGACTATTATATTTATAGAGTACCTATTAACTAGCCAATGTCCAATGTCAATGTTCAAGCCAATGTCAATCACAACAGTTAAGCCATAGAGTACTTGTGAAGTTAAGCAAAAAAAAACCTTAATAAAATGTTTACGATTGGACTTTGTTTATGTAAATTCGAAAATTGAAATTCTAATTATAATCGGGTGTGGGTGCGAAACGGTCTACCCACACTATTAACTTCCTATGATTAAGTTGCCTTACCAATTAAGTAAAAATTAATAAAAAATAATATAAAGGCCGTCGGATTTCATAAAACTTGTATCAGATGTTCGCTACGCAATTATTCGACGAATGTAATAGATGTAGAGACTATATGATCACTGGTATTGGAGTTATACAAAATAAAAGACGTCCACTTACATACTACGAAGCAAAAACGCTAATCATTTAATAATTCAAATTAAGTTATTAAATAAAAGTTAAATAGCAGTTTTTAGTTTAAACTTCTTATTGTTGTGATGTGTAGGTACGTCAATTGTTTACGTCAAAATACACAATTATTCTTCCTTAATTTTTTTACATACATACGAACTGTTACTAGGAAATATAATATATGGCGGTAATTGCTGTATTAAAATTAATATGTTTGTATAAAAACCATAATAATGCTAAAACCACGCGTTTCCAGTAGTGAGCAGTCAACAGGAGATGGTAGTAGACTATGGTTCGATGTAGACATAATTTGGTGTAGTTATTAATATAGTGGTTGATAAAAAGTCATTCTTACAGAACGTAGAATATACATTCCTCAAACTCAAAACTGAATTTTCAAAAATGGAAGCCATTGCGACATCTTACCCAGTATTATTTTTAACGTTGTCATACACATGTTAAATTTTTTAAATATTTTATTACATAAAAATACAAAAGGTTGTTTCTTAAACTGCTTTTACCAAACTGCAGGGAAGTTTGTCGGCGAAACATCACTCAGTTACATTCTATGTACTTACTGTAATTATTAACCTAATCTTGACATATTTTATTGACATAATATATTGTATGTGTTTATTTTAATATTAAATTTATTTACATGCATGCAATACTTACGAAATGATTGCCTTATGTAAATATTCGGTAAACGGAGGAGCCAGTTTGGTTACAATTACAACTTGTATTTAACTGAGTTTATCTGAGAGATTACTGCTACTGACCCAGAGTCATAATATATTACACAACCCGTAATATAATGTTTGATAATTTTTATATCACTTCATTATACGTCGTCTTTGAGTATTAAACCAATACGCCGTGGAATTGATAATAATTGTTCTCAAGTTTATTACAAACTTCTGTTTAATTTGAATATAGTTACATCTTTTGGTAACAAAAGATGTTTTAGTGTATTTAACAGTTAATTACGTAGTACCTACTTGTATTTTATTTAAAGATCAATCTGCACTTTTAAGTTCCCTGGCTACTGATTTATTTTTAAATTTACGTTTAAAAATATGAATAGCTATGTATTTGACATTGTAAACGAAATTGTAATTTAAAAAAAAAGACTACGGCATTTCTTTCCGGATCTTCTCTAACAGACAATATAGAATAAGCAAGACCTTGTACTTTCTGAATCGGTCATATTCATAAGAGCTTTAAACAATCCTTGGTTAAATAAAAAGTTTTGAATTTGAATTTACATTTCGCATACATTTTTTTATCGAAGTAACGATGAAAAACGGGGACACAGTCCACATGATGGTGGATGCTATGACCTCTAAATACATATATCATCGATTAAGAATCTAAATGCAGATGCGTTGTCATCCCTGAAAATTACCTTTTGCGTGGTAGAGTCAAGCTGCAGCTATATTATGGTTGTAGCACGAGTGGGTCGGCTCGACCGGGGAAGGACCACGCTCTCACAGAATACTGCTGTGTTTCTATGGTACTGATGCAGTGTTTCTATGGTCAGTGTAGAGAACCTGAGACCTATTTACTGGATACGAAACATTCCATCTTCTTCCTCAGAGGTGACAACCCACCCCTGCATATTAATTCTTAATCGAGAATAAATGTAGACGTCTATGAGCCACAGCATCCGCTTAGTGTCAGGTGAACTGTGTACTCGTTTGTCACTTGTAAAATATTAAAAAAAAAACTAATATAAAATGCCTCGTTGCCAAAAATGGTTTCTGGTTCTCTATACGCACTTTACTAAACACAGCAACAATATTGCTTCTGTTTTACCCTGATATTCTTTAAGTTAAGCTTCGCAAGTCCAAACCACTCGTGCTCGAACACATCACTATCACATCATCACTACAACTTTTCAAAAGCCACCTCAGGGATATTTGGAAGGTGGATTAACAGTGTTTTAATATTATTGACATGTTATCCGGAAAGTGCCCACTACTTTGGTTTCATATCACTCTGTCGCCTCTAACAATAGCGGGATACATCATCCTGCTTTTGTTGGGTACAGTTGAACTTATAGTACGTGAGGGTAATCTGGTCATCCGCTTAATATGGTCACTTTCTTATAACACAAAAATTACAGCCTTGTTTGTACAGATGGCTTTGTGATACGATATGTCTTCATCTAAAAAAATGCTTTGTCGACGCCATTTTGAAAGTTGACATTGTAGTAAATATTTTAGTCGATTTTAGTATGGTACCTACAGTGTAGTAAGTTTTTTTAAGTAGATTTTTCGAAGGGTTTCTTAATTATAGCCAAAGCTTATCTGATTTTTTTTCTTAATATATTAGTTATAGTATACGACTTTGTGTTTTTGTCTCTGTCCTCCTAGTTTTGATATTATAGGGCGGCAAAGCTTAAGGTGATCATATTACCCTCACATACCTTAATTATGATCTTAGGCTGTGATATGGGGTAGTGCATTATCTTACGCCCCCACTACACTCCGGCATGAACATTATTATTACTCATTTACTCGTATGTACTTTATTATAAACTTAACACCGTTGTAATTTACTCTATAGCTGTGAAACGTTACTTTATATTATACCCTTAATAAGTCGCTAGCTGTACTTGAATGTGCCAGTTTTTGTCCTAGAACTCCTATGAGAGAGTAGGCTTTTTGCTATAACGGTAACATGATTACGACCTTATTCTAATATACTTAATTTTACTTTATAATTGTCAGCACATTACGACGGCTCACTGGTGCAGTGGACAAGCATTAGGTGGAGGTCCTACGAGCCGCGGGTTCGAATCCCGGACGGAATAACCGATGACAAGACTGACGAAAAAATTCTTCGTCTATCTGTTTGTTGATGGGCAATTTATGTATTTTAAACGGTTCTACGATTACAGTACCCTTTATACTGTTCTACATAGGGGTATATTTTCCATAGTAGTAATGGCAGGCGGGTTGACATCGCAGATTTTTTTTAAATCAATAAATGCTCTTCTGCTATATTGGTATGTATGCTATTTCCTGGTCCAAGTTTCCCTTTGTCGATTTTTACGACACCCACAGGTATGAAATGGAATAGATAACACTCTTACGCTTATAATATTTATGAAAGGAAGCTCCAAGAAAGTCGGTGGATAATAATAATATCATTTATTCGTTTAAACATGGTAGGTACATCCGAGGTTTTTTTTTTTATAGACGAGGGGGCAAACGAGCACGCGGCTCACCTGATGTTAAGTGACTACCGCCGCCCATGATCAACCGCAACACCAGGAGAATTGCGGGTGCGTTGCCGGTCCTTTAGAAAGGAGTAAGCTCTTTTCTTGAAGGTCCCCAGGTCGTATTGGTCCGGAAAAATCGCCGGTGATAAACTATTCCACAGAGAGGTTGTACGTGGAAGAAAACTCCTTGTGAAACGTACAGTGGTGGACCGCCAAGCATCCAGATGGTGTGGATGGTATCGGGACGTCTGCCGTGTCGTGCGTTCACGAAATTTGGCGGCTGGGATTAATCCGAACAATTCCTCAGAGCACTCCCCGTGATAGATGCGATAAAATACGCAAAGAGATGCAACATCTCTTCGCAACGCCAGTGAATCGAGCCGATCGGAAAGCACTCGGTCGTCGACGATTCGAGCCGCTCTGCGCTGGATGCGGTCAAGTGGAAGGAGCTGGTACTGGGGAGCTCCAGCCCAGAGATGTGAACAGTATTCCATGTGCGGCCGAACCTGCGCCTTGTAAAGTTGCAGGCGGTGTGCCGGCATGAAATACTGTCCCGCTCTGCTGAGCACGCCAAGCTTTTTAGAGGCCAATTTGGCCTTCCCTTCCAAGTGACCACGAAACTGCACGTCACTCGATATGTCGACGCCGAGGATTCCGATACTGGCTGAGGCAACAAGGGGAGTGCCTTGAAACTGAGGGGATACGACAAAGGGGTTCTTTTTAGCGGTGACAAATATTTGCATAATATTGTACATAGTCCACATGTTTACCACATCTGGCATACGAAAATTATTAATCAAATAAAAACAATTAACTATGTACATAGATTAAATAAATTAAACCAAATATATATATAAATTATAAAATCTAAAATTACGATCATCATTTAAAAAAAAGCAATGAATTTAATTATGTATTATTCAATTAAATTTAATAAAATTGATATTACAATCGTCATGTCAATCATTATAAATCATTGACTTATATATTACTAGCGTATCATTGTTATAAATAGTAAAAAATAAAATGTCAAAAGAGTATATATTAAATCTGATAAATAATAATGCAGATATTTGTGTATTTTATGACATTCCTTGGAGGAGGTCTATGTTCAGTAATTGATGGATTGAATGAATATATTATATATTTAAGAAAGAAAGAAAAGATCTTTTCTGCACAATTTAGCAAATAATTAATTTAAACTAAATGTAATGTTTTTAAATAGAATAAGGTGACAAACGAGCACACTGCCCACCTGATGGTAAATAGATGTTATGGCGTTTTATACGTGGTAGAGCCATTCTGCAGCTATATTAGAAGTATCGCTGTAGGACGAATGGGTCAGCTCGACCGGGTAAGGACCACGCTCTCGCAGAATACCGGCGTAAAATGCAGCTTAACGCTGCTGTGCTTCGTATGGCGAGTAGGTATAGAGAACTGGAGACCCATTTTGCTGGAAATGAGGCATTCTATCTTAGTCCTCACGGGTGACCACGCATCTGCATTTTGATTCATATTTGACGACGGATGTAGATGTCTATGGGCCGCAGCATCCACTTACCATCAGGTGGACTGTGTGCTCGTTTGTCGCCTATCTATATCCTATAAAAAGAAAAAAAAGGACGTCTACGTCTATCTTCAATTAACAATATAATAACAATAACTACAAGTAATTGTTCCGGGTTTGGATGTTTGTCCTTGGGCATTTTATGTATGTAAACTGCCTCCACGATACAAGAGAAAATCCTACTGTAGGGGCAACGTTTAAAAAAAAGAAAAGAAAAAACTCAAATAATTAAAAAAAAACTGCGGTTGACAATCCGCTCGCTAAGCGTTAACTGTGGCAAAATCTCCCCTACTAAGCAATCTATGGGGGGAGGCCTATGTTTATCAGTGGACTATAATAGGCTGCGATGGATGGATGGAAGAATCAAAATGCAGATGCGTGGCAACTTCTGAGGACTAAGATGGAATGCTTCGTTTCCAGTCAAAAGGATTTCCATATCTCTACACTTACCTTACAATACACTGCAGAATCGTACTCTTATTATGTTGGTATTCTGCTTCGATCAACAATACCAACTAGATGTCGGGTCGGCGCAAGAAATCCATTTCAGTAAATAAGAGCGCACATGACACGTGAGCTCTTGCACGTGAGAGTGTAGCTCGTAAAGTAATTACGGGAAAAAGAACTTTATTTCTTATAACTTAAGGTTGATTACACACTAAATGTTATTTAATTATGTCTTTTTCATAGTTTATATTTATGCGGACAGTATTTAGCCTGTGATTTAGCTATGATTTTGTACGTGACCCGTTATCTAGTTGGTATTGTTGATCGAAGGTATTCTGTGAGAGCGTATTCCTCCTTTCTCAGTCGAGGCGACCAATTTGAGCTACTACCGTAATATAGCTGCAACAGAGCTCTACCGCGTGCTTAATATTTTAAAAACTTAGACCGTCTCGTGGTATTATTAATATTCTTGTAAGAGCTGTCTTAAAAGGGATAAGTAATATAAACAGTACATTAAATTGTTTTATTAAGTTTTGAATAATAAGCAAACACTATAGAAGTTTTTTACCTTTTTTTATATGGGGTGGGGGTTGGATTTATGGGTCTAGCGGCTCCGGGCGAAAATAATGTTCTCCAGACCAAATTCCGATCATGGCGGCCGACTCCGATGGAGAAAATTCTTGACTGAGAAATCCAATAGCTGATTTTGATCCGAATCAGGATTCGAATTCGAGGCCTTATGTTCAGCAGTCGCGCTTACGACCACTGGACCGAGACCTCAGATCATAGAAAAAACTTTGATCTGAGACCTAGACAGTCATGAGTTCTGGATAGGTTGTGATCGAAGAAAAATTGCCTCTAACACGTACATTTGACATATACTGTGTCCTGCAGTTGGTAACTTTATACATATAATTGAGACTCATGACTGCCTCGTTGGTCTAGTGGTTGTAGTAGAGCGACTGCTAATCATGAGGTCCTGGATTCGAATCCAGGGTCGGCCCAAAAAATAAATTATTGAGTTTTTCCGTCAAGAAAATCTCAGTAGCTGCCCGGAGTTAGGAAATTGGCGGTGTCTCACCCCCGTGCCGCGGAAATCACGTAAAGCCATTGGTCCTGCGCCTGATCTCTCTCCGGTCTTGTCGGTTTACCTTTCCATCGGATTATCATGGTGAGGGAATGGAGAGTGCACCTGTGCGCAACATATACTAGGGCACTATAATCCTGTTCTACGCCGATGGCTAGTCTCCGTTGAGGCAGGCCGCTGTGGCCGGAATTTGGTCTGGAGGACATTATTATTATTATTTTGGTAATTCAGAAATCATCACTGGTATAAGCCCTAAACAAACACTTCTGTGTATCAATCCTAAGTACGGGTCCCGATCAAAGTTTATATTTGTTATTTGCACGAATTAATTATAAGTTATCCATCGTCTATTATCTATGTTTTTAGATGCGTGTCTTCAGCATTTGTTTTCCTTTATACCGGGTGGCCCATAAGTCCCTTGAAATGTAAAAAAATAATTAAAAAAAAATAATGACATTATGAAAAAGGTATTTATTTTGCCATAATCCTTCTAAAATGGGAATTATTTTTTGAAAATTACATCATCTAAATGTAATCCGTTACGATCGCGGCACTCCTGTAAGCGACGTTTAAAATTATCCATCACTGCGCGGCAAGTAAGCTCTGTAATGTATGCCATTTCTCTTTGGATATTTTCTTTCAGGACGTCAATTGTCCGCGGGTTGGTTTCGTACACTTTAGTCTTAAGATAACCCCATAAGAAAAAGTCCATTGGGGTCAGATCTGGACTACGTGGTGGCCAAGGAATATCTCCTCTTCGAGAGATTACTTTATTAGGGAAAAGTTGACGGACGACCGGCATAGCGACGTTAGAGGTATGGGCAGTTGCTCCATCTTCTTGAAACCAGGTCCGCGTATTGAAGCCTGGAAAAGTCTGCAACTCTGGTGTAAAAAGTCCTGGATCATAGCTACATACCGTTGTGAAGTAACAGTAAGCGCGCGGCCTCTGCCGTCCTCAAAAAAGTAAGGGCCTATAATGCCATGCGCTGACATAGCCGCCCAAACTGTCACTTTAGGGCTATGTAAAGGCTTTTGATGTTTGCGATTTGGATTTTCGCAACTCCAGTAGCGACAATTTTGCTTATTGACATGGCCGTTGATGTGAAAGTGAGCCTCATCAGAGAATAACACGTTATTAAACGAAGTAAAGCGGTTCAACATTTCATTTGCGAAATTTAGTCTGTGGATAGTGTCAGTATCTTTTAATTCCTGTACTATCTGAATCTTGTACGGGTAAAGATGTAAACCTTTCTTTAAAATTCGCTGTAACGATGTTCTGGGTAAGTTTAATGCACTGAAACGCTTACGAGTAGACTGGGTAGGATTTTCACGAATTGAGTGTTTCACTACATCGATGTTTTCTTCCGGCCGTGATGTCCTTGGTCGATCTGACCGTTGTTTATCCAACGTCGAACCACTCTCTTTGAACTTAATAACCCAGTTCTTAATCGTTTGAACACTTGTAATGTCTTTAAAGTTGCGTAAATTCTGATATTCTCGAAATTTACGCCGCGCAATGGTAGCTGAATCATTGTTTCGATAAAACTCGCGCACACAAAATGCACGGTCTGCACCGGTGAAACGCTCCATGGCGACTGAACACTGAATTCCCAGAAACCGTCGGTACTCACACTCATGCGCGCATTTTGTATTTTATTCGAAATTTACATTTCTAACGACTTATGGGCCACCTTGTATATTTTCTATATAATTAAAAAAAATATGTTTCTTTATTTTTCCTATATTTATTCCATAGAATAATATAATAAATACATAATAGAACGGAGCTCGTGTAGCCAATAACATGTTAATTCACACGTTTAAATGTCAACACAATCAATCGTTTCCAATTTTCGTGTCAAGCGTCGCTGCAAGCAAATTATTTTAAAAAAAATGGCAAATTATGCAATAAATACGTGTCGAAATAACAGCTCGAAATGGAATTTAAATAAAAGAGACATATTCTACAACCAGTAAGTCGAAACTATTTACTTTTCTGAATATTAGAAACAAAAATAAAGAAATATTTATGTGTCAAAAACATTAATCAAGAGTTTAAAATGTGTTTGTAGTAGTGATAACTGATAATACGACGTAATTGCTTGTATGTGTGCTCCCGGCGACGCCAATTCCCCTACAAAATAAGGTTGACAGCCATTCTATTGTTGTTATTATAGCATTCTATGATTTGTCTTATACCTTCTAATCTATATGTAAACTAAACTAAAGTGTATGTGTGTAAGACCGTGTAGCGGCGATGTGGAATATCTACTAGCCCATATCCCCCCCATAGATCCCGTGGGTGTCGCAAGAAGCGACAGAGGGAAACTGATACAGGTGATGAGCAGCAGCATCTTCCTGATTACAACTCAAAATTATAAAAAACTGCGGCTGCCAACCCGCTTGCCAAGCGTGGCAACTGTGGCAAAATCACCCCTATGGGGCAATCTATGGGGCAGGCCTATGTTCAGCTGTGGACTTTTATAGGTCGTGATGATGATGATGGTATGTGTTATATCGAAATAACTGCCTGCTATTAATTTCAGGAAGCTATTTGCATGCTTTTAAGTGCTGATTTACCACGTGCTCGGCGGTGAAGGAAAACACCGTGAGGAAACCTGCATGTCCGAGGAATAAGAAAAAAAATATTTCGAAGACATGTGAAGTTCGCCAACACGCATTGGGGCAGCGCGGCGGATACTTCCTCGCCCTAAAACCCTCTCAGAAATGAGGGGAGGCCTGTGCCCAGCAGTGGGACGCATATAGGCTGTAACTTTACTTTTTCTTTACTTTTATTTGCATGCTATTAAAAATTTTCTAACTGCCGATTTGTCCTAATAATCGCCGAAACGGCGGAACCGATAGTAACAAAACTTCAGCAACGGATGGAGAGCAATTCCAGGAGTAATCTAGCCTATATTTCATTCGACAAAACTGTTTTTTTTATAAAATTAAAAACTGATAAAATAAATGAATTTTGATGATTATCTCAAAATCTATAAGAGATTTACAATAAAATATCAAACAAAACTTTTTATTCCATCTCTATCGATTTTTATCATGTTTCTTTTTTTAAATCAAAACAACTTTATAACAAAACTATCAGTTTTGTAAAAATGATAGGTCATCAATTCGTATTTTAAATATTTTACAACTGAGTTTTCGAGATAATACTTTAACATAGACTAGGTACTTTTATTTGATTGACATGCAAGTTTTTTTGTTTAAATTCTAAACGAATAAAGTCGCGGGTAAAGGCTAGTACAAAATATAATTAACTTATTTTACTATACTGGATTAAGGCATTGATTGTCATTTGCGAAAAGCGTGTTAGTTTTTCCGTCATCCGTGCATCCAAACAGCTGTGTTGTATGTTGCGAACATACTTAGGTAACCCGCTCTTCTTGTCACATGCAACGTGATTGGAGACGTTGTCCATGGCTTCGCAAGTTCTTGGGATATAATTTATTTTTAACACCATTCATCATTAATTAATGATTTTGTAAATCATATAATTTTAATTTACTAGATTTATTTGTGTTTTAAAATTTGGTCAATTTTTTCGTATTTAATTAAATTATGCAGTATGTGTTATAGCATTTAGAAATGTATAAATATGATGATTATTTGTCTATGGTCGCCAACCCGCTTGCCAAGCGTAGCAAGTAAGCAAATAACCCCCCCCCCCCTCCATACATTGCCTCATACCCCTATGAGGCCGGTATTCAGCAGTGGACTTTAATAGACTGTTAAAGTAACGGTATTTGTCTATAATAACTATGATGAAATATTTGTTTTGACAACTCCCAAAAGGTATTTCAATTGATAAAAGTGTCTGTAATTATCTAAAACTATAGTTCGATCGTTTGTTTTAATATACCTTCACGCAATTTTAAGCCACCAACGAACTTTTAGTCCAACTGATGGTAAGTGGCTACAGATGTGTTGATACCTCTTAGGACTATGAAATGCTTTTTTTAACTTTACTACGCGTTCATTTCGAGTTTGCCGTCGTAGACCGTTACGACGTCACAGCTGACGGTACCGTAGACGAAAAAAGTCATCATGTGTATGTTTTTTAGTATTAATATTTCATATTTTCAATAAAGTTAAATAATAACGTGTTCGATGAAATAAAATATTTTTGAATGATGATGATGATGAAATAATAACGTGTTCGAAAATAAAATATTTTTTATAGTTTTATTTTACATATTAAATATATCAAATTAAAGATTTTCGCAAGACCTTTCCTCTTTTACTCATTGTAACAGAACAAATTAACGAATATCAACAGAAAAAAAAACAAAAAATCAACAGAAACAAAAACAACAGCAAAAACAGTAACAAACTAGAGAACGTACAGGAGCATAAAAAACGGACGTAAGTACACTTCGACGTTGCTATCGGTACTATAAGGGCGACGCTTGAGGCGCGGAATGAGGGGGCGCGGCGGGAGGTAACGGCATTCTTGAAGTGAACGACTAGTACACGGTAAGATTTTCCTGTGTGGTGGAGGTGGTTTTGTACATAAATTGTACGAAGATACACATCCCGGCTAGAAACAATTATTTGTAGGCCATAGAAACACTTATTTCGCGCCGGATTCCAACCTGCAGCCGCAGCTGTGAACAAACACAACTCAACGGACTCGTACTAATACTAGATCTCTTTATATACTGCACATATCTATGCAGCGTGGAAGATAGTAGGAAAAGTTACAACCACAGAAATAGTAATAATAAGACAATTATTAATTAATTTTGGTCGACATTACCATACCGTACGACGAGAACCTCGTGAAAGCCGAAACAGGTAAGCGAACAAAATATCTGGACCTGGCTCACTAGGTGACCGACATGTGGGGTGGTCGGCCGGCCGAAATTATTCCTGTAGTCGTCTCTGCGAATGGGCTAATCCCAGTCAGCCTCTCGGTTCATCTGAGGCGGCTGGGACTCCGTGACGGACCGCTCCGGGCTCAAATGCAGAAGGCAGTGGTCCTCGATCCCGCCCGCATCGTCCGGCGGTTTCTTTCCCTTTCCTCCTAACCCTCGGCCGTTTGGTCTCCCCTGCCGCGGGCTTCCATCTGGTTGGATCTTTATTTATTTATGTATTTTTTGTATTTATTTTATTATATTGATATTTATGTAGGATAAAATTTTAATTTATAATTATATATTTATAGAACCCAACCAGACGAGAAATTATAAAAAAAGACAATTATTACGATTTCTGTGGTTAAGAAATACCCAGACAGACTCCTATGCACAAAAGGAGGCTCTCACACACTAGGTTGTCTATTTACATTAACACCAAACACCGGTAAGGTAAAATAGACATCCATCATCTATCACATTAGGAGAACATATTATAAATGTACACAAAAAGTAACAAGTCTTTTACTTTCACTTGACTATGACAAAACTGAGGAATTGGTACGTTACCTATACCCACACAACACGTACTCGTACATTCTATATTTTCTTGTTTGTTTGTTTATTTCTTTATTTTCATGTTTGTAATTTTTTTTAAAGTCCACAAATGAACTTAGGTTTCTCCCACAGATAAAATTTTGCCATAGCAGCCGACGCGACGCAACTTTTAGTTGTTGTCAGGAAGATGCTGCTGCCAATCTCCTGGTTTAGTTTGCCTCTGTCGCCTCTTAGGACCCCACGGGACAATATGGGTAATGGATATTCTTATACCATAACACAGCTTGGGATTAATAGACATGATAATCATAAAGTCCCATTTGTCCGGCCGTAAAAGTGTTCGTTGTCACCGTACAAATGATAAAACGTTTTACTTTTATACAGCTGCGGACAATGTCCTTACAATGACGACTTAGATTTATTATGATCATACGAGTTTGAGTCTCGACCGGCTTGATTTCTTGTCTTACCTCAGTAACATTACTCGTTAAGTAACTTTTTACTATTTTATACTATATTTAAAACATGTACAAAGCTACATTAGCAAGCACGTCAAAAGGTTCTATTATATATATATATCTATATATATATATATATATATATATATATATATATATATATATATATATATATATATATATATAATCAAAATCGTAATATGTGGATTAAAGTAAAAAAATTAAAGGTAGAATAGAAAAAGTTAATATTTTATTTAGTCAATATTAGCAATACTTAGATTATTATTTAATTACAGCTTACGAGTATAGCGAAGTAGATTAAAACGAAATAATAATAATCACGTTACTTCAGGAATGTCTGACACTTCCCCTCTCCGGTATGTGTTTTATTTTACGTTTGTCATAAACGAAGCTACTGTACCACCTCCTGTAGAAGGCCACAAGACATTTCTGGCATTTCCTAGTTTTCCGTTACTATTACAACCTATTGTTGCGTGAATAAGTCAACTAGCGCCATCTAGTGTCAGGAACGAGAGCGAGGGGAGCTTTGCAGAAAATGACATCACAAATCTTTCAACCGACAGCGCCATCCGAAGAACTAAGTTTCTAGAAAATCTACACTCGAACACTCGTCGCTTTGCGCGCATTTACTTGAATATTCCGGATGCTTCATTGCTAATTTGTATATATAGGCGCTGCAAGATGCGATCGGGGCAGTGTTGATTTGGCGAGACAAGTGAAGCTTCGGAGCGGAATAAAGCGACTTAGTGTGTTTAATTATTAGTGTTTTTAACTTTAATTTGTGTAAAGTAAATTAAAGTGTTAATTTAGGTAATTTATCGACAATTTTTATTGTCACGAACCTCAAGCTCGTAACACTATTAAAGTCCAGTGCTGAACATAGGCCTCCTTCATAGATTGCCTCATATGGATTTCGCCATAGTTGTCACGCTTCGCACGGGCATTGGCAACCGCAGAAGTTTTAATTTTAAGGGGAAATATAACCTCAAATGGCTTAGCAAGATCCTCCGTTATACCGAAAATATTGCAGCATTAATTTTGAAATAAATATATGGTAAAGTTGAGGATTAATGTTAAGGATTATGTCAGACGGAAACACGATTCCGTAAAATTTTCTCGAAAGAAAAAAAATCCAAAGTTAGCTCCAAAATAAACAATAAACCGCTGTTATTCATAAAATACTTCAAATAAGATCATGAAACCTTGCATACTAATTAAACTAACTATAAAGCAGTGCTTATGTTATTTACTTTTTTTAATACCATTATTTTGACTGTAAAAAGAAATTATCTAAACTATCGGTTTCTTGAAGCTTGATTCCTGCCGCCCGGTCAGTTTCGCTTCGGCCTTTGAAGGAGGAGGTTGTGTCGCTTACGATCAGAATACACATTACGCAACAGGACAACGCAAAATTAAAATGGGAAATAACCGTAATAAAAATAAGAAGTGACTAGGTTGGCGTTAAGAAACAGGCATAAATATGATAAACCTAGTGAAATAAGGTATCTAACGACCCATCTACTTACAGTATTAGTGATTACAAACATGTCAGTACATAGCATACGACGCGCGGGAAAGTGGGGGCGAAATTAGAATTTGAGCTGACTTACTCTACCCTCTTAAGTTGTTATCAGGAAGATGCTGCTACTTATCACCTGTTTCAGTTTTCCTCTGTCGCCTAATGCCACACGCAAGGGGGGATACGTGGTAGTGGACATTCTAACACCGCCAACAAAGAAAGTCTAATACTTACAGCTATAGTAGTAGTGTTATATAATCTACTGGTAGCCGTAAGTTCTTTCTGGCTTGCTGTAAATGTTTTACCACATAGTTACACAAAAGTCCTCAAAAGCATTAAATCAGTGTACTCATTTAAATTTAGAATAACTTAACTATAAAATTACCACATATTTCCATTTACCAACAACATTTCCAAAAATTATGAAAATTAGACAATGTTTACGGGAGGGAAAACGTTATAGCTTTGTAAAAGTCTAGAGACTAGACACTCTCCTTGAAGGGTCTCCTGATATCCACGTCACGTATTAAGGAGATACATTATCTTACGTCACCACACTGATAACGCTGCTCCCAAACACCGGTTTATGGGAATCAATAATCAAGCGATATGGCTCAATACGAGATCAATATCAATACGAGACAGGTATGTTTCCAGATAGGAATATTTTTCTATAGACATGACAAATTGCGCTAAACTTACCGGTTTTCATTATTGATCAAACAAAAACTTGCCACCCGACGCCGTCACCACAGTCACTATCGGTCGCGTGCTCCGCACCTGCCTGGCAGATGTTTTGATATAACCTATGACGATATTTTTTTCAAAACTAACTCCTGTGCGTTTTATTGCGCGGCTGTTGGTCGGACGTTGAATAAAATCTACGTCAGAGCGAGCAAACGATATCAGTATTAGGTGCGAGCGAAATGCATGTGTAATTAAAGTCTATTTATTTAAATAATAATAATAATTTGTTTTTAAAAGGTGTTGTTACCTTAGAGTATAAACAAGCATTATACATACTCTAAGTACGTAGTACTATTATTTATTCTGTGCTCTAAGGTGGTTACAGTGATTGGTTTAAACCATGGAAATACATGTACTTCTGGTTTAAACAAATCGCGCACTCGAAAAAGGGTTACCTTTTATTTAACAACTTGTAAATATTATTAAAAAAATAATATTGTTATTATAAAGTTGTCAAATGTCAATTAACATAAGTGTCCCACCGAAGGTTGATTTCCGAAAACCGAACCGAGAAAGCGAAGGCGAAGAAATAAAATCCTTAAGAAATTCAATATTGGCTAAAATGAATAATATAAAAGATTTTAAAACTTTTAAATTAAAGACATATTGACTGTATAATATAAAAAGGTAATTTAAGACTCTTAGTAAAAACACGCTCTCACAGAATATCAGCGTAAAATAGCAGCTTAATGCTGCTGCGGTTCGTATGATGAGTGTAGAGAATCGGAGACCCGTTTTACTGGAATTGAGGCATTCCATCTTAGTCCTCAGGGGTGACAACGCATGTGCATTTTGATTCTAAATCGAGGTTAAATGTAGATGTCTATGGGCCACAGCATTCACTTACCATCAGGACTGTGTGCACGTTGGTCTTCCTTATTCTATAAAAAAAAATCTAGAAATGATAAAAATTACGTCGCCAGGTTCATATCGCTCTCTCTCTCTCTCTCTCTCTCTCTCTCTCATTCGTAACAGTTTGTTCAATTTCGGCGCTTTCTATAAATGTTCTGTATCGACCAAAACTTCGTCCCATTTGGACCGTAGCCGAAGGTGGGTTTTTTTGCTAAAGGTAGCCTAAGTAGAAGCTTTGGTCGCGGACACAAATCAACATTAGTTTATTTTAAACCATGCGTCATAAGATTCATCCATTTCGTCATATCGTCTCGTGGATATAGTAAAAGGACACTATGACAAGTACCGGGAGGATCTCGTGACTGACGGTCGCTGGTAGTAAATAACGTCTTTCAGATTGGGTTTCGGTCGCAGCGGCAAGTCTCAACCGCGTCTAACCATCTACGCAGGACGCAGGATACACGAGTCTGTGCGCAAGCCGAGTAGTCCGTTGGGGCGGCAATCTGACACAATCGAAGAGAGATCATCTGCAGACGTTACGTGCTTTCTGAGGCACGGGGGTTCCACACCACACATTCCTGACTCAGAGCTGCTTCTGACAATTTCTTGTAAGAAAAACCTAATAACAGATTTTGGGTCCGACCCGAATCTGGAACCACACGATTAGCGGTCACGCTTGCGATCACTAGACCAATATGGGAACTGTGTCAAAGGCGTGAGACTTCAGGCAACGTGGCAGAGTTTATTCAATCCTACTGACAAGGGGAAAAGCACATACGCAAAAAACTTATACAAGCTTATAAAGATAATGAATATGATACCACCTATAAGTACAGTCAAGTCCAAATTGACTGTAGGACTCGCCCAAAGAATACCACAAAACATAGTCCTATGCTCCTATGCCACTTGCATACATCTACTTCTTGCAGGTCGTTACTCCATTCCACTGTACACAGGCCACTGAACAGGTTTTAGGGCAAGGAAATGTCGTCGAATTATTTTTTAATGGTTTCCTTACAATATAGTCCTTCATCGCCGAGCACGTGGTAAGTCTACGCTTCAATTTCATTGGTTAAACCGCGCGTACTTTGAAATTCAAATCGAACACTTACCCCTAAGCTACCAGGGCTCTTTACTCTATCGCTCCTCCACCTTTAGGGGGTAATAGCGCATACATGTGTCTTTTCATTCATCATTGAATGAAACAAACCCTCAAAATTGGTTAAGTGGACATATGACATAAAAAATGGGTCTAAAGTTCAATGCCCGTTTTATACTTACGAGCTTATCTTTGATAACGTTTGACCTAACTTGTTGCAAGACTTGGCCCATAGACAAATGCCTTTCGATAACAATTCTGGTGATGTGTATGTTGTAAGCACACATTACGACATATCCGGCAGAGTTTTGTTTTAAACGGCTACCACTTAGCACCTAAGCTAATATGGCACAACCTCAAGCAACTCGGGTTCGATCTCCGCCGACATTAATGAAATTAATTGCAATTTTAAGTACTGATTTACCACATGTTTTGTTAAAGGAGAACGATGACAAACCAGCACACAGTTCACCTGATTGTAAGTGGTTGCTGTGACCCATAGACATCTACATCTATCCTCGATTACGAATCAAAATGCAAATGCGTTGTCACCCGTGAGAAATTAGATGAAATGCTTCCATTTCAGTAAAATGTTGCCGGTTCTCTACATTGGTATTCTGTGAGAGCGTGGTCCTTCCCCGGTCGAGCCGACCCATTCCTGCTACAATTATACTACTAATATAGCTGCAGCATGGCTCTACCACGTAAACTTCGGTGCGGTGAAGGAAAACATCGTGAGAAAATCTGCATGTCTGAAAAATTAAAAGAAATTTGAAGACATTTGAAAATAATGATTTCTTAAATTTACGCGAACACTACACATTGAATAAAACTATTATTTACGGATTTTATCGCGTTTAATTACTTTTAATTTATTTTTATTATTATCCCGACGTTTCGGGTGCTTTACAGCGCCCATGGTCACGGGGGGGACTGAGATGTTTGACGTCCCAATGTCATAGTTAGTCCGGCTACCTTCAGTTTTTTAATATTAATTTTTGGTCCGATTTACGCAAAACGAGCTTATAGTATCATGAAGTCTTGCAGTGGTATGCTTGGGTTTGGGTTTAATTTTGTTAATTATAGGATCCCAAGCAGATGGTAGCACCCAACCATCTTCTCTATTGAAATTTGGATGTTTTTTAATTTCAATAGCCTCGCGTATCATCCTTGGTAGGAATCGGTGTTCTTTTGCGAGAATTTGTGGTTTATCAAATCTAATGTAATGGTGGGGACGATCTTGAACATGTTCGCAGACTGCAGACTTCCCAGAGCGTCGGTGCTTCACATCAGCTATATGTTCCTTCACGCGGGTTTTTATAGATCTCTTTGTTTGACCTATGTAAGAGAGACCACATTCACAATCTAGCTTATACACACCTGCATCTTGTAGAGGAATATTACATTTGATGGATGGTAAAAATTGACTAATCTTTTTCAGCGGCTTGTAGTATGTCTTAATGGACGCTCGCTTCAAGATGTAGCCAATCTTGTCCGTGACTCCTCTAACATATGGTAGTAGAGCAGGCGCGCGCTCGACTGTGGCCGGCTTCACTCGTTCACTGTGACGTAGGCGCGGGACCCGGAGCTTGTTGTCTTGCAATACTTGCTCGACGTGCTGAAGCTCCGCGGCCAGATGTTTTCTGTCACAGATCCCTCGTGCTCTCTGAAACAAAGATTTACCCACGGTAGCTAACTGTGAAGGATGATGGTGAGATTCACCATTTAGATATCGGTTGGTATGGGTTTTTTTCCTATACACTGTGTGACCAATAGTGTTATCAGGATTTCGGATGACTAAAACATCTAGGAAAGCTAAAGAATTATTTGCCTCTAACTCCATTGTGAATTGTATTTTAGAGTTTATTTTTATTAGACCACCTTAACTCCATAAACTCTAAAATACAATTCACAATGGAGTTAGAGGCAAATAATTCTTTAGCTTTCCTAGATGTTTTAGTCATCCGAAATCCTGATAACACTATTGGTCACACTGTGTATAGGAAAAAGACCCATACCAACCGATATCTAAATGGTGAATCTCACCATCATCCTTCACAGTTAGCTACCGTGGGTAAATCTTTGTTTCAGAGAGCACGAGGGATCTGTGACAGAAAACATCTGGCCGCGGAGCTTCAGCACGTCGAGCAAGTATTGCAAGACAACAAGCTTCGGGTCCCGCGCCTACGTCACAGTGAACGAGTGAAGCCGGCCACAGTCGAGCGCGCGCCTGCTCTACTACCATATGTTAGAGGAGTCACGGACAAGATTGGCTACATCTTGAAGCAAGCGTCCATTAAGACATACTACAAGCCGCTGAAGAAGATTAGTCAATTTTTACCATCCATCAAATGTAATATTCCTCTACAAGATGCAGGTGTGTATAAGCTAGATTGTGAATGTGGTCTCTCTTACATAGGTCAAACAAAGAGATCTATAAAAACCCGCGTGAAGGAACATATAGCTGATGTGAAGCACCGACGCTCTGGGAAGTCTGC
This sequence comes from Parnassius smintheus behrii, assembly GCA_036936625.1. Classification (NCBI taxonomy): domain Eukaryota; kingdom Metazoa; phylum Arthropoda; class Insecta; order Lepidoptera; family Papilionidae; genus Parnassius; species Parnassius smintheus. The sequence continues at coordinate 14,769,590 of JAUPFT010000009.1, read as the reverse complement.
AGTCTGCGAACATGTTCAAGATCGTCCCCACCATTACATTAGATTTGATAAACCACAAATTCTCGCAAAAGAACACCGATTCCTACCAAGGATGATACGCGAGGCTATTGAAATTAAAAAACATCCAAATTTCAATAGAGAAGATGGTTGGGTGCTACCATCTGCTTGGGATCCTATAATTAACAAAATTAAACCCAAACCCAAGCATACCACTGCAAGACTTCATGATACTATAAGCTCGTTTTGCGTAAATCGGACCAAAAATTAATATTAAAAAACTGAAGGTAGCCGGACTAACTATGACATTGGGACGTCAAACATCTCAGTCCCCCCCCCGTGACCATGGGCGCTGTAAAGCACCCGAAACGTCGGGATAATAATAAAAATAAATTAAAAGTAATTAAACGCGATAAAATCCGTAAATAATAGTTTTATTCAATGACATTTGAAAATCTTCTTAAAAATGAGAGGATGCCAGTGCCCCAGTCGTGGGCCATATATAGGCTGAATTGCAGACTTTACTATTATTTAAAAAAGGAAAAAAGTGTAGTAAGATAGTTAAACTATATATATATATATATATATATATATATATATATATATATATATATATATATATATATATATATATATATATATTAGAGATGGGCCGACTAGTCGCCGACTAGTCGGGTTAACCGACTAGTCGGTATCATTTACAGTCGGTGACAAGTCGGCGACTAATCGGCAAAATATGCCGATTATAATCGGTGGTTAGCAAAAAAATTAAACCAACATTTATTCCTAATAATTGTTTTTTATTTTACTTTTTCATGAATCTGCTGTGATAGCAGTTTTTATGATAATTACCTAGCTGCACTTTATTATATTAATTATTAATCTGTTACCATATTATAGGGAATTTAAGAATCAGTCTGTAATTAAATATCTTCAATCAATGGCACGTACATAACAAATAAAACAAAATAATATAGGTACCTTAATAACATTTTCAAGGTATCATAGAGCCATAGTGTTACTTTAAATTTAGTTAGTCTTTATTCAAGAATAATAACAAATTAAAATATATTGTGATGGAATCATTGTACAATACTTATTATAATAAATTGGCATTATGACAAGACAGTTTAGGGCTAATGAATGTTTAAAAACTACTTAAATATGTATGTTTTTAATTAGTGGTAAGTTATGATGCAAAAATGTCAATGTTTCGGCGCGATCTGGAAGTAAGCGGTTCCTTTTTGTCTCATATACATTGCCAGCTTCCGAAAAGAGACGCTCGCTATAAACTGTGCTGGCGGGACAACACAGATATACTTTAGCTATACGAGCCATTTCAGGATATCTAGAACTGTTCTCATGCCACCACTTAAATGGATCTTCAGTTCGCTGTAAAACTGGCAATGTGCAGTAAGAATGAAGTTCGTGAGCTGAACTAGATGTTTCGTCGTCAATATTGTGCACTTTTAGCGTAACCATTTCTTGGTAAACTCCCCAAAAGTTGCGATGAGCTGTCATTTCGGAGTTAGGATTTTGGATATTGGTCTCATCGTTATTTAGGTCGCTGTCATCATCATCACTCATACCATTCTTCAAGGCTTCCAGCAAAAACTGTGATCTTACTGATACTATATTTTCATTATCAAAAAACTGTAGTTTGTACCTTGGATCGAGCAAAGTTGCAAGTGAAAACAATTTATTTTGTTCCAAATTTTTGAATCTAGTTTTCAAGCCCTTTTGCAATGCAGTTTTCATTTCCATTAATTGCTCATTTCCGTCTTCGTCTGTATAGTTTTCCAGATATTTTTCCAGTATTTTTAGGTGAGGAATAACTTCAGATATCGAGGAGCAACTTGAACTAATTATTTTCGTCACCTCTTCAAAAGGTTTTAGTAGCGTAATGCATTTTTCGAGTAACTTCCACTCCTCGGTCGATAAATTCTCAAAATTAACTGTATTTTCTGTCACATACAAAGAAACGGATCGTTTTTGCTCTAACAGACGAAACATCATGTAATAAGAAGAGTTCCACCTTGTGGAAACATCTTGAACAAGAAGATGTAAAGGTAAATTAAGCTCTTTTTGAATAGCACTTAGTTTTTGTTGAGCTGGTGCTGAGTGATTGAAATGCGTAACGATACGCCTCGATTTTTGAAGAATTTGTGCTATATAGTCAATTTTAAGCGAGTCGTGGATTGCCAATTGCATAGTATGAATAAAACATGGAACTGCTTTGAAAATCGATTCATCGATAGCCTTCGTAATGTTCCTCCCATTATCTCGCACAACAGCGTGTATTTTGGCTGCACTTATATTCCATGAGGCAGGAATTTCTTCGAGACACACTTTTATATTATGTGCATCGTGAGACATAGGAAAATGTTTCATCTGGAGTACTGCGTGACGAAATTTCATATAGTTATCCAACCAGTGTGCTGTAAAGCTTAAAAAACTTTCCTTATTGTTTGTATTTGTCCACAAATCTGTAGTTACGGATAGCGCGGTAGCGCTGAGCACTCCGTATCGTATTTCAGTTTTAGTTTTCTCATAAATGTTGGGAATGATATTTTCTGACAAATACTTTCTACTAGGCAGTACATATTTTGGTTTAAGCTTCTTCATTAGACTGATAAAACCACTGTTTTCCACAATTGATAGAGGTTGGTTATCCAAGGCAATCATCTCTCCTATAGCAACACTTATTTCTCTTGATCGGGAGTCCTGAAGCGACCACTGGACCATTACACTATCTTGAATAGTTTGTTGTATGTAAACTTCGCCTCTCGCTGAAGTTGACGGAACTGGCGTCGGTGAAAAGGGCTCAGGTTGCGATTGAAAACGTGAAGACAAATGGACTTCATTCGAACTACTTTTAATAGAACCTGCCAATTGAGGCATCAACTCGTTGTGCTTATATTTTATGTGATTAGTCATACTTGTAGTATTCGCTTTTCTACCTTGACCACCGCGTGAAATTATTCCCTGGCACTGGTTACATTTCACTTTTGTCGGTTCTCCTTCAACATCATCGAAGAATGTCCACACTCGCGATTTCTTTTTCGACATTTTAACACAGTTCTTTTATTTATTTTAACTAGGCACAACCAGCAGAGCGAATATACACAAAACGATTAAAAAGAAAACAAAACACGTAAAAGCTCAAAGCTTACATTACACTACAAATCACAACTTGCTCGGTGGCCGCACGATGGCTCTTATGCATGCTTAAGGGTTAAGGGTGCCGAGTGATGACGGGTGACGACATAGCCCGAATACCTCCGAAAGGCTAGTATTAAAATGATCGGCATCGCCGACTAGTCGGCCGACTGATCGGCGATTTGAAAACCGATTAGTCGGCTAGTCGGCTAGTCGGCAAATACCATAGTCGGCCCATCTCTAATATATATATATATATATATATATATATATATATATATATATATATATATATATATATATATATATATATATATATATATATATATATATATATATATAAACTATATATACTAACATTACAACTAACTAACTAATATAGTTAAACATTTCTACATAAAGTTATGGCTCATGCACAAACAACCAGACCTCGAAATTTTTTTGTAGACCATACAAACAATACTGCTGTGAGGGGTGCGAATTTGTGTTTCTGGAGTACTGCAATTAAACGTTACGCGGTTACGCCGAACCGTGATGTACTAACATCGATCACTAGTAAAAAGCTATTAGTGATCGATGTGTACTAAAGTACAAAATACAATACGACACGACGGGTCGTGACAGCGACTAACCCATATGATCACGTGGATTGAGGAAGAGGCGAAAGAGGGATATTGTAACAGGAGATGGGCAGAAACATTTTCATAATATTAATAGTCTATAGGAGAGACCTTCGTTCAGACTTTCGGTGGGCTGTAACAAATTAGTATAGACATAACCATCTTCCATGAGTAGCATCTTCAAAGGTGCGAGAGGTCTGGTGACGGTCCACCTACTTGCATCGCTGTGTATTGTGTTTCGCTTGTGTTGCGACGACACGTCACTCAGAACGGAAGTCGATAATGCAGTCCGATTATCAGTATATCCTTAATGCCGGTAGGTGCATGCTGTACGCTTAACAGCAAGTGACGCCGGTGTAAGCGATATGTTTGTGTGTAATGCGTGCCGTACCACGCGATATATTGCAAGTGATGCCGGTGAGAAAAATGTACCAGAGCAAGTACCAGAAGTTTGCCTTATAAATCTGAGTGGAGATGAAGACAAGTTGGACTGGCATGCAGGAGCTGAAGACTGCAAAAGACCTCATAATTGCACCTACTCACGAGAACAAGCCTCACAATTAAGCCAAATCCACTCTAAAAATCTCCAATGGAAGCACTGATTTATTATGACTCAATGAATGGAACGAGAGGTACGGGCTAATCTTTGAAATGTCTGAACCGATTGTGGTGAAATTTCAAGAACAGATAGAGTGCAATGACCTCTATAGCCCCATAGATGACTTAAGAGGGTCGTGAAGCTGTACAAGATAGACTGTACAGCGAGGGACTGCCCCGGGCAGTATATGGGGCAGTGAAGTACGATTCTTTGTCATCTGGGCGAGCGGATGACGGCTGCGGAGAACCGCATAAGGATAAAATGGGGTACTTATACTTTCCAGTATAAGTACCCATTTTTATCCTTTATCACGCCCGTCATCGTCATATAGTTTCTATACTAGGAGTCAACAACTGATTTATAATACAAAGCCCTTAAATATTGGATTGCGATAAATATGTATTTATAAAGGTTAACATAATACTGCACGTTATGGCTGAATGGGCAGAGCGTTTGCCTTACTAATCGAGCGTTTCGAAACCTTATCTTAAACACATGTTCACATTATAGGAATTTATTATATATAATTAAGAGTCGAGAAGCATCCGACATGTTACACAATAGGTTAGCTAACTTTATACGTTCTTGGTTGGCAAGTTAATTGCTTTAAGCATTTGAATAGTTGGACCTATTTATTTTTATTTATTTAATATTCTTTGTTGCACACCATACAAAAATTACAGATTATATATACAAAAGAAGTATGCAATGGGCGGTCTTATTACACAAAGATGACAGGCAAATTGGTGTGATAAAAAATAATACACATTTTATACATATAATAAACATACCTATACTACAAACATAAATACATAGAAAAAAATAAAATAAATATAAATTTAATTAAATCAATCAATATACACATGTACTACACATTATATTATACGTAATGGCTAGAGTGTAGAGTTAGAGTGCTAGAGTAGAGTGAGTGGGAGCGAAGTTACAATTTAAAGTGCTAGGTAATGATTCTATTACTAGGTTTTTAAATACCGGTAGGAATTGTGCGCGTTTAACTGCCAATGCTTTGATTATATAGACAGGTATATAATCAAAGTGCCAATGGGAGTTCATTCCATAAACGAACGGCCTGTACAGTAAAAGACATAGATTTTATATTTCTGTGGTAAAAGACTTGTTCATAAATTTGCTAGCGTGTAGTGGCATATTCAATTTAAAACTCTCTGCTGATCTCACGTAATTCTAAAACTAGCATTTGGTACCAATATTTGGGCAAATTCTCTAGCAGGTGAGATCTCTTTCAGCCTAGTCTAGCTGTGAGGCTAGATACCATCCTCATACTTATTTGTGCCGCCAAATAGCAGTGCTTGCACTCCCGTGCTGCTGTCTGAAGGGTAGATATACAGAGCCAGTATAATTACAGCATGTGAGGCATTTCAACTAGGTACAGAAGGGACAACACATCAGTAGCCTAGTATACGTGGTAGAGCAACGCTGCAGCTATATGCGGTTGTAGCACGAATGCGTTGGCTCGACCGGGGAAGGACCACGCTCTCACAGAATACAAAACACAGCAGCTTAACGCTGCTGTGTTTTGTATCGTGAGTGTAGAGAAGTGGAGACCCTTTTTACTGGAAATGGGACATTCCATCTCAGTTCTCACGGATGACAACGCATCTGCATTTTGATTCGTAATCGAGCGTATATGTAGATTTCTATGAGCCACATCAACCACTTACCATCAACTGGGCTGTGTGCTCGTTTGTCACCCAATCCTAAAAAAGAAAAGTCCTCAGGGGTGACAACGCATCCGCTTTTTGATTCTTAATCGGGGATGTATGTAGATGTCTATGGGACACAGCATCCACTTACCATCAGGTGGACTGTGTGCTCGCTTGTCACCCTTACTCTACAAAAAAAGCCTTTTTTTTGTTTAGAAGTTGGTTGCAGCTTTAGCAGCAGTAGCTACTTATCATCAGGTATATATAAGTAAGGTATACTGAATTTATAGTTAAGACACACCATCGACGATAATATATCGTCGATGGTGGTTCTTTACTAGAATAGTGGTGTTGGGATTAGTGGCGTTGGGAGTAGTTTGCTGGGATTGGTGGTGACGGGATTAGTGCACTCAATGGAGGGAGGGCGGGAGGTGCTCTTCAAACTAGGGAAGACACATAATTTTATTTAATTTAGCGGATGGTTGCAAAATAACTATTAATATCTTTATTAGAAGAGAAACAATTAAAATATTATATCCTTACAACTGCCCATTACCCAATAACCTGTGTAGTCCTTCCTATAGGCGTCGTAAGAGGCGACTGAGGGCAACAAATCACAAAACAGCAGCTTTCTTCCTAAAAACAACTTACAATTAAAAAACTGCGGTGGCCAACTCGCCTACCAAGCGAAGCTTGAATGAACGATTGAATGAGACAATCCATGCTGGGGCCTGTGTTCTTAGTGGACTTTAACAGGTTGTAATGAATGAATGAATGAGTGAATAAATGGATGGATGGATCTATATATCAGTAATATGTAGATTTGTGATGTATTTTATCCTGTGGAAAAGTTTCATCTGACGATTGAAAAATAAGCCCTAATATGATTGTGAAACTGTTCATTTTCATACAAAAATCGATAACGTATTTCCTCCCGTAAACATAGTCTAATTTTCATAATTTTTGAAAATGTTGTAGGTATAATGAAAAACTACTTAGCTCCGTACGTTTTTATTTTATGGAAATATTGCGTACAATATAAGTTACTATAATCTAAATTCTAAATATCTGTTTTTGACTTAAAACTTCCTTGAGCGTTTTTATTTTTTTGAATTAAACTAAACCAAATTACTAAAAAAGAAAAATGTATAGACCTAAATTAAGGTATACTGAATCTAATGAGACCAAAATTGCTTCATTTCGTAAAAGTTTAGTGGGGTGGTAACACTATCGCTCGAAACAATGTTTTAAAAGAAAATTTAGGAATTTATAATTGCCGACATAAGTCGTGAGCACACTATTTATTGGTCGACATGACGTTGACCACGCTGACGTTCAACGTGATTGGTTCATCGGTCGATTCTCGTCGTCTATTGGTTTCGAACGTATCATTCGGCTGCCGTACACTTCAGAGCAATAATTTTAGTGATAACTGTTTTAATTAGTTTATTTTCGTTATCTGTTTTTGTTACCTCGTTGTTAATTGTTGTTTGTGTATTCCCTGTTTTTAATTGTTTTTGTTATTTCTTGTTTTTAATTATTTTTTTGTTATAATTTGAGTGTTCAGATTTTGATCTAAGTATGCAGAGAAGGAAGAATTCAGTCTTAAATAGACAATCCCGACAAATGGTCTATTCAGTGTTTAGTTACATGAAAAAATTAGGTACTGCGAAAAACATCATAGACGTATATAAACAGACTGCTGAGGCGACTAATGTCTCAGTAGCTACTGTACGGCGCACCGCAACACCAGATTTTATGGAAGGCATATCACATCTTCCTTCTTCCTAATAAAATACTCGTAATCAATTTTAACCACCAGGTATACATTAAATACTTTATAGTATTTAATGTATACCTGCAACATTACTGTATCAAGTAAAAGTCGATGTGTTCGAGTAAATATTTTCATAAAAGTCGGCGAAAATATTCAATTAGGAATTGAAATAATAAAGGTAACCAATAATTTTGCCCGACAGTGTACCTACCTCCCACCACAGTTTATCTGTGCTCACGACTCGTGTCAGCAACTATACTTCCAACATATGCCACCCTCGCTATCGCGCGACGGCGATACGGAGCGGGCGATTTGAAACAGATAGCATTTTTGAAAATACCTACTCGCGCCGCTTATCGCCACTTCTAAACACGAAATTAAATGGTTTTATTTGAAGATTCGTATTACACAAGAACCATGAAGCGAAATGGGGTAGGGATTATCTTACACCGTGTTACTTGTGACAGAAACTTGTTGTGACAATAGTTTGCGAGCCTTTATAGAGACAATCAAAAGAGAAACAAGTTGCTAATGATAATCAGAGTGTAACAACAGACGGATAGTTTATCCTGGTATCAGTTGTCGTATATTGTACTCGTGTATAGAGAATTGGAGACTTTTTTTTACTGGAAACGAGGCATTCCACCTTAGTCCTCACGGGTAGCCACTTACTATCAGGTGGACTGTGTGCTCGTTTGCCAATCTTACACATCAGGTTGTTTTATTTCATTTCTAAGTTCGAGCGCTCTTAAGGGGATATAGTAAGTCAGCTCAAATTCTAATTTCGCCCCCACTTGCCCGCGCGTCGTATGCTATGTACCGACATGTTTGTAATCACTAATACTGTAAGTAGATAGGTCGTTAGACACTTATTTCATTAGATTTATCATATTTATGCCTGTTTCTTAACGCCAAGCCAGTCGCTTCCTATTTTTATTACGGTTATTTCCCATTTTTATTTTACGTCGTCCTGTTGCGTAATGTGTATTCTGATTATAATGGTATTTTAAAAAAAGTAAATAACATAAGCACTGTTTTATAGTGAATTCAGTTAGTATGCAAAGTTTCATGATCTTATTTAAAGTATTTTATGAATAACAGCGGTGTATTGTTTATTTTGGAGGTAACTTTGGAATTTTTTCTATCGAGAAAATTTTACGGAATTGTGTTTTCGTCTAACATAGTCCTTAACATTAATCCTCAACTTTACCATATATTTACTTCAAAATTAATGCTGCAATATTTCGGCATAACGGAGGATCGTGCTAAGCCATTTGAGGTTATATTTCCCCTTAATAAAACCCTGTTTATTATATTATACTAAAGTAGGAAATGCTGTGCTGGGAATACACTGATTTTATGCTTTTGAGGATGCGTTGAACGATTGTCTTCGCGTTTGACTATGTGGTAAAACATTTGGAGCAAGCCAGAAAGAACTTATGGCTACCAGTAGAATAGATTATTAAGAGCTCTATTAAACTTTCCTTGTTGGCGAAGTAAGAATATCCACTACCACACATATCATCCCGTGGGTTCATAATAGGCGACTAAAGGAAACAAATCAGTAGATAGTCAGCAGGGTCTTCCTAATAACGACTAAAAATTAAAAAACTGCGGCAGCCAACCCGTTTGCCAAGCGTGGCAACTGTTGCAAATATCCTTCCTATAAGGCAATCTATGGAGGAGGCCTATGTTTAGCAGTGGACTTTAATAGACAGCGACGGTAACGGTAATGTAGAAAATGCCAGAAATGTCTCGTGGCCTTCTACAGGAGGTGGTACAATAGTCCAACCATTATAGTAAGTTCACCTCGGAATTCGAGATACCCAGCTGTAAGTCTGTAAATACTTGTATATTGACACCCTAAAAGTTGTCTCAAAACCTGCATATGGTAGGGTGTACGCAACTATTAAATTTTAAGGTCAAAGGTCACAAAAATCGGTTTTTTGCGCTTTTTTTGTAAATATCTCATTTTCTATGGGTTTTTGCTATTTGTTACAATGCGAAACGATTTTATGGAGCCTATCATGACAATTTTACCACCTGCTCCAGAAGATTTGCTAAATACAATTTTCTGCAACTGCAAGAGTGGTTGTGGTTCGCGATATAATAAAAATAGGCAAATATGTATAATCATTAATTTATCGATAGTTCATCAACTACATATGGCGCATTTTCGACCGGCGGCACCGGTTGACCTGAAGTTATGCTGTGACCGCGCGCTCTCCGCCCTCTATCTCGAAAACGGTTATACCGGTTAAACCGTATAAAAAAATTTTACAAAATTTGTGGAGAATTTTGTAGTCTACAATATTGATAATAAATACAAATAGCAAAAAAACCCATAGGAAATGAAATATTTACAAAAAAAGCGCAAACCGATTCATACATTTGTTTCATTCGCCCGCCGCGCCGCCAGTCGCCCGCGCGATTCACCCGGTAAATTTCGCCGGTCGCGTCGCCATTCGCCGCTACGCGACATTTCTATACATTTGTTTAAGTCGCTAGACGCCTCGCCGTTCGCGCCGCGCGAATTTTCGCTACGGCGAATGTCCCGTGGCCAGGCTGTTAGAGCAATGCTTTATGGACACCATTTTACCAGTTGACATTATAGTAAATATTTTGGTCGATTTTAGTTCGTGTAGTGTAGTCAGCTTTTTTTAAATTTATTTTTTGAAGTGTTTCTACTAATTGCCAAAGCTTGTTTGCTATTTTTTTTTCTTAAATTAATTTAAAATTTTGTCTTTGTCCTTCTCATAGTTTCGGTTTTATAGGGCGGCAAAGCTTAAGATGACCATTTTACCCTCACGTAACTTAGTAGTAGTAAACATATCTATTCAATGGAAAAGACGCTACTGGTGTGGAATTTGGGTACTGACCATGAAGAAGAAAAAGAAATAAATTGAGGAAATAGACGACAAGCTTCATAATTCGATTTACTTATCCAATCTTGCGAGAACTACTATAGATAACTCTTGCCTACCTAAGAATATTATTATGCCCTACCGTACAGGTATTCAAACTATGTAATAGCAGTGTGAAAGTATCCACTACCCCATATCGTCCCGTGGGTGTCGTAAGAGACGGCAGAGGAAAATTTAAACAAGAGACGAGCAGCAACATCATCCTAACCGTGAGTTTGCACTGACGCGATTTACACAAAAAAACATGTTTTAAACACTGTTTTCTGTCAATGTATTACGGTTACGGTTTTCATCAATAGACAGAATTATTCAAAAAGCGTTTGCGTAGTCAAAGAACATGTTGTATGAAACAAATTTGTTTTTAGAAATTTCTACAAAATATTTAAAAACAAATTTGTAGAAATATTGTCATATTGAAAGATAAGTTTGAATATCTGTTGAAAATTTTACACAGTTTTTGTGAGTGCGAACGCCACCATCAACAAAACATATGTTATGTTATGTGAATTATTTTATGAGATTTGTTTCAAAACATTACGTGTTGGATGTTTCTCAGTGCAAATGTACTGTTAAAGCAACTTTAAATTATAAATTCTGCGGTTGCCAACGCCCCTGCGAATCACGGCAACTATGGCGAAATCCATATAAGGCAATCTATGGAGGCTTATATGTACACCAATGAACTTTATAGATTGTTATGGAATTGATAATAGATACAGGTATGCTATGAAGTTGCATGTCTAGTGTCTAACGGCTTACCGCTACATCAAGTTGTTCAACTAATGATTGGTTATGTGAGAATTTTCTACTTTCGTTGCATGTATGTGAAGTAAACAGTATTTTTGACTATGCATTTTAGTTCTAGAGTTTCTTTACCCGAATAACCTACTTTGTTACGTCTCCTCTACATAGTTTTTTTTTTGTTATAGGATAGGGTGACAAACGAGCCCACTATCCACTTGATGGTAAGTGGTTGCTGTGGCCGATATACATCTACATCTATCCTCGATTACGAATCAAAATGCAGATGCGTTGTTACCCCCGAGGACTAAGGTGGAATGCCTCGTTTCCAGTAAAAAGGGTCTCCGGTTCTCTACACTCACCATACGAAACACAGCAGCATTGAGCTGCTATTCAATTCAAGAATAAAATTAATTAATGTTTTATTTTAATTTACTGTTTTCTTACACGGTTGTAATCTTGAACATGTACATTTTTGTCGTTATGTTTTATTTTTTTTTAAAAGAATACTAACAATGCTATAAACATTACTAATATTCCCCTTAACCACTCGTGGTAAGCTTAAATTGAGTGTTACGAGTGGTTCACGCCAGTAGTCGAATGGTGGATTCGAACCCACGACATTTTTGAGTTCGCGGTCCGCGCCCTGCCATTAGGCTACTGTCGCTTATTAACTTTGAAAAATAATTAAAAAAACTAACTAAACATGTGTTTTATTACCACTAAACTGTAGTTAAAAAAAAGTCGCTTCTCGTGATCTATACGCTTAGATCTTTACTACGCAACGGATTTTGATAAGGTTTTCATCAATAGACAGAATTATTCAGGAGGAAGGTTTACATGTATATACATGTATATTACAGTAAAGAATTATATAAATAAAAATCAATTTCCACATATATGAAATTATGTAAAATTATTATAAGCACCACTGGACCGATTTTGAAGATTTTTTTGCGTAAGTTTAGCTGGGTCCTTGGATTGTTTGCATTCAAAATTGGACCCGATAGATGACGCTGTTGTCGAGATCCAGAAGATCGCTAGTTGCTTATAAATTTAAGACAATATGTTGACAGAACAAGCTCAATGGTTAAAACGATTATTTATAAAAACCCGACTAGGTAACTTTTTAACTGAAAAGTGAAAATGCATAACTCTTTTTCATCTAACGGCCTGGCCACGGGGATCGGCGGCGCGAACGGCGAAGCGACACGCAAGGCGAAAATTCGCGCGGCGCGATTTGAGGGCCACGTGAAGTCACGTTTGCCGCCGCGACCAGATAGGCCGAGAGTGAAATGTCTTTATCAAAGTTATTTCGATATTGCTTAGAAAGTAATTGTTTTTTGATTCAAGACATAATATTTGGATGAGGTTGTGGAGTACTTGATTTGAATAGGAATCGGTTTATAGATGGAGAATTCCCTAACAAATAGAATGCATCTAGAAAAAAAATTTCGAGTAAATACCAGAATGAGTGTTGAAACCTGCGATTATATTCTTGTTAATATTCAACCAGAATTGGAGATAAAAGTCAATGCGGATAGAATTTTAAGTTGTTTTTGTCGGCCCGGCATTTTTCGCGGCGAAAACAACTAAAATATTTTGTTCCTATACTATTCGCCGCGTCTGCCGCCGAGACTGCCGCCCGACTCCGTGGCTTGCACCGTACTGTGATTCATACATTTGTTTCATTCGCCCGCCGCGCCGCCAGTCGCCCGCGCGATTCGCCCGGTAAATTTCGCCGGTCGCGTCGCCACTCGCCGCTACGCGTGGCATGCTTCATACATTTCTATACATTTGTTTAAGTCGCTAGACGCCTCGCCGTTCGCGCCGCGCGAATTTTCGCTACGGCGAATGTCTCGTGGCCAGGCTGTTACGATACCCGATAATATTATGTTAAAATTCATCAAGCTGTTTAAACGACACATACATATATTTGAAAAATATTGCACCCCTCCTGAAGCAGTCGGGTAAAAAGAATTTATTGAGTTTATGAGTCACTCATAGATATAATAATGAAGTCAATGTTTGTTTTTAATATTTCTATGGAGTTACCATTTTCGTTAAAACCCATCAAACCACTGTTGAACATAGAATTTTTTATAAAAGAGGGGGCAAACGAGTATGCGGCTCAACTGATGGTGACTACCGCCACCCATGAACAACTGCAACACCAGGTGAATTGCAGGTGCGTTGCCGGTTTTTAGAAGGAGTATTGTCCTTTCTTGAAGGTCCCTAAGTCGTACCGGAAAAATCGCCGGTTGAAAATGATTCCACAGAGGGTGTTACTAGGAAAAAACTCCTAGTGACACGCACCGTCAAGCATCCAGATGGTGTGGATGGTATCGCGAATTTTGACGCGACGTGCGTGCGTGGAATGTGGCAGCTGGGATTAATCCAAACAATTCCTCAGAGCATCCCCGTGATATATGCGATAGAAGATGCAATGGGATGCAACATCTCTTCACAGGACATTATTCACATATAATGTCTTTCAGACCGAATTTCGGTCAATGCGGCCTGCCTCAACGGAGACTAGCCATTGACGCAGGACAGGATTATAGCGTCCAAATGTATGCGCAAGCACAGGTGCACTTTCTGTTCCCTCATTCTCACAGTCCGATGGGACGGTAAACCGACACGACCGGAGAGAGATCAGGCGCAGGACCAACGGCTTTACGTGCTTTCCGAGGCACGATGGTGAGACACCGCTATATTCCTGACTGCGGGCAGCTACTGAGAATTTCTTGACAGAAAAACTCAATAATTGATTTTGGCCGGGATTCGAACCCGGGACCTCATGATCAGCAGTCGCACTACTACAACCACTAGACCAACGAGGTAGTCACATATATTGCTCATTAAGAGGGATATTTACCATAGTTGGACAATGCTGCTGCCCATCAGTTTCATCCCTCTCTATCGCCTCTTACGGCACCTACAGGATGATATCAGGGAGTAAATACTTTTACACCATTTTTGTACATTAGTTTTTGAATTCGATAAGTGTATCGGTATCGGTATCGCCGATATTTTTATAAGAGCATCGGTATCGGTATCGTATCGGCAAAAGAGCGTATCGAGGCATTCTTATTATAAACAATTCAATTGTTTAACTATTGTGTCTATTTCGCCGACAGGGAAACTGTTAATACTTGCAATAGCAGGGTGCAACAACAGTATGATGCTTCTGTGTTCGTACGGTGAGTGACGAGGACCAGAAACGTTTTTTTCTTATAACGAGGCATCTTTGACCTTATGGGTGATAACTGATAACGCACTGCATTTTGTTTAGTTGCACTTTAGTTTAGCGATCCGCCCGGTCTCGGACGGGTGATTTCTGGAAATATAAAAATGTAAATCACACACAAAAAAATCATCAAAATCGAGGCCTTTTTGAGTTGTAACGAGAGTAACGAATAGCTATTGATTTTTATATATTGAGATTAAAATATACACCTATATTTTTAATATGGTCACAATATCCACTTACTATCAGATGGTCTGTGCTTTTTTAATATAGGATTGGGTGACAAACGAGCACACAGTCCATCTGATGGTAAGTGGTTGCTGTGGTCCACAGACATCTACATCTATCCTCGATTACGAATCAAAATGCAGATGCATTATCACCCTGAGGACTAAGATGGAATGCCTTGTTTCCAGTAGATAGGGTCTCCGGTTCTCTACACTCACCATACAAAACACAGCAGCATTATGCTACTATTTTACGCTGGTATTCTGTGTGAGCGTGAGCCTTCCCCGTTTGAATCGACCCATTTATGCTACAATTATACTACTTATATAACTGTAGTGTGGTTCTACCACGTATAAAATGTGTTCTCGCTTGCCATCCTTTCTTCTAAAAACAATGCAGTATTTGAATACGCCAATCTTGACCCGAAAACATTGGTTTAATTGTAGTATATTAACGTATTACATGTTACGGATCTAAGCCCGCTAATTTTTAGTTAGAAACACAAACAAAACTATAATACAAAAATTGTTAAGGAACAACACAATCGTGGTCTCCGTGACCTTAATTACCCACAACGATATAACAAGGCAAGTCGCAAGGTAAACTAAATTCAATTTCTTTAGTACGTGGATCTTCATTTTTTTTTCTTTTCACGTTTCAAAAATATACGAATAAAATACTATTCTTAAAAATAAGAAATAGACTGCCTTGGTTTCAAGGTACCATACATACTGTCATTCCAGTTCAACTGGACCCCACTTCTTTTATGCTGTGCATTTAAATAGTTTATTTAAATGCACAGCGTAAAAGTGCGTTTAAATATTGTAGATATTTTTAATGATTTAATTTATTAATTTTACCATATTTACTATAATGGATTTCCGCGAAATGAAGAACATCATAATAGCATTTATACGGGTAATTTTATACTATCGCGGTCACCTCGTTTTTCGGCTCTAGAAAATCGAAAAAATCATTCGACTGCGATGATTTTTTTTAAATTAAATTTTTATTTAAGACATTAACGCGGTTCGTGTCGTTAGTAGTAATATATACATAATAGTATAAAAACACCAGTAATTACTGGTGTTTTTATAATAATATCAACATAAAGTATTTGAAGATCAAAAAGAAATTATTAAATGTCTTAGTTTAAAAAGATTTTTTTTATTTATAGAAATAATGAGGGTGATATACTTATTGATCAAATCGAAAAACTTTTAATGGAATCCTCTTGTTAATCTTAAACGTACACCATTTAAGATTAATAATAAATTAAACAACTCTAGTTAGAGTCAGTTATATTCAGAATTCAGAGTTTTCTTTTAATTATAGAATAAGGGTGTGCTCGCACACAATCCACCTGATGAATGCTGGATGCTGTGGCCTATGGAGATCTACATCTATCCTCGATTAAAAATCAAAATGCAGATGCGTTGTTACCCTTGATGACTTAGATGGTATGCCTCGTTTCCAGTAAAAAGGATCTCCGGTTCTCTACACTCACCATACGAAACACAGCAAAATTGAGCTTCTATTTGACGCTGGTATTTCGTGAGAGTGTGGTCCTTCCCCGATCAAGCTGACCCATTCGTGTTACAATAAATAATATAGTTGCATAACGGGTCTACTACGTATAAAGTTAAAAGTTAATGCTAAATTCGTGCATTTTATATATATATATATATATATATATATATATATATATATATATATATATATATATATATATATATATATATATATATATATATATATATATATATATATATATATATATTTATATTATTGTATACATCAAGAATGTTCATTGAGGAATGTATGCTATGTTTATTATACATCAGATAGTTTATTATAAGGAAGCTGAGTTTATAAACATCAAGACTGATACGGAATGGCAACAAACGATTGTGAGCAAATAACTTCACTATGACACGAATTCAATGCGACCGGGATCAAAGTAAGTCGGGGTAGGTTGTGATATGCGGTGGTTGGTGCACCCTGCACCGGTCTGATTGACGTAATTACTCGCAGGCGCAGGTAGAGGCGCGGCCGAGGGGGCCGGTCGACTTCAGTCGTGTCGCGTCCGTCGCACTGAGCGCCCGTGTCGCTCGCAACCAGCTCGAAACCGGCCCGCATGCCGGAGAACCAGTCGGCGGGATGGCGGCCCACGGCGTGAGAGCCGCGCTATGTTGAAACATGCACAGCGGCCGCCGCCGGCTAACGATGCCGACCACCGCTACCAGAACATGCCACGGCGGCCGCACCATCATCTATCGCTGAACGTTTCCACGTTAGACTCGTCCAAGCATTCGGTCGGTGGGACTTCGGCCAGCGTCAGTCCAGGCGCTCAGCCAGCGGCGCCCGCTCCAGTGCCCGTCGTTTCACCTATTCCAGTGGCCTCGCCGCCGAAACTTGCGAATGGGAATGCTACAGGACTGCAGCCCAGGCCGGTGCCGATCAGGAGTCGAAGTACACGGGCTGCTACAGAGGAGGCGCTGACGTCACTCGCTCTGTTGTGTCTCGTCAGCCTACTGCTGGCACTGCTGGCGCTGCTGTTCCTCTTGAAGATATCAGCGCCCGCGACCAGCGCCCCCGAGGAGTTCGCGGTGGTGTATGAAGTGACACTAGCGTTGTGCGCGTTGACACTCTCGCTGAACCTCTGCTGCCTGCTTGTGTGTGCTATACAGTTTTTGTTCGCGGTGAAGCTGGTACACTCGCAGTCGGCGCCGAACGGCCGGTGAGTGCATCAATCAGTTTGAACTGCCGTCTCTCGCGTCTTATCCGTTAAGAATACCACAAAACCGGTTGCGCTGATTGCGTACCAACGATAGTGTACGACGCCCGAGATGTTACCGCAAATTTTTAAATATCTGTTCGTTTCACGGCGTGTTGGATTAAGCCTTATCGCGACCCATATTACGAGAGCCGTTCCATTTGCATTTATTTGTCTAAAGAACTACGTTGCCCGCGTGTGAACCGATGTAGAGACAGTAGAGTGCTAGTATCATGTTGCAAATGATGTCTCTTTTAATTTATTTATTAGTCTAATAAAGTCCACTGCTGAACATAGGCCATCTTCATAGGAAGGATGTCTCAAAAGGGAGATATTTGACATAGTTTCTCTGCCTTTCAACCGGGCTGGCAATCGCAGTTTTATATTACTTTGAGTTATTATCAGAAAGATGCTGGTGCCCATCTCTTCTTTCATTTCACTCTGTCGTCTCTTACTGCACCTATGGGATGACATGGTGAATGGATTTGAACCCCGCTACTATACTCCCTTATTCACTCTTTACTTGAGCTGTAAATCTAAAGGTTTATAGGTACTCATATCGTTGAGAAATAATTGAGTAAAAAGCCCTTAAAGTATCTCGCGATTGTGTAACTCCTACGTACAACGATCAATTCTTGATTCGATACGTTTAGGCGATAAGCTTAAAAGTTGCTATTCTGTAGTCATGCGATTTACGGAAATGGGAAAAATTTATGTCGAAGCAAAATACATTCTATCGACTAGTGTTACTCTTTTCCTTTTATGTTTTGCGATTAAACCTATTGTATATTAATATGTGAAGGGTAAACTTTGTTCCCCATTTTAAGCATATTGTGCACTGTATGTATTTTGACACAGTAAAGTAAAAGTTTATATGGCAAAGGGTTGCAGAAAGTTAAAATTTATAGATAATAATTACAAATACCTACATACTGCCAATGTCAAATACATAATATCCTATGATAAATCAGGCACACAGAGTAGGTATTAATAGTCGCCAAAGAACTTTAAAATGTTTCCATCAAAATAATTACCGACAGATTTATTGAATTAGCTGTGAATTTTGTGTGATTTCTAATTACATTTTTCAATAATCTTTGGAATTCATGTTAAGTCAAGGAAGCGATTGTTTTATGTTTTGTATATTATATATATATATATATATATATGTTTGAAACACGGTCGAATTTCGACTTACTCCTGTATCATGGAGAGATTTATATATTATACATGTACAAAATCTCTCAATTACATTATACAAAATAGAATAACCTTTTGCAACCAAAATCTAAATTAAAATTACACAGTGCAGGTCCTTACTCGATGTCAATAAAAATTTATAATAAATTGCCGGAATACATAAAAGCCGAAACAAATATTAATAAATTCATAAGATCTTTAAAAGAGATACTTATTAAAAAAAGTTATTATTCAATTAATGAATACATTGAGGAAAAGAATTTTTAAGTGTGCCCCTCTCCTGTTCATTGCTATGCCTTTCGAGGTGCACAT
Source organism: Parnassius smintheus behrii (assembly GCA_036936625.1). Lineage (NCBI taxonomy): Eukaryota > Metazoa > Arthropoda > Insecta > Lepidoptera > Papilionidae > Parnassius > Parnassius smintheus. Next base: position 14,750,329 of record JAUPFT010000009.1, on the reverse strand, counting down.
GATTGTTAGAACTTGCATGTTTTGTTTAGTCTCTGAGTCACATGTAACGCAATTTGTGAATAAATAAATAAAAATATATAAATCAGTCCTCGGGGCTCACAACGCATCTACATTTTGATTCTTAATTAAAAATAAATGTAGTTGTATATGGGCCACAGCATCCACTTAACATCAGGTGGACTATGCGCTCGTTTGTTACCCTTATGCTATAGAAAATAATAATAAAACATACCAAACAAACTACAGTCATAAATATAGTAAGCTATGCAAGAAGCCGATAGATACAGCTGGCCCAAGATCATGCTTTAAAACGATCATTTGGAGAGACCAATGTTTAGCAGTGGACTTATGATGCACTGTAATAATGATGATGATAAATAACCCTCAACTGACAATCTATAGCTATATTTTATGATTGACGCTGTTCCTCACCGTCAGAACAGTTATTTTATGTCTTTTTGTCTGCTTGACATAAACGAGATCGTAAACCGACTTTTATTGACAGCCAACAAGATCTTTGTGGCATAATAATGATGTCCTTCAAACTTAATTTCAATAACGGCAGCCAGTCTCAAGACTGGCCGTCTGCGCAAGACTGGATTATGGTGTACGAGTGTGTGCAAAGTGAAAACACATGCACTCTCTATTCCCTTACTCTCGTTGTCCTATGGGACGGAAATTCGACACGGCCGAAGCGATCAAGTTCATGGCCAACGGCTTTAGGTGCTTTACGAGGCAGGGGGTGAAACACTACCAACTTCCTGAATCCGGTCTGCTACTGTGTTTCGAACTGAGATATTGCCCAACCCGGGATTTGAAAACGGAACTACTTGATCAGCAGTTTTGCTTACCATCACTACACTACTGACCCGCCCTGGTTTCGCCGATAGGGTCTACCAGTGTGGCCTTATTTATATTTAATCTAATCATAAAATACCGTTTGATTTATCAATTTCTCATTTTTACAAAAATTGGATGATCGGATGAAATATAGCCTAGACTAGTGTTGGCATTCCTCTATATCTGTTGTTGAAGTTTTATTATAATCGGTTTAGACGGACAGACAGACGGAAAGACAATTTTTTATTATGGAATACAAAGAACACCATATATACCATATAGCTCAATAAAAGACAGTTGTTTCAATGTTATAGATATATACTTCATATCGAGTTTAAGATACGTAAACGAGTTGTCAATAAAAGATTGACTGAATCAGCTGTGAATTCAGTTGTACTTTGTGGCATTATTTGTGGGAGGCCTATGTTGAACAGTAGACTTGTGAAGGGTTGTAATGATGATGATGATAATGATTCATTATTTGTATTTTAGACGTGACACGTTCATAAACAAACAGACAGACAATTTTAAAACTGATAGAAACGCATTATATTATTTTCAGATGCAATTGACATTTTTATAATAGATACCTATTATATATATATATATATATATATATATATATATATATATATATATATAATAGTACAAATTTATTGTGTATTCAAGTTTGAAGGCTTGGCGCCCCAGGTTATATCACAGTTTAAAGATAGCTTTAAACTGTGGTTATATCATGTGTACTGTGAGCAACAGGCAGGTGCTAACGGTCGACGTTGGCGGTTATTTGTGAATGGCACGATAAAAAATGGCCGCGCGGCCAACGGTTGATAACGCTCGCACGCGCCTGCAACATTATTGTTATCTTGTTCTCATTTATGATTGCCAACGTGCGTTCCTGTTATTAGTACCGTGGGTACCTGTGTAAGAATATCCACCAAACCTCGTGCCATACCCACGGTATGATAATACCGTGGGTATGGCACGAGGTGGCAAAGGAAAACGAATCAGGAAATGGGAGCAGTGTCTTCCTAATAACGACTAAAAATAAACAACTGCGTTTTTTATAGTACCTACAGGAGTGCGAAACGAGCAGACAGTCCACCTGATGGTAAGTGGATGCTGTGGGCCCATAAACATTTATCCTCGATTAAGAATCAAAACGCAGAAGCGTTGCTTGTCACCCCTGAGGACTAAGATAGAATGCCTCGTTTCTAGTAAAAAGGGTATCCGGACCTCTACACTCACCATACGAAACACAGCAGTATTAAGGTTGCCAACCCACTTGACAAGCGTGGTAACTATGGGAAATATCCCCCCCGTGAGGCAAACTATGGGAGGTGGGGGCTGTATTCTACAGCGGATTTTGATAGGCTGCAACGTTTTCTGTTAGCGGCCTGATAGATTTGAACCCGTTATGTTGCACCGGCAAGCTTTATACGTTCGCAATAATAACGGAGGATAATATGAGAGTGGTTCTGCCAATAAAAATCATTATCACCATCATTTGAGCCTATAAAAGTCCACTGCTGAACATACCCCCCCCCCCATAGATTGCCTCATAGGGGGGAGTTTTACCATAGTTGCCACGCTTGGCGAGCGGGTTGTCTACCGCAGTCTTTCTGAGTTGTTGTCAGGAAGATGCTGCTGCTCATCAACTGTATCAGTTTCCCCATGTCGCCTTCTACGACACCCACGGGAATATGGGTTAGTGGATATTCTTACATCGTCACGACACGGTTTATACAAATACTTTTTATTTTCTTTTTTTTCTCTTTAAAGAACATGCTACAGTAATTACAATTATAATATACTCAAATACATAACAATGGTGCATCAACCATTCAGGATCATTTTTCTTGTAAAATTATTTAAGGTGTTGTTAAAATGTCGTGATCTGTTATTATTAGTTGATTTTAGATGATTATAATGATTTCTTATATTCACGCGAACACTACACATGATTAAAACTACCTTATTAATACTACTATAAAAAACCTCAGGACATAGTCAGTTCATTTTGCATAGATCGGACCATAAACATCTTAGTCCCCCGTAACCATGGGTGCTAAAAAGCGCCCGAAACGTCGGGAATAAAAAATAAAAAGTGAAAATAAACGCGATAAAATCCGTAAAAGTAGTTTTAATCATTTATTATATGATTAGTTCGTGTCAAGCGGGAAACTGGCGAGTTTGTTTTACTTATTTATGTAAACACGGCCCCATGGTAGCTCACGGGCTAAACCCCTGCTTATATACACATAGTAGCTTATCCCTATAAGCACTCCTTGTAAATTTTACGCGAGCCACCCGGGTCCGATCCTCGCATTGCATTTAAAGTGAATTGCCAATAAAATTGTTGATTGCAATTTTAAGTGCGTAGTGAGTTATTACGTTCATAACGGTAAAACGAAAACATCGTGAGGAAATATTTCGATGATATGTGTAGCCAACACACACTGAAGCAGTGCGGCAGATCAATTACTCCATAAACCTCTCATAAATGTGAAACAGGCCTGTGCACAACCGTGGGACGTATGTATAGGCTGCAACTTTACTTTATATTGTATTTACAAAAAGACAGAAATATTAATACAGTTTGTATGATAACAAAGACATTACTTATTCTTACATAATATGTATATTATAATATCTTGCAATAGGCAAATACAATCAGGACATTCAGGCGAACATCTAATATACAACTCGGACGTGGTAGAGCTACGCTGCAACTATATCAGTTGTAGCGTGAAATGGTCGGCTCCCTCTTAGTAGATCTACGCTCTCACAGAAATCACAGTATACAAGCGTAAAACAGTGTATTATTCGTATGGTGTGTTGAGAACCGGAGATCCTTTTTACTGGAAACGACGCATTCTATCTTAGTCCGTAATCGACGATAAATGTAAATGTCTATGGGCCACAGCATCCACTTACCATCAGGTGGATTGTGTGTTCGTATGGCACCCTTATTATATAAAAAAAACAATTTCAAATCTGGTTTCAATCGTTTCTGTGTCTTACCAAATTACTAAAGAAATATATGTACTCCGATATCTGTCGATCTGTAACAGCTGATCTGTTACAGCTCCGCAGCCAAGTCGTAAAGATTGCCCTAATTAAAACAACTCGTAGTTGCAAACAAATTAATGAGATTTTCGATTCTCGCGCGTGACAAGTATATAATCAAAGGAAGACCATGCTCTCACAGAATAAATGCGTAAAATAGCAGCCTAATACTATCGTTTTTTCGTTTTTTATATGGTGAGTGTGAGAACCGTATAGCCTTTTACTGGAAACGAAGCATTCCAACTTGCTTCTCGGTGGTAACAACGCATTTTGCGTTTTGATTCTCAATCGAGGATAGAAAGAAGTAGATGGTTAAGGTCTACAGCATCCACTTACCATCAGTTGGATTATACAACAGTTGCGCTCATATGTCATCTTTATTCTATAAACAAATATATTTATAGGATGAAAGTGAAAAACTAAAACACAGTTTACCCGATGGTAAATGGTTGCTATGGTTCATAGACATCTATATTTATCCTCGATTACAAATCAAAATGCAGATGCGTTGTCATCCGTGAGGACTTAGGTGGAATGCCTCGTTTCCGATAAAAAGGGTCTCCGGTTCTCTACACTTACCATACGAAACACAGCAGCATTAAGCTACTATTTGACGCTGGTATTTAAATCAACTTAAAAAATATTATTACAAAAAACTAAAATCGACTAAAATATTTAGTGTTATGTGAACTGTCAAAATGACGTCGATAAAGCGGGGCCTTTTTTAACCTTTATTATTTGGGGTATGTTCCAAAATGTTTCCAGTATACTGACTGACTGCAAATGACGTCATTAATTGACGCCGTATTCCACCATATTCGATACAACGAATTACCGATACGGCGTCGATTTATGACGTCATTTTCATTGGCCAGTGTACTGGGTTGTATTTCGGAACATACCCTTGATTGACTAAAGAAGAGCTAATTGTATCACAGAGGCATCTATGCAAGGAAGGCTATTATATAATATATAATTCTATAAAAAAAAAACAAAGCTGTAGTTTTTGAGTAATAACAAAATAAACACATTAACCGGATGACCATTTTACCCTCACGTACCGTAATAACACCTAAAATCAGTAGACTTGGGACTCGTCACGTCTGCTTAAATTAAATCTGTTCCCATTCCTTATTGTTTTTCTTTTCAAAACAACAACTTGTAAACCACTTGAACACTCACTTATACGCTTGTTTGTTTTCCTTTAAATACTTAAAAATTCTATTGTATGTGTAAACAACAATACAATTTTCAGGTAAAGAATCCTTAGTTTAAGCATTGAACTATATTACTATAGCGTATAGTAATACCTCAATGAGTTTAAGGGCTTAACAGAGGTGATACCTCGAAAATTTGGTGGTTTTTCTATTTAACATATTTTTTTAAGTTTTATAGATTACAAACCAAAATTTTGGTATACGATTTTTGACTACATGACCTTGGATTGCATAAAAGGAAAACACGATATCATGAAATTTTCTCGATAGAAAAAAATTATAAAATAGGCTCTAATTATTTACATTTTTCGATGACACCACAATATTCTTACGAATAAGTTCATGGAATTATTTTTAAGGCATAGTAAATAATCATATCTAATTTTCATAAACCAGTTTTTTAATCCATAACGAAGTTTTGTTAAAATAAATAAAAACGGAGTTATTTTCCGAACGCATACTCGGTACAGCTATCTCATAATTTGCGTACTATGAAGTCATTGCATCACTTTCATTTTGAAACTCCCTCAGTCGTCCGTTAGCTTCACCGGCAAAGGAATAAGCCACACCCCCAAAACTTCGATTCATTTTCAAGGTTGGTAGAGCCATGCTGCAGTTATATTAGAGTATAGTTGTAGCTCGAATGGGTCGGCTCGACCGGGGAGGGACCACGCTCTCACAGAATAGCAGCGTCAAATAGTAGCTTAATGCTACTGTATTTCGTATGGTGAGTGTAGAGAACCGGAGACCCTTTTTACTGGAAGCGAGGCATTCCATCTTAGTCCTCACGGGTGACAAAGCATCTGCATTTTAATTCGTAATTGATGTAGATGACTATGGGCCACAGAAACCACTTACCATCAGGTGGACTGTGTGCTCGTTTGTCACCCTATCCTATAAAAAAAAAGGTATCCTCTTAAGGAATACTTTCAATTGCGACATAATTTTCATGCATTGTTTTTGAACTGAAGTGACCTCTTAAAAAGATTTTTTTGCAGCATGGCTCTACCACCTACAAAAAACAGAACTCTTAAGAAGTAAAAATTTTTGAAGAAAAACCTAATACCCTTTTACTATAGCGTATTAAAAAAATTAGTTCATTACATTAATTATTGCACTAGGGCATATTATATAATCTCTCGATTAGAACTTAAAAATTGTATGTCTACGTACTTTATTTTTTATCGAAATAAGCTATAGAACGAGGTATCACGATTCCTGTGGGATATAATCTACCCGGAAATAACGGTATCGCAAACCTTTTTAAAGTGCATGTAAGCAATTATTCGGAGATATGCATCTCTTTCAGCTTAGAAGATTCGAGCAATCAGTCTTTAAAAGGAATACTTGACAAAAATTGTGTAGAAAGATACTGAACATTTTTTAAATCATGTTATAATTAAATTTAAAGTCACCACAAGTAATAAAAATATGTTTTAACAGTAGTCTAAGAAGTTTAACTTTTTGTTCTTATTTTACTTTTATGATGAAATAATCACGTAGACTAATTCAATTAAAATGATTTTATATTATTTTATTCTGGGGCGACCTTCATTTCGTCCACCGAAGTAAAAAAAATATGTTAATATGATAACGTTACCTCACCAAAAAACGGAAACATTACAACTTGAAAAAGAGAGAATTAAAAATAAAATGATATGGGCTATTTGAATAAAGAACACATAATATGTTGATTATATTCTACTGATCGATTTTGGTATGGCAAAAGGAGTTGAATATTGTCACAAGTTACAGGGCAGGATGCCCAAATACTGTGGGATAAAACACGTACTTTTTTACTTCATATTTTTTACATTTACATAAAAAAGATACAGCCTAACCATCCCACTGGGCAAAGACCATCTCAAATTTTTAGGAAAGATAAAGAGTGATTACACCGCACCTCTAGTCACAGACTTCAAGACATAGTACAGGCACAGACTCATGTGGTACATACAGATTTAACTTGTTTACAGTGTTTTCATCGCCGAACAGGTGTTAAATCAGCACTTAAAATTACAATTAATGACTGTGTGTGCTCCCGTAATTTACGGCGATCTCTTAGCCACTGCCCCTGAGCTACCAGAGCTTACTCATATATTTTTTGAACTGTTGTCTTTTAATAGTGACAATTTTTTAATATTTTTTCGGAAAGTAATTAACATTATTTTTTCTTTCTTTTTCATCTTTATACTGTTGGACAAAAGCCTTTGTAAGAATGCGCCGACTGATCTGCACATCTTTTCTCTCTGTCTCTCTCCATCTTTATCTCTCTCTCTCTCTGTCTCTCTCTATCTTTATCTCTCTATCTGTCTCTCTCTATCTTTATCTCTCTCTCTGTCTCTGTCTCTCTCTATCTTTATCTCTCTCACTCTCTCTCTCTCTCTCTCTCTCTCTCTCTCTTCGTCTCTCTCTTCGGTCTATACTCATCAGTGATGAGTGCCCGTCTGTCCGTAAGTTACTTAATGATAATTAATGATAATCCTTTTTTCCTTATAGTCAGTGCTTGACCACAAGACCCACCAAACTAATAAATAAGTGCTAATGAGGTCTAGATGGCAAATGGTAATGCTTCGCTAGTCAGTGGTATTTGAGTTGGAATATGTTTTACATAGCATTGGGTGAAAAACGAGCACACAGTCCACCTGATGGTAGGCGGATGCTGTGGCCCATAGACATCCACATTTATACTCAATTAAGAATCAGAATGCTGATGCGCTGTCACCCCTGAGGATTAAGATGGAATGCCTCGTTTCCAGTAAAAAAGGGTCTCCGGTTCTATATACTCACCATACGAAACACAGCAGAATTAAGTTAAATAGTTAGATGTGCCTTCACCTTGAAAACTGTGGCATTATTTTTGGATGTGTTCGTTTGCAAGACGCTGGCGTGCGTACACTAGTGCAATAGTGTTATCTCTTATTATCTTACAGAAATTGTGTACTACTTTTTCTGTCGCACAAATGAGCACTGATTGCGAATGAGTGAGCTCACTCATTTGAGAATGGACACATTTCGGAGAGGTCATACTATGGTAAGGGCGCATCTAACTATTTAAATCTTTGCTGGTAGATGGCTCTGTTGTCGTGATCCGGATATAGCCCGAGTGAAGCCGGGGCCGATCATTAGTTTTCATATTAACTAATTCTTTCTTATTTATTTATATATTTACTCTTTTTGTACACCACAATACAGAAACATCAATTCTACAGTTAAAACTAAATTAGAATATATATACAATAGGCGCTCTTATCACTCTGAAAGTGATTTCTTCCAGACAACCTTTGCATGGAGAAATGATGCAAACAAAAGTTAAAATAGAGGGGGCATACAAAATAATAATAAAAATATAAAAATACATAGAAATAAAGATAAGTGAAAATTATATATAAAATATCACATAATAGGTTAAATGAAAAGAGTACGAGAAAGTTAAATAATTTATCCAATAGTGTTCTAAATAATACGATTTAACAAGACTTTTGAAAGAGTGAAGAGATTTAGCACGACAAATATGGAGAGGTAAAGAGTTCCACAATCGCACAGCAGTTACGGTAAAGGATTTCTTGAAAAAGGAAGAAGAGTGCAAAGGTGTAGAGAGAGAAAGATTGACGGAGGATCGAAGGAACCGATTATGGGTAAGAGAAAGATACTGGAAACGGTTTTTTAAATAAAGAGGAGTGAGTGAAAGGAGTGGTTTCTTCTTGGCTACTTCTTCTTTACCAGCTTACCAGTCTACTTTTAGCGGGCAGAATCGATGAGTACCTACGTTACTAAATTTTTTTTATAGAAGAGGGGGGCAAACAAGCATATGGTTCACCTGATGTTAAGTGACTACCGCAGTCCATGAACAACCGCAACACCAGGGGAATTGCAGGCGCGTTGCCGGCTCTTTACAAAGGAGTAAGCTCTTTTCTTGAAGGTCACCTGGTCGTATATATAGGTCCGGAAAAATCGCCGATGGTAAATTATTCCACAGAGAGGTCGTACGCGGAAGAAAACTCCTTGTGAAAAGTAGAGTGGTGTACATATTTTTTATGTATTGCTTCATTGACCAGAAATTAAATAATGTTACTACGTAACTTTGACGACGCCTCCCGTTTATTTATTAGCAGTGGCCAAATTTAGTTTAATTCAATAAAACATAAAATAGTTTTTTGTATTATATAATTACCATCATCGTTGCCAAACATTGCCGGTAACACTATACGAAAGAGGCCTAATTTCCGTTCTCCTTGAGTGTAACGATTAGCAACCTTTTTATTGTTTGAAATAGTTTTAAATTTTAGTACAGTTAACGACTTTAGTCGTGTTCTTAACTTAAAATATCACGAAGACAAAGCAACCTGAACCGAAGTTATCAGTAATTCATTTTAGTATGATTGAACCATGTTAGCGATAATGATTTCTTATAATGACGCGAACAATATGTTATATTGAATAAAACTAGTTTTTACGGATTTTATCGCGTTTAATTTAACCCATTTTATATTCCCAATGTTTCGAGTAGGTACTTCACATGACATTGGGACGTCGAACACTTGAGTACCCCCGTGACTTTGGATACTGTAAAGAACTCGAAACATCTGGAATATAATACAAGTTTATAAGTTGACTGCCATGTTGGTCTAATAGTTGTAGAAGTGCGACTGCTGATTATGAGGTCCTGGGTTCGAATCCCGGGTCGAGCCAAAAAATCAAATATTGTGTTTTTCCGTCAAGAAATTCTCAGTACCTGCTCGAAGTCAGGAAATTGGCGGTGTTTCACCCCCGTGCTTCGGAAAGCATGTAAAGCCGTTGGTCTTGCGCCTGATCTCTCTCCGGTCGTATCAGTTTACCCTCCCATCGGATTATGAGAGTGAGGGAATAGAAAGTGCACTTGTGCTTGCACGTACACTCGGGCACTATAATATAACCCTGTCCTGCGTGCTTGGCTAGTCTCCGTTGAGGCTGGCCGCCATCACCGAAATTCGGCCTGGAAGTTCAACCAGGGATTCCCAAAGCGGTCGATATCGTCCCCTTGGAATCGGTTTCTCATAGGTTGTCATAAACTAAGAACTGATAATTTGTAGTATTTGTAGTTGTAGAAAATAATGTCAAGTTTACTCACTTAACTAACCGCTAAGTTTTAGAAGTAAGTATTTTAAAAATTAGAGATAGGATTTTTGAAGTAATTTGGCTGTGGCTGAGGTATCAGTTTATTTTGGAAAAGGGGTTTCTTGCCCAAAATAATTTCTTTCGCGATTTAATTCGTTTCGGGAATCCCTGAGTTAACTCAAGGATTCCCGAATCAACACGCAACAACAAAAAACGCGATAAAATCCATAAAAACTAGTTTCATTCAAGAATTCAAGATAGCGATATTTCATAAAGCATAGAAGCAGTAATAAACTTGCGGAAACATTTTCATTTAAAATACTATTGAGTAATAAGGACATTGTAAATTGGTAGTATTATACATATTTGAGACCTCCTTTTAAGTATTTGAAATACTTGTGCCATTGTAATGATAATTTTTATGTAGACACAAGATTTTGAATAAGAATATCATTGATTCCACTCTCCACTACCCCGTATTAAAGTTCATTGCTATTGGCACGTTGTACATACACAGAAAGATAAAATACCGGTGCCCGCTGCCTTCCGCGTCTGACTCTATAGGTATTTGCGTCTTGCCGCATAGCGCCGAGAGCACTAGATCAGTTCAAAGACACTAAGTCTTAATACTCTGATATTTTGCTTTCCGTCTATAATTTTCTTATGCATGTTTACCTTGTAAACGTGTTTATTACCGAGATATTCTGCAATTTTTGAACGGTACACGAGCTTTGTACTTAATATGCATGGGTCATTTTCATTAACAACGGTTTTTTTTCTTTTTTTAGTTTTCATATTGAGTTCTTTTACTATAGTAATATATTTGTGAAAAGATTTTTTGGTAAACTCTATTTGTTTTTCCTGTGATTATAGTGTTTTATGAAAACTTATTTACCGACGTTACAAGTGCTTTGCACCTCCCATGATTACGGAAGAACTAAGCCTTTTACAATCAATTTTTGAACTTAAAGTATATCTTAAAATCTTGTATCGTTTCGCTATTGATTTAATTATAATCCCAAACACCCAGCTATCTTCTTTATTTAAATTGAGATACTTTTAATTTTAATAGATTTATGAATCATCATCATTGGCAGGAATCCGTGTTTTCTGTTGCGAGGATTTCTGCTACATCAAACCAGTTGTAATTATAATGAATTAAAATTAATCGCGATAAAATGCGTTAAATTAGCTTTATTCAAATAAAGCTATGGACAGAAGTTTGCAACACAAATTACTTTTCGACATGACAAGTAAAAGAGTAGGCTAAGGAGGAAAGACGAAAGACAACACTATTGAAAAATATTCAACGTAAAATGGTATAGTTGCCCGTCAATGTCATACTTTATGGGCATCATAAAGTATGACATTGACAAGTACTGTCTGTATTACTAAGAAATTCAGGGCTTTATAGGCGTGATTTTTACTGACAGCTGTCGCAGAGATCAAGCTATCTTTTATGAACTTTAGTGAGTTTTCTTTAAATAAAATGATGATTAAATTATGATGATGGCTATTATATCACCTCTCAGATGGCACAAAGCCGATTGGAATTTTCTCTAATCTATTTTTACAACAATGAATGGGGAACGTTGTGAAGAGCTTTAACTGTCAACCCTGAGTACTAAGATAGAATGCCTTCTTGTCCGTAGAAAGAGTTTCCGGTCCTCTACACTTAACATACGAAAACGCAGCAGCATTAATCTGCTGTTACACGCTAATATTCTGTGAGAGTGTGGTCCCCGGTCGAGTTGACCACAAAGAAGCTGGCTTGGAAGTATAATCGCTCAGATAAATGAATAAGTGCACTAAATTGCTCACTAATTGCTCAATTTAAATCCGCATTTGCTCACACTATTAATGAATTATTTTATTAGTTATTAATAATTAAAAATACAAAATATTTTTTCCCTATTATACTTAAAACTAATGAACTTTTCGAAAAACGAATAAATACCATTAATTGCTCAAGAAATGCTTAATTCAAAACCGTATTTGATCACACTATTAATTAATTATTTAATTAAAAATTAAAAATTAAAAGTACAATTTTTTTTGACGTGACAACGTCTTATAAATTGGTTTGCCGGGTGACACTTCAAGAAACTGCGTTACGCTCCGCTCACGTTATGCGCTCACAATGAGAGCGAGTGAGAGGCACGCGTCCCTTCCACTCGGGCATGGTTAGCCCGCCTAAGAGCGAGAGAGAAAGACATAAAAAGTGTTATTTCATCCTTCTTCCTACTATACGAATGAATATTCACATTAAAATTATTTTACCACTCAAAGTCGTTGTCACGTAAAACTTTCGCCCGTATACTGACTTTACAGGCAACCAATTTTTTTCCATAACCGATCAGAATATTCAATAGGTGCACAAAATTGCTCACTAATTGCTCATTTCAAATCTGCAATTGCTCACAATATTTATCAATTATTTTATTAGTTATTAATAATTAAAAATACAAAATTGTTATTGCCTTAAAACCAAAGAACTTTTTTAAAAATGAATAAGTACTCCTAATTGCTCACAAAATGTCTAACCGTAATACGCAATTGCTCAAACTATTTACTATTTATTTAATTAGTAATTAATAATTAAAAGTACAAAATTTTTTATTCCTTAACCGATCAGAATATTCAATAGGTACACAAAATTGCTCACTAATTGTTCATTTTAAATCTGCAGTTGCTCACAATATTTATCAATTATTTTAATAGTTATTAATAATTAAAAATACAAAATTGTTATTGCCTTAAAACCAAAGAACTTTTTTAAAAATGAATAAGTACTACTAATTGCTCACAAAATGTCTAACCGTAATACGCAATTGCTCAAACTATTTACTAATTATTTAATTAGTAATTAATAATTAAAAGTACAAAATTTTTTATTCCTTAACCGATCAGAATATTCAATAGGTGCACAAAATTGCTCACTAATTGTTCATTTTAAATATGCAGTTGCTCACAATATTTATCAATTATTTTAATAGTTATTAATAATTAAAAATACAAAATTGTTATTGCCTTAAAACCAAAGAAATTTTTTAAAAATGAATAAGTACTACTAATTGCTCACAAAATGCCTAACCGTAATATTCAATTGCTCAAACTCTTTACTATTTATTTAATTAGTAATTAATAATTAAAAGTACAAAATTTTTTATTCCTTAACCGATCAGAATATTCAATAGGTGCACAAAATTGCTCACTAATTGTTCATTTTAAATCTGCAGTTGCTAACAATATTTATCAATTATTTTAATAGTTATTAATAATTAAAAATACAAAATTGTTATTGCCTTAAAACCAAAGAACTTTTTTAAAAATGAATAAGTACTACTAATTGCTCACAAAATGCCTAACCGTAATATGCAATTGCTCAAACTATTTACTAATTATTTATTTAGTAATTAATAATTAAAAGTACAAAATTTTTTATTCCTTAACCGATCAGAATATTCAATAGGTGCACAAAATTTCTCACTAATTGTTCATTTTAAATCTGCAGTTGTTTACAATATTTATCAATTATTTTATTAGTTATTAATAATTAAAAATACAAAATTGTTATTGCCTCAAAACCAAAGATATTTTTTAAAAGTGAATAAGGACACCTAATTGCTCACAAAATGCCTAACCGTAATATGTACTTGCTCAACCTATTTACTAATTATTTATTTAGTAATTAATAATTAAAAGTAAAAAAAAAATTTCCTTTACCGATCATAATATTGAATAGGAGCACAAAATTTCTCACTAATTGCTCATTTCAAAACTGCAATTGCTCACGATATTTATCAATTATTTTAATAGTTATTAATAATTAAAAATACAAAATTGTTATTTCCAAAAAACCAAAGAACTTTTTCAAAAATGAATAAGTACTCCTAACTGCTCACAAAATGCCTAACCGTAATACGCAATTGCTCAAACTGTTTACTAAATATTTAATTAGTAATTAATAATTAAAATTACAAATTTTTTTTCCTTAGCCGATCAGAATATTGAATAGGTGTATAAAATTGCTTACTAATTGCTCATTTCAAATCTGCAATTGCTCACAATATTTATCGATTATTTTATTAGTAATTAATAATTAAAAATACAAAATTGTTATTTCCAAAAAACCAAAGAACTTTTTTAAAAATAAATAAGTACTCCTAATTGCTCACAAAATGCCTAACTGTAATACGCATTTGCTCAAACTATTTACTAATTATTTAATTAGTAATTAATAATTAAAAGTACAAAATTTTTTATTCCTTAACCGATCAGAATATTCAACAGGTGCACAAAATTGCTCACTAATTGTTCATTTCGAATCTGCAGTTGCTCATAATATTTATCATTTATTTTAATAGTTATAAATAATTAAAAATACAAAATTGTTATTTCCAAAAAACCAAAGAACTTTTTCAAAAATGAATAAGTACTCCTAACTGCTCACAAAATGCCTAACCGTAATACGCAATTGCTCAAACTGTTTACTAAATATTTAATTAGTAATTAATAATTAAAATTACAAATTTTTTTTTCCTTAGCCGATCAGAATATTGAATAGGTGTATAAAATTGCTCACTAATTGCTCATTTCAAATCCGTAATTGCTTACACTATTTATCAATTATTTAATAGTAATTAATAGTAGTTACGTTGTACCAGTTCTGGCTCACTGTATAAGTACTCTTAATTGCTCACAAAATGCTTAACCGTAATACGCAATTACGCAAACCATTTATTAATTATTTAATTAGTAATTAATAATTAAAAGTAAAAAGAATTCCTTAACCGATCATAATATTGAATAGGTGCACAAAATTGCTCTCTAATTGCTCATTTCAAATCCGTAATTGCTTACACTATTTATCAATTATTTAATAGTAATTAATAGTAGTTACGTTGTACCAGTTCTGGCTCACTGAGTCAGAAGTGGTACAAGTACAACGTTCGTCGAGACTCACGATCCTAAAAAAAAAAAAAGTTTTGGCATGCTCTGATCACGAATCTGCGGTCCATTTTTGCGTAGGATGCACGGTTCGGGAGATGTGCAGATCAATTAATTCTTATCTAATTGATATCCGGTGAAGGCCTCCACCGTCATTAGCGCTCCATTGTTCTTATCTACTTATCTATTGTTCATTGAATACCGTCATTATCTATTCTTCCTCAGCGTGGTGCTATTGTATAATACTCCTTTGTTCCTATTTACACTAATCTGAATCATCAATAAAACACATTACCTAATTTTGTTAAAATTTTTATTTACAAAATACAAAATCTTATTACTTATTATCTATAAACCAGTCTTGTGTGCTCTTCGCTCTATGAGCTGACGCCGAATCTTGTTGGAATACCCAGTGCCTGTTATTGAACATGGTATGAGAAACGGGTTACACAAGGTTCGTCAGGACTGTATTTTGATACACAACTGCATTCGTTTTTACACTTTTCTCACAGAAATGTACCTCTGTTAAGTCCCAATAAGAAACTCCCAACCATACTATGAGCGAGGATGGAAAATGACCTCGTTGGACACGCGGAATACGGTTGCTCGCTTCTTCACTACTGTGTGCGTACACCTTATCATTTTGTTTGTTGTAGCTCTCTTCTACGATTAGGGTTCCTAGTTGACTACGGAACCCTAGCAATGTTTATTTGCCTATATATAACGATCTACATAGGTACATTAGGAGAGGTTTGGCCAACGACGGATTGTCGCTTCTGTTTTGTTGCTAGAATAATGGTTTGAAGTAGATTTTGATTTGTAAAAGTGATGCGATTTTGTGAATTGTCTGCGCTTGTGAACTATTAGAGAAAATGACGAAACAAAGGTTTAATGTTTATATAATCTTCCAAAAAAACTGTAACGCAAAAAGTGACGCATCAGCATATTGTGATGAAAAAAATATATAAAAACGAAGATTGCAAAAGAAAATATCTCAGAAGGGCTAGAACGCAAAGCCGTAAAGCCAGTTAAATGAAATAAAATTGGAACACTATAAGTATAGCCCGTTCACCGTAAGATGTCCCCTGCCTTGGGAAATGGCAGCATTGTCTACGGTGCTGCCAACAATATATGGAGCATTTACCCCACTTGGTGGTTGCTGGCAAAATTATCTAAACTTGAAAACCCCTGATTAATATGTTTTACTTGCTTATTTAAATAATATACAGTTAGTTATAAGACTAGTACGGTTGTGAATGATAACACAATTTAATTTTTAAATTATTTATTGATTTATTTTTTCCGACAATAATTATGGTCGAAAGGAACAATTCCAGACATACTCGTATCACTGTCACTTTCATAAACGTCGTCATCATCATCTGTCGTATCCGAATCTGTGCTGCTGTCATTTCCTAATTCAATTATGAATTTATCAGTAATATCGTCCATACAGCCATCAAGTACATAAAACTTGTCTTCTAAATTTTTTACGTGTTCACACTGCTTTTGCCAATCCTGAGAGGTTATAGATGAAAAAGCTTCCTCAGTTAACTTCACGATATTCCAAGCTTCTTGGCCGACATTATTGCTGGCTACTCGTCTCTTTAAAAGACTCCACATAAACTCAATCGCATTTAAATCGCAGTGGTAAGGGGCAACTTAACCACTTTATGGCCATGAGAAAGATAATTGGTCAGCCTCATAAATCGGCGCTTCTTTGTGCTATTTTATAATTTCAAAAAGTTCTGCTTTCACCGTTGTTGGTATATAAGACAATCCCTTATTGGTTATCCAATTTTGCATTTGAAGTTTCGAGGAACTCATAATAGGTGCTTTATTTACTCGTACGGTATGATAGGGAGCGTTATCTATCACGACTAAGGAGTTCGGAGGCAAATTGGGTATAAGTTTCTCTGAAAGCCATTTTATAAAATTGGTTCTGTTCATGTCGTCATGGTAGTCCCCTGATTTACTCTGTGATTTAAAAATCAATTGAGCATTAGGAATAAACACCTGCATTAATAATTATCCACCGCGTTCCAACAGAATCACTTACTAATACTCCGTCCTCGTCATTTTTTGCCAACATTTTTTCACTGCATACGATGCGTGAATGTATGTTTCATCTAAGAAAACTATTGGCCGACCATCTGCTCGATTTTGCCTCATAGTAACGATATACTTGCGTCTCCATGCAACTATGTCGTGCCTTTCCATTAAAATTTTCCGTTTCGAACCACACTTTTTATACTGAAATCTAATTTGTTTTAAAATTTTCCACAAAGTCGTTCGACCTCCACTAAAGTTTATGTCATTCTTTAATTCTACAAGTAATTTATTTAAAGGGGAACTACTTTTCTTACAGTATACATTTCATGGATTTTGTTTCTTATTTTTACATTTACTAATTATTTATAGGAACTACTTTTCTTACAGTATACATTTCATGGATTTTGTTTCTTATTGCGCATAAATCGAAATCATCAAGATCCACCGTTTTACGTCTTTGACGGTGTTTTTCAGGAGACTTGAGTGTTTGAGATGTAGAGGCAGCAGCTTCACCTTCTTTAGATTTATTGTGAGCAGTTAGGAGTACTTATTCATTTTTGAAAAAGTTCTTTGGTTTTTGGAAATAACAATTTTGTATTTTTAATTATTTATAACTATTAAAATAATTGATAAATATTGTGAGCAACTGCAGATTCGAAATGAACAATTAGTGAGCAATTTTGTGCACCTATTGAATATTCTGATCGGTTAAGGAATAAAAAAATTTGTACTTTTAATTATTAATTACTAATTAAATAATTAGTAAATAGTTTGAGCAAATGCGTATTAAGGTTAGGCATTTTGTGAGCAATTAGTAGTACTTATTTATTTTTAAAAAATGAAGAAATAACTATTTTGTATTTTTAATTATTAATTACTAATAAAATAATCGATAAATATTGTGAGCAATTGCAGATTTGAAATGAGCAATTAGTGAGCAATTTTATACACCTATTCAATATTCTGATCGGCTAAGGAAAAAAAAATTGTAATTTTAATTATTAATTACTAATTAAATATTTAGTAAACAGTTTGAGCAATTGCGTATTACGGTTAGGCATTTTGTGAGCAGTTAGGAGTACTTATTCATTTTTGAAAAAGTTCTTTGGTTTTTTGGAAATAACAATTTTGTATTTTTAATTATTAATAACTATTAAAATAATTGATAAATATCGTGAGCAATTGCAGTTTTGAAATGAGCAATTAGTGAGAAATTTTGTGCTCCTATTCAATATTATGATCGGTAAAGGAATGTTTTTTTACTTTCAATTATTAATTACTAAATAAACAATTAGTAAATAGGTTGAGCAATTGCATATTACGGTTAGGCATTTTGTGAGCAATTAGGTGTCCTTATTCACTTTTAAAAAATATCTTTGGTTTTGAGGCAATAACAATTTTGTATTTTTAATTATTAATAACTAATAAAATAATTGATAAATATTGTGAGCAACTGCAGATTTAAAATGAACAATTAGTGAGCAATTTTGTGCACCTATTGAATATTCTGATCGGTTAAGGAATAAAAAATTTTGTACTTTTAATTATTAATTACTAAATAAATAATTAGTAAATAGTTTGAGCAATTGCATATTACGGTTAGGCATTTTGTGAGCAATTAGTAGTAATTATTCATTTTTAAAAAAGTTCTTTGGTTTTAAGGCAATAACAATTTTGTATTTTTAATTATTTATAACTATTAAAATAATTGATAAATATTGTGAGCAACTGCAGATTTAAAATGAACAATTAGTGAGCAATTTTGTGCACCTATTGAATATTCTGATCCGTTAAGGAATAAAAAAATTTGTACTTTTAATTATTAATTACTAATTAAATAATTAGTAAAGAGTTTGAGCAATTGCGTATTACGGTTAGACATTTTGTGAGCAATTAGTAGTACTTATTCATTTTTAAAAAAGTTCTTTGGTTTTAAGGCAATAACAATTTTGTATTTTTAATAATTAATAACTATTAAAATAATTGATAAATATTGTGAGCAACTGCAGATTTAAAATGAGCAATTAGTGAGCAATTTTGTGCACCTATTGAGTATTCTGATCGGTTAAGGAATAAAAAATTTTGTACTTTTAATTATTAATTACTAATTAAATAAATAGTAAAGAGTTTGAGCAATTGCGTATTACGGTTAGACATTTTGTGAGCAATTAGGAGTACTTATTCATTTTTAAAAAAGTTCTTTGGTTTTAAGGCAATAACAATTTTGAATTTTTAATTATTAATAACTAATAAAATAATTGATAAATATTGTGAGCAACTGCAGATTTAAAATGAACAATTAGTGAGCAATTTTGTGCACCTATTGAATATTCTGATCGGTTAAGGAATAAAAAAATTTGTACTTTTAATTATTAATTACTAATTAAATAAATAGTAAAGAGTTTGAGCAATTGCGTATTACGGTTAGACATTTTGTGAGCAATTAGGAGTACTTATTCATTTTTAAAAAAGTTCTTTGGTTTTAAGGCAATAACAATTTTGAATTTTTAATTATTAATAACTAATAAAATAATTGATAAATATTGTGAGCAACTGCAGATTTAAAATGAAGAATTAGTGAGCAATTTTGTGCACCTATTGAATATTCTGATCGGTTAAGGAATAAAAAAATTTGTACTTTTAATTATTAATTACTAATTAAATAAATAGTAAATAGTTTGAGCAATTGCGTATTACGGTTAGACATTTTGTGAGCAATTAGGAGTACTTATTCATTTTTAAAAAAGTTCTTTGGTTTTAAGGCAATAACAATTTTGTATTTTTAATTATTAATAACTAATAAAATAATTGATAAATATTGTGAGCAATTACAGATTTGAAATGAGCAATTAGTGAGCAATTTTGTGCACCTATTGAATATTCTGATCGGTTATGGAAAAAAATATTTGTACTTTTAATTATTAATTTTTAATTAAATAATTAATTATTAGTGTGATCAAATACGGTTTTGAATTAAGCATTTCTTGAGCAATTAATGGTATTTATTCGTTTTTAGAAAAGTTCATTGGTTTTAAGTATAATAGGGAAAAAATATTTTGTATTTTTAATTATTAATAACTAATAAAATAATTCACTAATAGTGTGAGCAAATGCGGATTTAAATTGAGCAATTAGTGAGCAATTTAGTGCACTTATTCATTTATCTGAGCGATTATACTTCCAAGCCAGCTTCTTTGTGGTGTCGAGTTGACCCATTCGTGCTGCATCCGTAATATAATATTATACTTTTAATCACTCTTATTTTCATAAAAACAAGGCGACACAAACAAAAAGTCACTTGAGCAGCGATAAGTCGCTTAAGTTAAGGTAGAAAACATCTGTTAATTAACTGATTGAGATCTGGTTTTTATATGTACTTAATAGGAATGTACGGTTATCATGAGTTTACGTCCATTTGATGTTAACGACCGGTTCACTCTTAACTGATTGGTATTTTCTTAAATTGAATCTCTAATGGAAAAAGAAATTTTGAATGTGTGCTAACGCTTTGAAACGATTTTAAATTTTTTTCTAGTTTTTTTTTTACTTTTCTCTGTTTATAGTTGTGTGCTAGGGACTTCAGCATTCGTTTCAAATGTCATATTGCATGTAACCTTAGTACAATTCCCGCGGGTGTCACTGAAATTATGAGTTAATTTTGCCATGTCATGTATCATGTTAGTGAGTTAAATGCTGATTTACCACGTCGAAGGAAAATGTGAGAACAACCTGAGCATTTTTCTGTGGTTTTAAATATTATTAACCAAAACTTCGATTATATAATGCAGGTACCTATTTATTTATTACTTTATGGAAAATTATACCTTTCGAAATTCGATATTTAACACTTTAGTTAGTTGAAATACTTTTTAGAAGTTGTCACAACAAACATTCTTAAAGAAAGTGGTTCTTAGGGTGGTACCTTTACGTGGTAGCACCATGCTGCAGCTATATTGTGGTTGCGGCACGAATGGGTCGGCTCGACCGGGGCAGGACCAATGCTGCTGTTTTTCGTACGGTGAGTGTAGAGAACCGGAGACCCTTTTTACTGGAAATGAGGCATTCCATCTTAGTCCTCAGGGGTGACAACGAACCTGCATCTTGATTCTTAATTGAAGATAAATGTAAATGTCTATGAGCCACAGCATCCACTTACCATCAGGTGGACTGTGTGCCCGTTTGTCATGCTTATTCCTTAAAAAAAACCTGCCCAGATGGATCACTAGGCTGGTCAGCAGTCCTACCATCTAGTACAAGTCATAAGAAAAAATACGTGTGCTCGTTGAACTGAGGCGAAAACTGTATTGGCAATCATTAATCAGCTTGTGATCCTCAAGATACCTCATGAGCTGGCAGTTTACAATGGACTCCATTGTTCCGGAGAACAAGGAGGTAATGACGATAGGCCTGCAGTTGGACGGGTCTGAGTGGTCGCCTCTTTTAGGGATCGGGTGGACGAAAGCCGTCTTCCATGATTTTGGGACTACGCCTAGCGAGTAGGAGTACAGGAAAAGACGCGTTAAAACCGGTGTCAAGTCTGGAGCACACGTCCTCAGCACAATTGTGTGGATTCCGTCAGGCCCACTCAACTTGTGGATGTCCAGGGAGAGGAGTGCTTTGCGAACCAAGCGCCGTGTGAACTGCACTTCCAGCATGGAGGATGCTGTGGCCCATAGACATCTACATCTGTCCTCAATTAAGAATTAAAATGCAGATGCGATGGCACCTCTGAGGACTAAGATGGAATGCCTCGTTTGCAGTCAAAAGGGTATCCGGTTCTCTATACTCACCATACGAAACACAGAGCATTGGCTGTTATTTTATGCTGGTGTGTAAAGACATGCTTTGATTCCGTACATGACTACGAGTATTTAATTGAACATAACAGTTCCATTTACTTAAACATAACAAGTCAATCACGTAAAATAGATACACAATTCTGAGCAGGATCCGCGTAGCTGCATTATTCAAAAAGATCGACCGAATCCGTAATACGTAAATTTATAAAACGCGAGTACGCGCGGGGAATTGAACGCAGACAAGTATTTGTATGTACGCAATACAAAGGCGGCGTTAGCGTGCAGCTTGCATTCGTAGCAAGTAGGTAAACCGAAAATAACACCAGTTATTCATAGGGTTGCCATATTTTTGGGCCTTTATGGATTTTAAATTTAAGGCATATTAATTTCAATAGAGACCAACTTCGGAAATTTATATTACCTTATGTTAAAGAAATTATCGAAATACGTTAACAGATAACTCACACGTTCAATTAAAATATGTCTATTAAATATTATTATAAAATAATAAGATTTAAATGTTGGCAAAATTATTGGAGCATTTAGTTTCTAGCACTTGAAACCAACCTCACACTGAATATCGACAATTTATAGTTTTCAAATGAGGATTACCTAAAAATAACAGTTAAATCACACAACATACTGTCACCTTTTATTTTTCTCTAATAGTCAGAATAGTCAGAAATAGCTTACGTCCAATAAAAATATTGGCGTCCAGTATATTAATAAGTGTAAAGAAGTGGAAGTAAGGAGCGGCGAATACAAATCACTCTATTAAGGCGATACCCCGACCAAAACCTTGCGATAGTGCGTTTTGAGAGACTATTATCTCATTAGTTACGAGAAATAAACCAAATCTAAAAGCACATAATTAATGTTCGATATCTTTTCACCACATTCCACATTTTAATTTGTTTTTATGTGTTATAAATACATCCAAAATAAACTTTTAAAAAATGACTAAAATTATTGATTACATGCATCTGTTGCTAAAGGCAACGCTCTAATCATTTGAGGATTACACTAATGGATAGATAATTAAAAAATCTACAGGGTGTTAGTGTAAACACCGTTGTCCTTGTTGGTTTGGTTTCACTTATAGAACGTAAATTCAATGAAAAATAACAACATTTTTTTAGTAAAATCTCAATTTTCCCTTAATTCCTCAATTTTTGTATGTCCTAAGCCAGGATGAAAGTATAAAGGAAAAGTTACATCACAGGTTATATGTATCTATTGTGTTTTTATGTTGAATGTTATGTAGGTAGCTAGCGCGGGCGGTGATCTTTACAGTGATTACGTCACTCGGGCGCATAGGGTATCCATGAATTTACGGACGGTGTCGGACAGAAAGTTTTTAAATTTTATGAAAGAAAATGGAGTTTTTTTAAAAAAAATCATTGAATTTACGTTCTATAAGTGAAACCTAACCACTGGTTTCAAGGACAACGGTGTTTACACTAACACCCTGTATATTATTCACGTTTTATTTAATTTCTTCAGTTTTCTTTTCTCTTTTAATTTAGATAATTCCAAAATTTTGACGTATTTCTTACGCGATATATTGTAGCGAAAACGCGTGGATTGTATAGGAACGAACGCTCAAGGTCGTTTGCTAGGGGTAACGTCTTAAGGGGAAATATAATCTCAAATGGCTTAGCAAGATCCTTCGTTATGCCGAAAATATTGCAGCATTAATTTTGAAATAAATATATGGTAAAGTTGAGGATTAATGTTAAGGATTATGTTAAACGAAAACACGATTTCGTAAAATTTTCTCGATAGAAAAAAAATCCAAAGTTACCTCCAAAATAAACAATAAAACTTTAAATATGATCATGAAACTTTGCATACTAACTGAACTAACTATAAAGCAGTGCTTATGTTATTTACTTTTTTTTAAATACCATTATTTTCACTGTAAAAAGAAATTACCTAAACTATCGGACTCTTGAAGCGTGGTTCCTGCCGCACGGTCACTTCGCTTCGGCCTTTGAACGGAGAGGTTGTGTCGCTTACGATCAGAATATACGTTACGCAACAGGACGACGTAAAATTAAAATGGGAAATAACCGTAATAAAAATAAGAAGCGACTAGGTTGGCGTTAAGAAACAGGCATAAATATGATAAACCTAATGAAATAAGTATCTAACGACCCATCTACTTACAGTATTAGTCATTATAATCATGTCGGTACATAGCGTACGACGCGCGGGCAAATGGGGACGAAATTAGAATTTGAGCTGACTTACTCTAATCCCTTAATATATAATATTAACATTAGATAAAAGAAAATGGCAATTTACAGTTATATTTATTTCTTGGAATTTTTTAAGAATAGATATCGTTTAGGTAAAAGTAAACATCATTTTAAATATGAATACTAAGAATTGTTAAAATAAAGTCAACTTGAAAAAATAAATAAATGTGTTTTCTCATTAATTTATTTTAATTTCATGTTAATTGAAATTAAGAGATGGGTCGAATATTCGTTTCATATTCGGTATTCAGCATATTCGGAAGCTTTACCGAATATTAGTATTCGGCAAAATGAGCGAAAATTTGTTAAAGTGATACCTCAGTGTCCACTGTACAGAATTTTGAAATGTTCGAATTGAGTAATGCCATATTGCATAGTCTTACATAATTTTACTGTCGAAAGTACATTTTATTTATGGGTTAAATCTACTTGTATAGCGTTATGTTTTAGAGGCACTGTAGTGTTATTTCCAATTATAGCAAATAGAAAGCTTGATAAAATGTTTTTAGAATCAAACAAAGAAACATTACATTAGTACCTACATTTCATTTTACTTTGGTCGTCAGTTTCTCTAAAATAAGTCCAAATAGTAGATCTTGTGCCACTTATTTATATCATATAATTATCAATTTTCACTAAGAATAACACAATGAAATAATTTTTTTCTCACTAAAATAGTCAAAACATAAGCATGATGTTCCGACAATTTCTCAGTACTAGATGATGCTATAATATGTCAAGTGTGGCGGGGGAGTGAGGGGCAGGGTCCAGCCCTAATCCCGAGCGCTTTACGGTAACAAGTTTCGACATAAATTTATTATGTGATTGTTCGGCCGAATGTTCGTATTCGATGAAATCCATATTCGGCCCATCTCTGAATGAAATATAGTGAAGCCAAAATTATAAACCTTTTCACGATTAAAAAAATTACATTAGTGTAGATAAACTATTATGTGGTAAATAAAAATGAAATAGCTCCCCATAAAACCCCACCTACATAAATACTCACTACACGCTGCATTTACTTGGCCGTATATTCCGTCAAAACGAGACAAAGAGCTAAGAAATAGAAATATTTACTATATGAATACCCCAATAATTATAATAAGTTAGTCAGAAGTCTGAGCTTACTTCTCCCTAAGGTTCATAGAGGAGTAAGTTCATAGAGAGTTCATAAGTTTCTTGGTGAATACCGGGTTTATCTTGAGAAATCAACCATAATAATAATATAAAACACATGAGTTAAAAAAGAACATTAGTTGCGACATTTTGTCCTGCAATTTTTTACTTAATATGGCGACCGTAGCCTCTTGATTGGCATCGGATCGCTGTTATGATAACATATTTTGTACGGGTTTTAACTTCCTTAAGAAATGTCTTGCGGCGGAAGCGACGTGCTGGTTATAACCTTATTGATATTAAATTTCAATGCCCAAGCAATCGTGTTTGTGTAAATAGATATTGTTCCGGCGCATCACTTTACTACAACTAAAGAGGTAAACAGAAGATTTATTTTAATGTAAATAAGCTTGCAATAATGCAACTTATTTACTGAGTTTCAACCTGAGCCAATCAATGTTTATGCAAAAAGAATAATTGTTGTATAATTTACATGGATACATGTTGTTTAATAAAAATTTCATTCTCTTTCGTATCTGGATACTAAATTATTGACCGTGAAACATCTGATGAGGCTAGGATGAGTACCAGTTATTAAAGTAATTAAGTAGCATCATATATTTTTATAGAATAAGGGTGACAAAGCAGCGCACAGTCCACCTGATGGTAAGAGCACTAAGGTGGAATGCCTCGTTTCCAGTAAAAAAGGGTCTTCGGATAATGATTTTTTATATTTACGCGAACACTACACATTGAAATAATACTAGTTTTTACGGAATTTATCGCGTATATTTAACTTTTTAAATACCCGACGTTTCGAGAGCTTTACAGCACCCATGGTCACGGGAAGGACTGAGATGTTCAACGTCCAGATGTCATAGTTAACCGCGGTCACCATAGGTTAAAATTTTTAAAATTTAACATGTAGATCGGAACAAAAGTTAAATTTTAATCTATGGTAACCGCGGTTAGCTATGACATCTGGACGTTGAACATCTCAGTCCTTCCCGTGTCCATGGGTGCTGTAAAGCTCTCGAAACGTCGGGTATTTAAAAAGTTAAATATACGCGATAAATTCCGTAAAAACTAGTATTATTTCAAGGGTCTTCGGATCTCTACACTCACCATATGAAACACAACAGTATTAAGCTTCTATTTTACGCTGGTATTCTGTGAGAGTTTGGTCCTTCCCCAGTCGTCCCCGTTCGTGCTTCAACCATAATATAGCTGCGTGGCCTTACCACGTGTAATATAACGTAGCTAAGAACACTCCCGATTAAGACACCTTTCGAACGAAAAAAATGACGAGCTATGATGCTACAGAGTACAGACATACCTACAAACAGATACACGTGCAGATATACACTATAAACTTATAACACCCCTTCTCTTTTCGTTGGGGGTAAAAATATAACGATTTAAGTAATTATTTTACTATCGCGAGACAATCTTATAATTTAGGTAAATGGGAACAATAAGATATTCACTTGAACTAATTTTTTATTGTATTGTTTTGTTTTTTATTAATTATGAGAATTGTGCAAACTTTTGTTTATGGTCTGTAACATCGCTTAGCAATTTAGTATAAGAAAATCATGCCATTATCGTTTCTATTACCTGGAAATAAGGTTTGCGGAGAATATACCTGATAAGAGATAAACCATACGAACACTTACGCAATTCTAGTCTTTTATTGTTTTATAACGGGAGATTTTTAATGCGTCTATTGTTTACAAAAAATCATTGCATTGTTTTTATCATTGTTCTTAACGTCGTTAAATCTATGCAATTTGTTAAGGACTGACCTGGTTTCATTTCAAAGTAATTAATTTTATGCATACATAAGGCAAGAGAAAAACGTATAAGATAAACGTAATTTTAATGATATCGATATTAATGCCATTGGACGAGGTAATTATAAGAAGATTGTCACTGAAAAATTTAACGACAATTTAAAAAAAAAACTAATGAGCAGTGGTGACATATATTCTACTATAACCCTATAATGTTTGTTAGTCGATACTGTGTTTGGACTTTACTTCTAGATTATATAACAAGATATTGTCAATGTCAAGTTATACTCTGTAACCAGTTTATCTATCATTGAAAAAATGTTATAGTTAAGTAAGTGACCAGCGTTACTGAGTTCACAATAATAAAAAAATGTGTAGTAGATTTGTTATTATTTATTATTATTAGTAGATTTATTATTATTTATTATTATCGTTAGATTTATTATTATTTATTATTATCGTTAGATATGTTGATAATTGAAAACTTGTTTGTGGTCGCAAGTTTAATAAATAAATAAAAAAAAGTAGAACACTTTTTTACCGACACAGGAAACCAGCGCTACAGTGTCCAGGACACTGTTGCCGGCACAGGATACCATCACAGTAAACCATCGCTGCGGTGTCTGGTAATGGCAACCGGACACAACCGCCCAGCCGCCCACTGTACGATATGGAGTAGTGAATAGTCATACACCGACACTACACGGTTAATTGACCGACTTTTTTCTAAAATAAGGTGACAAACGAGCACACAGTCCAGCTGATGGTAAGTAGATGCTGTGGCCCATAGTCCACATTTATCCGCGATTAAGAATCAAACTACGAAAACTAAGGACTAAGATGAAATGCCTCGTTTCCAGTAAAAAATGGTCTCCAGAACTCCGGATCTCTACACTCACCATACGAAACACAGCAGTATTTACGTTGGTATTCTTTGAGAGCGTAGTCCTTCCCCGGTAGAGCCGACCCAACAACCATTATATAGCTACAGCGTGGCTCTACCACGTATAAGTTTAGTTGTTTCTTTTATTTGACTTTGTTTCGAATTACTGCTACTTTATGCAATAGAGATTCGATTACGGTCTTCACATACCTAAATCCTACACTGACAAACATAGACAAATATCACACCAACATCATTGTATCACACAGTGTAATTTCTCAGGTTAGCGTTTGTTGAAATTTAAACATGCTTGGTTATGTAGTAAATTATACAGTAACGGTAAAGTCTACAACGTAGTCGTTAGAGATAGCCCCAAACAACGCGGTCGTAAAGAAGTAGGTATTAATTGTTTATTATCTTATTGCGGTATGAATAACTGAATAATCTCACACTGAACAATTTCACTGTTGCGGGGATATACGTGTAGTCGCGGTAATCATGCAGCTTTGGTTGCAATACCAGACTTTTTTTACATCGTAATCACTCTTGCTGTTTAGAGTCTGGTAGATTTGACATTACATCATACATAATATCAGTTATTTTTTTTGTATAGAATTTAGGTGACGAAAGGACAGACAGTCCAGTTGGAAGGTGGATGCTGTGACCCATAGATACCTACACCTAAGAATGCCAGATCGGAAGACAAACATATCTGAACAAAATTTGAAAATGTCGGTATTTTGGGATGGTTTCCAATTCGATTTATACTCGGGTACTAATCCCAGAAAATAAACGGGTTGGCAGATTTCTCGTGCCTGCAATCAGCGCAGGGATACAACGTAGCGCTGTGACGTATTCATCAAAAGAATTGCAAAAATTACAAAACGTAGTTAGCAACTTCACTAGCACTTGTAACAACCAAATAAATGAATGTCGTAAATTTTAGGTTACCTAATTAATTATTGTTTTTTTTTCGCAATAAATACCAATCTGATAAACGGTTGGTGTTTGATCGACTTCCACTTACGAACTTTTGGAACTTTTGGGAGGAATAAATATTAAAAATAAAAATGTAAAATAAAAAGTTTATTTTTTAAATTAATAGGCCGGCCACAAAACGACTTAACATTACTGACACGTAACTAATTACTTTTAAGGTTGCCACTTGCCACATGTATTTGGCATTGGACTGTACTAGAGTTCACCAACTTGGATCCTTTATCAGTGTTATGGAGAAAGAGTATGCAGTAGATTCAATACAATTAGTATTCAGTAGATTTAAAATTCAAACAGTAAACTGTTTAAAGTTCAGTCTAATTACGAGAATCCATCTGTCAACCCTACCTACATCTATCCATCTTCGATAAAGAATCTTCAATAAAGAAATGTAGAAGCGTTCTTACCCGTGAATTCTGAGGACTAAGGCCGCCATTCAGATACTATCAAAATTTGATTCTAGTCCTCTACAATTTGTGACACTGCGGAGTATGAGTTCAGGTCCAGGTCGAGCCGAGCTGTTCGTGCTTCGGCCATGATATAGCTGCAGCATAGCTATACCACGTATACCCAGATATATATCATTTGTATTTGTACGACACCCAAGAATGATAGCTTTTCTTGTACATATGTGTAGGTACATGAATTGTTGAAATTTATCAGACCCACATGATATGAGTATATGATAGTATAAATGGATTTCTGTAGTATGCCTCATCCGCACAGAGGAGTTGAAGAACTGATGGTATTCGTATAGTTTCTTCATTGCGTGCTGTATTGTCTTAACCACATGAGTAGAAATAATTCCGTTTATCTCATCGATCACTACAATAATATATATAATAATAAAGAACGTTTTTTATTAGTGATCGATGGTTTATCTACTCATGTGGTCTTAGCAGCGAAATACCGACGCATGATCTAGTAGGTAATACAAATCGCATGATTGTAATCATAATGATCCTTATTCTCCGGTAATAAAGATAATAAAGCTCGAACAGTTTATGTTTTTTTTTTTTGTAAAATAGGGGTGACGCACGCCGTTCACCTGATGGTGAGTGGATACTGTGGCTCACAGAATCAATATGAAGATGTGTTGTCACCCCTTAGGGCTAAGATGGAATGCCTCTTATCCAGTAAAAGGGATCTCCGGTTCTCTATATTCATCATACGAGACACAACCAATGATTTCAAAAGGAAGGATAGGCCCATCTAAATATTTTACTCATAACTTTTTTATACAAGAAAAATTAGCGCATCCGTCATAATACAAACGTCATATCAAAACACCACGTAACCAGGGTCGGATTTCGTAGTATAATATTATACTAATTGTATCATTATTTCATAGTTTGTAGTACATAGTATCGTAAGAATACTAAGCGAAAATACTATAATTTTACCTAAAGGTCGACTTGTATTATTATTGAGCCCTTTTACATTTTAATATTAACCCTACGATGTCGAGAATTTCTGTATTGTACATGAGTACCGCGTTTTATTAACAAAATTAGAATTAGCTTCCTTTCTGATCAATCGATTAAAAAACAAAATAAAATGTCAAATGTGATATATTTTTTTATAATAGTATAATTTTATTTTCCATGTACAATATTTTTGAGGGTCTACATCCAACCCTGGCCTTATCTTGGTAACATAACTAAACTAACTGTAAATAAAACTTTCAAAATGCGTCTATATAATAATTAAATTGTAACAAAATTAATATAAGGTTATTTACCGATGATACGATATCCCATGTTTCTTTTAAATCTTTGTATCGTAATTTTGCATTATTTTACCACGCAACTAGACATATTTGTGACAGGCAATCTGTCAAAAAATCAAATCTGTCCTGCGCACGCACTACTGTGGACCAATTCGCGTTGGCCCTAAACTGTAATTTTAGGGCCAACGCACTGGTCCGTTTTAGTTGTTCGGTCGGCCCGGTCCTTACGCTAGTAATATATAAGTCAATGGACACAACAGCATTAAGCAGCTATTTTACGCTAGTATTCTGTGAGAACGCGGTCTTTCCCCGGTCGAGCCGACCCATTCGTGCTACAACCATAGTATAGCTGCAGCGTGGCTCTACCACGGTCCATACTATCATTAGTCACTTAAAAAGTGCTAGTAAAAATATGCATTATTTCATTCGATCTTCCAGTTATTGAATGAACCGCACTACGAGGTCGGCCGCAAATATTTGTGACCGGTTCTTACACAAAATCGCCTCGCCTCAGTCGTGTGTACTGTGTATATGTATTCCCATGCGATAAACAGTGAAATTTTAATTAATTTTCATTTTTATTACAACGCAACAATACCCAAATTCCCTTGCAACTTGCAATATAAATACCTGTATATCAATCATAGCAGTTCGTCAATTTCGTCTACCTTTGAATGTAACGCAAAATATCGACACTGAAATTGCATTTTAAATTTCAGTTATATTACAATGCAATAACGTTCAAATTTGCAATTTTATACAAAATTCTACATAAATATTCTCTGTACACATCAATATGTACTCAATATAGATATCACTCGTCTCCGTTCCCACGTTTATGTGACGAGTGATAAGTGCATGGAGGTATTTTTTCGAATATCGACTGTATGCATGGTAAAACTTAAACCTGATACCAGTATTCGTGTAAAAAAATAATAACAGAATAGAATAAAAAATATTTTAGTTAAACCTATTTTTTGTCACTCCTTTTTAGGGTTCCGTAGTCAACTAGGAACCCTTATAGTTTCGCCATGTCTGTCTGTCCGTCTGTCCGTCCTCGCTTAATATCTGTGACCGTTAGCACTAGAAAGCTGAAATTTGGTACCAATATGTGTATCAATCACGCCGACAAAGTGGTAAAATAAAAATTGAAAAAAAATGTTTTATTAGGGTAGCCCCCCTGTATGTAAAGTGGGAAGTGATTTTTTTTTTAATTTCAACCCTAACTTGTGATATATTGTTGGAAAGGTATTTAAAAATGAATATGGGTTTCCTAGAATCATTTTTTGATAATGTCAATAATTTCGGAAATAATCGCTCCAAAAGTAAAAAACAATGTGTCCCCCCCCCTCTAACTTTTGAATCATAAGTTTAGAAAATATGAAAAAAATCTGAAAAGTAGAACTTTATAAGGACTTTCTAGGAAAATCATTTTGAACTTGGATGGAAACAACTGTACCCACTACCGGGAGCAGTTGCAGGAGCGCGGAGCGCTGCTGGAGCGCGAACATAATGCGCGAAAATACCCACCTTTAAACTCATAAGTGGGACCACTTATTGTGACGGACGGGAAACTATGGAACCCTACACTGAGCGTGGCCAAACATGATCTTGGCCGATTTTTTAATTATTTTTTTATACGTGGTGGAAACCCTCTGCAGCTATATTATGGTTGTAGCAAAGATGGGTCGACTCTACCGGGGAAGGACCACGCTCTCTCTGAATAACAGCGTAAAATAGCAGCTTAATGTTGTTGCATTTTTATTGTGAGTTTAGCGAACAGGAGACTCTTGTTGCTGGAAACGAGGCATTCCATTCTTAGTACTCAGGGGTGACAACACATCCGCATTTTGATCCGTATTCGAGGATAGATGTAGATGTCTATGGGCCACACCAAACACTTACCATCAGGCACTACACTGTGTGCTCGTTTGTCACCATATCCTATAAAAGAAGGTATGGTTTTCGAAAATGAAATCTAATATTGTAGTTTAAAAATAATAATTTAATATTTTTATAATTGCTACGCCCAAACTGGGTTCAAATGCGGACTTTTTTTTTAAACATAACATCTATTGTAACCATTTGATTGCAATAAAGACTATGACTATGACTATGACATAAAGATATTTTAGTGTGTTTAAATTCAAAAATACTTAATCTTAAAAAAGTATATCCTAATCTCACAGTTTTTGAGGGAGTTTTGGTGTAATTGGTGATGCAGTTACGGTAGCAATATAAATATTAAATATTGATTAGATTTTACTGGCCGTGATGCTTTTGTGCGCGTTGTTGGACTCCACATATCTTCAAAATAATTTTATTCCTCAGTCATGTTTTTCTTCACCGCCAAGCACGTGGTAAATCAGCACTTAACATTAAAATTAAGTATTTCATTGGTTCAAGGGCGCAAAGACTCGTTGCTCTTTGAAAATACTGTGAGCGCTTAGACCCTTAGCTCGAGTCACAGTTAAATCACAAATAAATGAAATAATCATACAGGAAAGTAAAATGCCAGTCTAGATATTATGTATTAGAATAATTCACGGCTAAATAAAACTCTAGACTCTAGGCTAGAATAAAACACGCCCCCTTTCATTTGTGAGGGTAAAAGGGCATAGAAGATTCTGCCGAGCAGTGCCAATGTATGTTCACGGACTTGACAGGTCTCTGAAATATTTTTTATTTCTCTAATAAGCTTTTTTAGATGTTTCCTGAACCGATAATTATGTGGTAAATCGTTCAATTATAAAATCTTGTCTTATGATTTCAATTACATACATAAAAACCTCAGGTCTCAGGTACGGTGAACATTCAGATCCCACTAATAAAGATATTAATAGTTACTTTCCAACCATCCGCTAATTAAATACAATGATGTGTCTTATCTAGTTTGAAGAGCACCTTCCGCCCTCCCTCAATTGCGTGCACCAATCCCGTCCCCACTAATCCCAGCACCACTACTCCCAACTCCACTATTCTAGGAAAGACAGGAAAGACTCTACGGCGGCTGGGCTCTAAGTAGAGTCAACATCACCTGGAGATGCCTCGTGTAGAAGAGACACACGTGTCGTATTTTCGTCGATGGTGTGTCTTTCCTAGAATAGTGGTGTTGGGAGTAGTGGTGGTGACGAGATTGTTGCACGCAATTGAAGGAGGGCGGGAGGTGCTCTTCAAACTAGGGAAAGCACATCAAGCGGATGGTTGCAAAGTAACTATTAATATCTTTATTATAATGGATTTCCGCAAAGTAATGCCTGATTCTATCAATTATTCACATCCTACAGTTTTCTGACACTAATGAGTTTAAATTAAAGAACTTTAAAATATCCTCTCGTGATAACTGTATTTTGATACTTTCGATTTCGATTTTTATGCTTACTCGTATTTCTCCAATATAAAAAACTCAATCTGGCAACCTTTCAGCCTTTCACGTACGAATGCGGTAATTAAATTCTATTTTGTTATTTTACGGCACAATTGTCATTCGAGGAATTGCAATTTGGAATTCTGTTTAATTGCTTTTTGTCATTGATCAAATTTGAGCTTGTCCCGTTTGTGCTGAGTTGTAAACAAATTGCATAAAGCGTTTTAACGATGAAAATGAAACGTTTTACTTTCCGCTAATAGAACAAGTACCTACTAAAAACAATTGGCGAAACGAGAGACTTGTGACTATTACTCTAAGTTTAACCCATAGAATACTATAATACACAATAGAATGGCTGTCAACTTTACTTTGAACGAGGCTTGGCGTCGTCAACCCCGATTTGCTGTGTTGACAGACTGAATAAATTTAAACATATTAGACTTTTGATTAATGTTCAAGACCATCATTAAAAAAAAACCGTTTAAATTTTAACACATATTTATTTGTATATAGGGTGCAATTTGGCATTTTTTAAATAATTTGCATGCGAAATGGTTGTAGCACAAATTAGTCGACTCTAGCAGGGAAAGACCACGCCCTCACAGAATACCAGCGTAAAATAGCAGCTTAATGTTGCTGCGTTTCTTATTATGAGTGTAGAGAACCGGAGACACCTTTTGCTGGAAACAAAGCATTCCATTCTTAGTCCTCAGGGGCAAGTGACAACGCATCCGCATTTTGATTCTTAATCTTATTAATTAAGAGTATAAATGTAGATATCTACGGGCCACAGTAGCCACTTACCATCAGGTCGATTGTGTGCTCGTTTGTCAACCTTATTTTATGAAAAAAAAAAGCGTTTTAACTCCAAACCATAATAAATTACCTTCCGCTAGTAGTAAATGTATTAAAAAATGTTCTACAAGAGGCTTGACTGTTTGCTAGTATGTTTGACTGCTGACCCATAAGTTTGACCTTAGCCCAGTTTAATATATCTAAACTATATCTTGGTTTAGTAGCGTCAGATAGCCGATCTCTTGAAATTCAGAAATTACACCATTCAATTCTCTTATCGCCTTTATCGGACAATACGAGTAAGATGAACGATGGGTCTCCATCATTTTCGTTGTTGATATTACATATCATTAGGACGATGCGTTTTGCCCCGTCGTTTATAATGCACACAGCAAAGAATTGACTTATGAGTAAATAAGCCGTATACTTACGTGATATTGGCATAATTTGGCAGCCTTAGTCTTTCTGTCTAAATGGGAGTAACGGGTATCTTCAAAAGAAGACTTAATAGGCTACATTACCGTGGTGGGGGAAGGCTGCACTTATAATAATATGGTTGCGTCACGAATGGGTCGCCTCGACGATGGAACCACACTCTCGCAGCAAAACAGCCGGCCAATAATAGAGCCGGTTGGTGCTGCTGTGTCTCGTATGTTGAGTGTAGGGAACCGGAAATCCTTTTTTATCGTCGGCATCCACTTACCATCAGGTGGACTGTGCGCTCATTTGTTAGCCATATTCTATAAAAAGCAGCCAAGCTTACGTCTCTATTATAAGATCAATTTTTTTATAGGATAGGGTGACAAACGAGCACACAGTCCACCTGATGGTAAGTGGTTGCTGTGGCCCATAGACATCTACATCTATCCTCGATTAGGAATCAAAATGCAGATGCGTTGTCATCCGTGAGGACTTAGATGGAATGCCTCGTTTCCCTTAAAACGGGTGTCCGGTTCTCTACACTCACCATATGAAACACAGCAGCATTAAGCTACTATTTGACGCTGGTATTCTGTGAGAGCGTGGTCCTCTCCCGGTCGAGCCGAGCCATTCGTGCTACAACTATACTACTATATAACTGCAGCATGGCTCTACCACGTAAAAAATCACTAGCTTGTAATGTATAAAAAAAATAGTTTTCATATTTCGATGTATAGTAATTGCCTCGGAACTCTGACACTGCATTTGATTTTTCCTAAATATCTGTGCAGTTGCCAACCTCATTAATTAAAAAAAAAAACAGACAACATCGTTGTAGAAATGTTAACACCACTGACGATACTGAATCTCCAGTGTTGTAAAAAGTTCTATTACGTAACTGACACAGATTGTAGGCACCAACACTGAGGTCTCTTGCCTTTGTTTTATTGCCATATTTAAAGCGTTTCTGAATTAATGTGAAGATTATTTTATGCAATGTAGCATGCGAAAAAGGTTAGGTAAATGATGTATTAAAATTGCTAATTTACGCTGGTATTCTGTGAGAGCGTGCCCTCCCCTGTCTAGCCAACCCACCGCGCTGCCGGCCTGCAGACACACTCGTAATATAGCTACAGTGTGACTGCACCATAGTTAAGAAACGCAATGAAATTGTAATTTCCTTTTATGGTAACATTTTTTATTTTTACAAGGAACACATTTTGAAAAAAGAGTAGGATTAACATATTTTTTCATTGGTAAACGGTATTTTAAAGATTTATATATTTTTACATTTATCGCATTCCGGCTAGGGTTGCCAGATGGTCGGGGTCCGTCTGGATTCTCTCGACATTTCAAATCATCTCCAGCCTCCCTACAAAACTCAAAATCTCCAGACAAACAGCTTGTCGGGAAGTTAAGGTATGGCCTTTGATTTAATAAAAGTTGAGTTAGTAATTAGACTGAACTATTAAGTAAATTATCTGAATTTTAAATCTTTTCTGAATACTAACTAGCTAACTACTAAATGATCCAATATTGGTAAAGCCAATGCAAATAACATATGTAACCGCAACCTAAAAATTAAGTGTACTTAAATCAGTTTTGTTTAAAGTACTTTTTGTGGCTAAAAAAATAAACATATTTTCTAAATAATTATTTCTCCCAACAACAACCGCAAAATCCCGACATTTTCAAAATTTGTCCAGATTTTTTGGTCTTCCGATCTGGCAAACCTCATTCCGGCACAAAGGATCAAATCTACAGTTAAGTCAAAAATTAGTTATATGAACTAAATACTAAGGGTTTATACTTTCATGTAGTATTTTTGAAGTTGTAGTTTTGTAGTCACACTGTATAAAATTATGGTTGCAGCAAGATTGATTTAGCACAACCAGGGAAGGATATCAACGTGAAATAGTAACGTAATAATGGTGTATTTCGTATGGCTAGTAACAATCGGAGACCCTGGTTATTGCTAACAGGCATATCATCTTAGTCCTCAAGGGCGACAACGTATCTGTATTTTGACTCTTAATCATGGATGTGGAAGGAAGGCCCAGAGACACGTACATATACGTGTCTTTGGGCCATAGCATTTAACTACCATCATTTTCTTAGAGCCACGCTGCTGCAGTTGTAGCACGATAGGGTCGGCTCGACCGGGGCAGGACCACGCTCTCCCAGAGTATCAGCGTAAAATAGCAGCGTAATGCTTCTGCGTTTCGTATGGTGAGTGTATAGAACCGGAGACCCTTTTTACTGGGATCGAGGCATTCCATCTTAGTTCACAGGGGTGATAAAGCAGTTGCATTTTGATCCTTGGTTGAGGATATATGTCTATGGGCCACAGTATTCACTAACCATAAGGTGGACTGTGTACTCGTTTGTCACCCTTTTTCTATATAAAAGAAGTAAATACTCGTACCTATCCCTGAATCGATTCAAACTTCAAATGTTTAATCTTAAGTTGTGAGTTGAATCCCAATTGCGTTGTTTCAATACAGCCTATAAAAGTCCTTTTCTGATCACAGGCCTCTCCCATATATTGCATCATGGGGAGAATTTTGCCGCAGTTGCCACGCTCGGCGGGTGGGTTTGTAACCGCAGTTTATATTATTATTTTGAGTAGTTACTAGGTAGATGCTGGTGGCCATTTTCTGTTTAAGTTCTGGTGGCTCCGTGGCGCAGTGGCTCAGCGATTAATCACAGCGCTTAAGTGTCGCGGGTTCAAATCCCGCTTGGAACAAGTATTTATATAGCCTACAAGTAATTGTTCCGGGTCTGGATGTTTGTCCTTGTTGAAATTTATGTTTTTATGAAAATTCTAGTGTTAAAGGAAAGTTTTTTCTGTCGCTTCTTACGACACCCCATGACGATACGGTGTAGTGGACATTCCCGCTACACGGTCGATTGCGTTACTACGTCCAAGTTATGCATTCAGTAATTATTGAAGTATTTCTTTCCCGCGCTACCGTTACTTACAATCACACCATAAAATCTTTTAAAGTTATTACTTTACATATAAAGAGAGCTATATAGTATGATGATATTGTGTAAGTATTTAATTATGTTGTACGCAACCCGCTTTAAATAAATATCGTTTAAAAAACATAATTGAATCGGACTTTCTACTCTCTTAATTACCTTCATTAATTTACATTGTAACCCGTTTTTCGAAGTTACTTTTACCTCGTACCGTAGTTTACTTTTATATTATGCCATTTTGTTTAAGTTGCTGCCTGCGTTCAATAAAAAAAATAATTTTCCCAAAAGTATTTAAATCGGTTATCGGTTACTTTTTATAATCTTTGATACAGAACTATAAAATACTCTTTTGATCTTCTTTTTCTTCAATAGTAAAAGTCCAACAACAGGTTGTGCGTCTTTTGTTGAAGGGAAAATACAGCCGGCCCACTAACACTTCAACTTACTGATTCACCGGGCAGTGTCGGTTTGGTACTACCTTGTTCTAAAATACCACCAATTTGTGTGTTTGTATTAACAAC
Source organism: Parnassius smintheus behrii (assembly GCA_036936625.1). Classification (NCBI taxonomy): domain Eukaryota; kingdom Metazoa; phylum Arthropoda; class Insecta; order Lepidoptera; family Papilionidae; genus Parnassius; species Parnassius smintheus. Next base: position 14,711,436 of record JAUPFT010000009.1, on the reverse strand, counting down.
TGGGATTCGCAAACACATCCTAAGACTCGGCGGCCAGATGCTGTGACTGCATTTATACAGTTACGAAATAATTATAACTTTTAACAAAAAGTGAAAACCGACTTCAAATTGCTAAAAAATAAGCTATTTATTTTTAACGCTTAGTGGTGGAATTATTTTCCATATTTATATATGGGACCGCCCTTAAAGTAAAAATAAAACATAAACACTCACGCCTGTCATCCAGAGGGATAGAGAGATATATCTACGCATACACGCTCATAGGTTAAGGGTACTCCTAATCAGACCCATTTTCAAAATATCGCTAATTTGATCGACAAATCTCCGTCTAGGGCGTCTCTTCCCGACTCTGTCGTTCACATCTGCAATATAAACTTGCTTTCACTCTTTCCCCGTTCATTCTTTCTACATGACCAAACCACCGAAGCATTCCTTTCTTAATCCTGGTCACAACATCATCTTACGCACCACATTTTTCTCTAATAACACTTTCTCACCTTAAAGTAAAATAACATAAGTATAATTAAAAAAAATCATTAAAATTGATTACTTATCTGCGAAGACATCACATGAAATTCCTTAAAAAATGGTCCAATATGAAACTTTTTCCCCTATTTTTCACACTTGGGTGCGGAATTTTTTCTTTAAAATTTAATGGAACCACCCTTGCGATTATGATATTTAATAAAAAAAGAATTAATAAAATCGGTTCATAATCTGCGAAGATAACGCGTAACATACATACAAAAGCACATACAAAAAATTGTATAAACTTCGTACACAAATTGAGAACCTCCTGCTTTTTGAAGTCGGTTAAAAAGTAGGAAAAATAATACTTAATAAATAACGTGATGAAGAATGAACTATTGATTTTACATATAATATATTATTTATACTTTCTTTATTTACAGTTATAAATAAGGAAATCGTAACTAATATCATTACGGGATTTTCTTAAGGTACATCTATGTTGAAGTTCCGATCAGTGATTAGGTAGGTACGTTCGCGTGGAATTTCAATGGGAACGTTTCGTTGTTGAGTTCGAATTCTATCTCCGAAACAGGTTAGAGATGGCCACGTCGAGTATGAAGGCCCAGTCAAGGCCGACTCAGCGAGCAGCGATTATTTCCGGTCGACAGAAATTCTTGGTTTAAATCGATTTCGTGACCAATTTATTAGGCGTTCTACGAGATTATATGCTCGTAGAACAGTAGTACTATTCATTATATGTCATCTTATCGCTGAGTAATTAAATATAATTCGGAGTAAATATTAATTTAAATTATTGAAATTCACTCCTTAACACGTTTTTTTGTTTTGAATTAAGTAAATGATTGTTAAAATGTTATATTCTGTGCATGGATAAAGATGTAGCAGTAACTAGCAATATAAAAAATGCATTTGTTCGTTGATTGGGATAAGAACTTCTATAATACGGTACACATGGGCAGATGCGGAAATGAAACGGTGTTCTTTCAAAATTTTGATGAAGGGGGAAAGCTATTCATTCATATTAAGTATCCTTTACTTTAGGTGAGCGATTCTTGTGTATCCGTTACCGTATCCTATAATACCGTATCTATTACCCAAAGACGTGGTTATATTCTCTATGCTATTACCGAACATAGAGTAGACCAATCCATAGATTGCTTCATTGGGTCATATTTGCCATATCTGCGACACTTGGCGGACGGGTTAGCAACCGTAGTTTTTTATTTTTTATACGAGACGCTGTTGTTCGTCACCTGGTTTGTTTCCACTGTCGCCACTTATGACACCTATGGATCGATTTACGGTAGGGATATTCTTACACCGTCACTGCAGGTCCATTACTGTATAAAGATAATAGGTTGGGGAAAAAGCTTCTTCGTATTTTGTGTAAAATAAAAAAAGCTCTTTGATTGGACTGTTTGTATCTGGCTGGTTAATATCAATACATATAGGACGTTAAGAAAATAAAAAATAATTAGTAAAAAAAACACTTTCCCGCCATTTTTCAATTATTTTTCTGTCCGCCAATATGAGTGAATCTAACGATTAATTCGATACATTCTGAAGTAGTATTACAAAAAAGGGCGACTCAAGCCCAGTCACTCAAGTTCTAGACGTTTATGGACCTAATGCGTGATTAAGTGAGTGTTAGTTAGATTAGCACAAAGTTTGTTCAAGCGGTTTCAGTCCGGAAATTTTTAAATCGAACATGCAACTCACTCTGGTCGTTTTCATACGATACGTATAAAATCGATGCCATTTTTGAAAAAAGTGGAGCAAGATTGGCATATTAGTAGTTACGACACAGCCGAACAATTGAGGATTGATCACAAAACAGTTTTTACCCATTTGAAAAAGTCACAGCCCACGAGCTCATTGCCAGAAACCTAATGAATAGTGTACTCACTTGCGATTCTCTATTTTAGCGTGATGAAACAGAACCATTTTTGAAAAGATCGCCTACGACAAGAACGTGCGTAAAAGATCGTGGTCTAAGGGTAGTCAAGCTCCATAGACTGTAGCGAAATACGCGGTAAGGTGATGCTGTGTGTATGGTGAGATTGGAAGGCCATCGTTTATTATGAGATTTTAAACCCTCATAAACATCGTTTATTATGAGATTCGGATCTTTACCGTCAACAATTAATGAGACTCGAGCAAGAAATTGAAAAAAAAAACGTCCGGAATTGATCAACAGAATAGGAGTGGTCTTTTATCATGATAACGCTTTTTATGGTAATAATGAGAGCTTGGTTGGGAAGTGCTAATGCATCCACCACATAGTCCTGACCGCACCGTGCACCCTCAGAATTTCACCTGTTTCGGTCTCTTGGGAATACTTTGGGTAGTGATATATTAACATCAAAGAGGACTGTTAAAACTACTTGTCGCATTTTTTGATCACAAAATCCCGAGATTTCTACAGGAACGGGATGATCATTATTTACAAGATGGTAACAAGTTATCGAACAAAATGGCACGTACATAAGTACATAATATTATTAATCTTTATTTCAGAAATTTCTTTCCATAGAGTGGGTTAGTAATTACAAAAAGAACTTATAAGCTAGGGTTAGTAAATAAATAATTTTTTTCTATTTACTAACCCAGACCAGAGCGGGTCTCGAGCCGATATGGACGCTGTTCCAGTGCCTCAAGATAGGACAGTAATAGCGACTCCTTATCGCCGCCAGGAGGCTGTTGGAGCTATCCCGGACACGGCGCCATGCGGAGGCAACCCGTTTGCGCATGATAGCTGGAAAACTGTCTATGCGAGCCTCAGCAAACATTGCCGACACGCTGCAGTACCGAGGCAGCCCTATCAGCATCCTGAAGCCGTTATTATATTGGACGCGCAGGGTTGTGAGCGTCCTACGTGTATACTCAACCCATTGACTGCAGGTGTAAAAGGACTGACAGTAGGCTCTGAATAGAGTTTTTTTAACTTCTATATTACACCCTGCAAATCTACTGGCGAGCATATTTGCTCTCATAGTTAGAGCCCTGCTTTCCCTCTCTATGTCAATATCATCTGACATATTTTCGGTAACCCAGTGTCCCAGGTATTTGAAACTTGTCACTCTTTTCAGTGGTACACCTTCAAGAGCGATAGTGGGAAAATTGTAGCTCTTATATTATGATTTAAAAAATACGATCTCACTTTTCTTGACATTATATCGTAGGCCATGAGCCGTTGCATACTTCTCACAGATACTGAGTAGTTTTCTTAGACCACTAATTGATGGGCTCAGCAGCACCATATCGTCGGCGTAACTTATGTTGTTATATCCAATATTATCAATAGAGCAGCCGACTCCACTACCACCGAGTTCGCCAATCAGACTGTTCACGTAGAGGTTAAAAAGTGCAGGAGAAGATAATCCACCCTGTCTTACTCCGCACTCCAGCCCATACGCCTCAGATTGCACGCCTGCCCACCTCACCTGATTCTGTTGATTGTCGTACCAATACTGAAACACCTATTAATACATTAGGAAAGTCATTAGTTTCAGTAGCCAGCTTCTTCCAAAGTATATCGTATTTAACCGTATCAAAGGCCTTTGATAGGTCCAAAAAACAGCCTATAACAGGTGTCCTATGATTTGTGTAGTAACGTACGGTGTGCTTGAGACCAAAGTACAGCACTTTCTGTGGATAACTGCGGTCTAAAACCAAATTGTGCATCACACAGATTAATGGATGCCAGTAACTTCCTCTCAAGCAGACCGTCCATCACTTTCGCTATAGTAGTAGCCAGGGAGATAGGTCTATAATTGTTTTTGTCCGACGAATCTCCTGTTTTATTTTTCTGTACTGGCACAACAATGGTTTTCATAAGATCAAAATGTAAGTACGAGTGTCCTATGCAAAAAGTAAATAACAGGGCCAGGGCACGTGGAAGGTGGACACCAGCATATTGCAGGTGTTCGATACTGATACTGTCATGAGCTGGAGATTTACCGCGTGTCATTTTTTTAATGTTTAGCCGTAAAGCACGTGGTTTCATCTCCATCCCGGATACCTGTATCGAAATTCTGCGATGACTTTTGATCGGTACACTTAAATTGATTTTTAAAAATATTTGCGACCTAGCTCGCGTCACTTTCACCATCTATACTCGCAGGGACTCTCAGCCTTGGATTCATTTTGTTGGTTTGTTTCCAAAATTTAGAAAAGTTTTTGGTTTTAATATGTGTAGCCAAAATTTGCATTTTTATTTTTTGTTCGTTATTCTGACACCATTTTATTTTTGATTTAAACATTTTCTACTTTCTTTCATTTTTTCGTAATAAATTCCAATTTTAGGTTTTCCATATAATTTCCACATATGAAAGCAAATTCGCGCCTCACTGTGAAATGGTTTAACATATTTATTCCAACCCAAAACATATTTATTTCTACATTTCCTATACTCATGAGTCGCTATTGCTGCCCCTTTCAAAGTAGGTACATATAATGCTGTCATACATTTTATCGATTATTAATTAATGTTTAAAAAAAGAACAGTGGTGATTAGCACAAGACATAAACTCTTCAGGAAAATCTATATATCTAAGCTTTTTACAACAAATTTCAAAATATTTTTTTATTTAACTTTGATTTCCTAAACCCCATACAGCTTTATCAGATTTAAGATTACATTCTTGTACATTATAACTTATTTTTCTTATATTTAATTTTATTTTATTATATTTAAATTTAATTAAACTTAAAAATGTTATAAACTTGTATATAAAATACGAAAAAACTTTTCCCTGATCTTACATACATGTATACAATATGGTTAAAATTTTGTATTTAGATAAATGTACGTGCATGTATGAAGAAGTTAATAAACCTGAAAGAAGCGAAAGAGGTATGTAAGGATCGTGACATTTGGCGATTTGTTCTCTCTGGCTACCCCGTTAGGGATTGTGCGTGAAGATAAGTAAGTAAGTAAGTAAGTAAGTAAGTAGATAAATGTTACTTTCCAAGATTATTTGGATAGGAGGAGCAAAGCTTAGTTCACCAATTATTATTATTTTTTAAAGCGTCTAATAAAATATTTTGTACACCTATAATTATTTTAGTCGAAAGACTACGTTTTCATTTGCAGTGTCTAATATAAATTTCAATCAGATCCAATATTAATATCGGTTTATATAATATTTGAAAATAATTTTTATATTTCAGAAGTTGAAACGACAACGTTGTATCTATTATACGTTATATGCTAACTGCCTCGTTGGTCTAGTGGTTGTAGTAGTGCGACTGCAGATCATGAGGTCCCGGGTTCGAATCCCGCGTCGGGCCAAAAAATCAATTATTGAGTTTTCCGTCAAGAAATTCTCAGTAGCTGCCCGGAGTCAGGAAGTTGGCGGTGACTCACCCCCGTGCCTCGGAAAGCACGTCAAGCCGTTGGTCCTGCGCCTGATGTCTCTCCCGGTCGTGTCGGTTTACCGTTCCATCGGATTACGAGAGTGAGGGAATAGAGTACCTGTGCTTGCGCGTACACCAGTGTTGCCAACTTGACGGGTTTCCCGTTAGATTTGACGGGACAGCGAGGTTGGCAACGGGAAAAAATGTGTTTAACGGCTAACGGATTTTTTAACGGGACAACAAAAATATATGTTTTTTTTAGATTTGTTTTCGAAATTAAAATAATTTGGAAATGGCAAAAATTTAATTATAATTTTATTCATTTTTAGTTTAGAAATACGACAAAATGTGCAATACAATGTATTGAAAAAATTGAAAAAAAACGTACTTGACGGGATTTGACGGGATTATAGTGTTCTCTACAACGGGAGCTAGATTTTAATGTTGGCAACACTGGCGTACTCTTAGGCACTATAATGCTGTCCTGCGTCGATGGCTAATCTCCGTTGAAGCTGGCCGCCGTGACAGAAATTCGGTCGGGAGAACATTATTATGATGTTATATGCTACTAGTAGTTGCATTTATACATTATTACCGCTTTTAAAACGGTGGCTGTTAGATATTTTTATTTACGTACACAGATTATACAACACTAGCTGTCCCCAACATACGTTGCAATGTTTCTTTTTTGTCAGAAACCTTCGCGGTCGCACGCATAAGAAATTACATAGTTGTATCCTAATCAGATAAATGGTACAAGAACGCATAGAAGACGAACAACCAAACAAACAAATTAATAATTATTGTCAGACCTTTGCAGGTGCGATATTAACAATTTACTTAGTTATCATCGTAATCTAAATTCCTTTACCGTTCGTAAAAGAATGCATAGAAGATAAGCAAACAAACAAATATAAATTGTTTGTACGGATAACGGCGTAGCAATGATGAATTGTCTTTTCTTTCAACTTGCGGATATTGTCGGATGCTATTTTTACGCAGGTACCAGAAATTATCATAGCGATAATATGATTAAGCTTACAAAAGACACATGTAATTATTCTATTTCACGACGAAGATTTCGTCTTGATTGTAGTAGTGACGTGTACCGACAGGCGCGTTTGTGTGTGTAACTGCGATTCATTCGACTCGCGATCATGACTGAGCGCTCCCGAGGTCTACAACAAAATGTGTATGTGCACGGCTCACAACAATCAAAGTTAAAACTTCATCGTAAAATAGAATAACTATACTCGTACTATCGGTGGGATTGTGGTGAAGCTCTGGCTTAATAAATGAGGAAAGGAAGGCCGGCTCTGAGTAACTGGTCCCTAAATCATTCGGCTCTGAGTAAAGCTTCACTAAGTAATTTAAAATCCACAATTTGGGTGATATAACAGTATTGGGTGACACACAAGACACGCAAATCCAAAGCAAGCATCGACGACACAGAAGTTAAAACAATGATCAATCAGTTCGATGAGCTACAACCTTCAACCTCTAATGAATAGATCACACAAACAATAGACAGTAGACGATAGTGTCGTTGAACTAAATCAATAAAATGCTTCGCAGAATGCATTGAGTGTACAAATAGAAATATAAGTTTAACAATATAAAATTGACTAGCTTGCATTGGTCGCAACTTAACTACAGATTTGATAATAGTTACTACGTTCTCCACGTGACAGAACCACGCTGCAGCAATATTATGGTTGTAGCATGAATGGGTCAGCTTGATTAGGGTAGGACAACGTTCTCACAGAATACCAGCGTAAAATGGCAGCTTAATGCTGCTGTGTTTCGTAGGGTGAGTGTAGATAACCGGATACCCCTTTTGCTGGAAACGAGGCATTCCATCTTAGTCCTCACAGGTGACAACGCATCTGCATTTTGATTTTTAATCGAGGGTATATGTAGATGTCTATGGGTCACAGGCTAAGGCTAGGCTAAGCTATATTCTAACACGCGTTTATTAGCTTCGCCTCTTTTTATCTATCTATCTATCTACGAGTATGTAACGGCATCTTTTAATGTAATTTTCACCAACTTTTAGTCGATCGATTGGCTTGAAAATTTGCACAGATATCAAGGACCGATGATAATAAATTAATAACTTTTTCCTGGTATCCTGATCAGGATCACCAAGATAAAATTAAATAATTATCAGGATCATAATAGCTCATAATCAATGCGTGTTATTTAATTTTTTTTAAAACTCTTATATCATCCAATTATGCTGTTTCTTTTTAACTCAAAATTTGTACAGATACAAATTTGGCTTAAAAGATTTGAGGAATTTATTTAATATGGGTTATGGTCCAGCCAACCGGTTATAATTAATGCGCATAATTATAATAATAGATCGCTTTTGGTCTCTAGGGACCTTGGACTTGGCGTTTGATTGTCTAGAATCGTGATTAATACGTGTGGATTGTCTTTAATTTGTACTACTTTAGTTTCGAAATAATTCGACAATGACTCGACTGTAGAGGTTTGCCAAAATTTAGACTGAAAGAAGTTATTTTATTTTCTTCAAAAATGCAATACCTTCTTACCGGGATATTTTTGTAAAATCTAACAATGTAAATGCTTTTGATGATTAACAGTAACGATAATAATAATAATGTCCTCCAGACAGGATTTCGGTCACGGCGATCAGTCTCAACCGCGACTATCCAGACAGGATTATAGTATGCGCAAGCACATACGCACTGTGATCCAATGTGACGGCAATCCGACACGATCGGAGAGAGTATAGGCGCAGGACCCAGTTTTGTTGTGCTTTCTGCCTCGCGGGTAAAACATCACACATTTTTCGACTCGGGGCTGACACAGAAAATTTCTTGACAGAAAAACGAACTATTCGAAGAATTCGAACCCAGGACTTGATGATAAACAGCCACATTTACTATTACTAGACCAACGAGGCATTCAAAACGAAATAATACAAATATACAAAAAAAAATTGAAATATTTATGTAGCTATTGACAAATAACAAAAATTACCTACGAGTATAACACAACACGAAATTCATACTATGCAAACACGTGTATTGTCTGGTCGTGAAGATGCCTTTAGTACAGAACGGTGTGTGTGCCCTGTGACCCATTGTCATATAGGGACTTATTCCGTGGGATGGTTACGAGCTTACGAGTATGTCTATATAGACTGCCGAGGTCACAACTTGCCACACTGGTCAGCCTACGTTTTCTTACGAATTTTATATCACATTTTTGTTATCTGTAACACTAAAAATGTATGTTAAAATGTATAATGGTAAATTATTTGACAAAAAATAAAATAATACAGTTATTCAAATTATAATCGCACTATTGAAAATATTACGTTAGTTTTTTTGCAATTTAAAACATCGATATGCAAAGTTTGTCATTAAGAGGGAAGAGGAAGTCAGCTCAAATTCTAATTTCGCCCCCACTTCCCCGCGCGTCGTATGCTATGTACCGATATGTTTGTAATCACTAATACTGTAAGTAGAAAGGTCGTTAGACACTTATTTCATTAGGTTTATCATATTTATGCCTCTTTCTTAACGCCAAGCCAGCCGCTTCTTATTTTTATCACGGTTATGTATTTCCCATTTTAATTTTACGTCGTACTGTTGCGTAATGTATATTCTGATCGTAAGCGACACAACCTCCCCGTTCAAAGGCCACGGCGAAGTGACCGTGCTGCAGGATCCCGCTTCAAAAGGCCGATAGTTTAGGTAATTTCTTTTTACAGTGAAAATAATGGTATTTTAAAAAAAGTATATACATAAGCACTGCTTTATAGTTAGTTCAGTTAGTATGCAAAGTTTCATGATCTTATTTAAAGTATTTTATGAATAACAGCGGTTTATTGTTTATTTTGGAGGTAACTTTGGATTTTTTTTCTATCGAGAAAATTTTACGAAATCGTGTTTTCGTCTAACATAATCACTAACATTAATCCTCAACTTTACCATATATTTATTTCAAAATTAATGCTGCAATATTTTCGGCATAACGAAGGATCTTGTTAAGCCATTTGACATTATATTTCCCCTTAATGAATATTGTATACTGGCTGGTACCCGGCGTGTCGCTGCCGCAGAAATAACAACTGTAGAAATATCGTTTTAAATTTGTAAGAGTTATATTGTTTAATTAGCAATGATAATACGTTACCACAGATTAATAAATAGTTCACCAAACATTACATAATTGAAGTTGTACATTACATAATTGAAGTTGAATGGTTGTATGACGGTCGGTGCGATACGCCCACCACCTGTACTGTAATTTAATTGTACTATGTATGCCTTCTTCCTTCAAGTGTAAGCAATAAGTTGACAGAGTTTAAGCGCAATCTGATGAACGGTATGGCAGCGCATAAAATTCGTATTTTTTTCGTACAAAGAAACATTAAATTTATATATTAGATTAGGATTGTGAATATAATAAAAGTGTTTATATTTCTTATTTTAAGTCAATTTAAATACAAAACTTTAAAATATGTTACTTTTTGATTAATTTATGCACCATGAACTTTTAACTGCATCAATATTATAGAAAAGCTGTTTAGTATGAAGGTTTTATTTATAGAATTAAGAGTAAAAAACGAGCAATCCACGTGATGGTAAGTGGATGCTGTGCCCCTACATCCATCCTCGATTAAGAATCAAAATGCTGAATGCGTTGTCACCCCTGAGGACTAAGATGAAATACTTTGTTTCCAGAAGGCTCTGTGGTTTACCATACGAAACACAATAACATTGAGAGCGCACTCCTTCAAGTGGACCTGTCCATGCTACTACTAATATAGCTGCAGCGTGGCTTTACCACGTGTAAATAATTTCTGATAGTTTTATGGAATAGGAAAGAAAAGATTAAGCCGATCTAGTCTTGTGCGAATAAAGTTAATGTAATTTAAATAATGTAATTGATTAAAGAAACATCCTTCTTTGTTATATATATATATATATATATATATATATATATATATATATATATATATATATATATATATATATAGTTTTATTAATGACCTTTACAGCTTTACACATTACTTGTTACTAACTACACACTACACATTATAAGATATTATGATACTAGTACCCGGTTGACCGAGCTTTGCTCGGTATTTTTCGCTCGGTTTTTTTTTAATTCGTGTGTTTTGGAAATTATATTTAGATACAAATTACATACTGATGAAATATGAATAATATTTTTGATCTTAGCGACATAATAGAAAAAACTGAACTGGTTATTTGAATAAAAAAATCATGTTTGCAATTAGTTTAATTTAAATTTTCGTGTTTTTAAAAAAATACTATAAAAAGGGCTCGAAAAAATAGATTTTCTCAAAAAAGAAAGTAACTTGAAAAAGAAATTAAAAAAGTTGGTCGGTCGGTCTGGTCTCGAACCGGGGTTTTACGATTCTGTGACCGACCATTATACCAATTAAGTTATTTATAATCATTGACAATCTGTCAAAATTTACCTTCTTATACTAACGATATTGTAGCAGTTTTTCATTGCCTAAAAACACGGACAAAAAGACATTTTCTAAAAATAAATCCTAGCTAGATCGATTTATTATCCCCGAAACTCCCTGGACACTAAATTTTATGAAAATCGTTGGAGCCGTTTCCGAGATCCCGATTATATATTTATATATATACAAGAATTGCTCGTTTAATAGTATAGGATACACGCATTAGCGTGCTAGCTTGCTAAATATTAACATCCGCCAAAGACACTCAGACTGTAGATTCTATAATCAGTGTTGCCAATATAAATGTATAATAACTAACAGTTATATTTTACATTAGCTCTTAGTCATGCGAGTTTTAGTCACGATGTTTTCCTTCCGAGCAGCCGAGCACGCGAATGAATCAATACTTAAGATTACGATTAGCTATTCATTGTAAAACAAAACTAAATCCGGCCCATAAAAACTTTCATGCCTCTTATGGTGAATACAAACATATATCTGGATTACTCTTGTTAAATATTGTCGGTATTAAATTCATATATGCTGCTGTACGGCCTCTGTTTCGTTTCCCTCCGTCGCGTCGCTTCTTACGCCGCCACTTCACTGACGAACAATACAAAATACGTTCTTTTAACTTTATTTATAAAATAAATTAAAACTAGTTAATTTTAATTCCCGGGTACATCTAGTTGAATGTCATCATAGTATTCGCTTTATTTTTTATTATTACACATAGCGTCACGCCTGTAATTCACGAGGGGATAGTCAAAGTCGTCCAAAAAGTAACGAGCTATTCACGTTTGGCCAAAAATATGTAAGGTTTAGATGATAAATGGTGAAAAGAATTTGTAAATGGTCAGCCCGCCGCCAACTAAATCACAAACCCAATATAATCACGATATGCTAGACTAGTTGTTTTGGAGGGGGGGGGGGGGGATGGGTGGGATGGAGCCGAATCTAAATCACGTGGGAGAGAGGAAAGGTCCCAGCAAATATTAAGTAAAATTTCGAAAAAATTGGGTTAAATAAAATAAAATATTATTAAATCTTACACAATAATATTTATCGCGGTAATGCGAATTCCACAAATTAAATAAATATAATTAAACTAATTATTTTTTTAATATAAACCCAACGCAATCAAGCACATATTTAACATATTTACACTAAAAATACACATTTTGAAAAATTTTACGTAAGATTTGGGAGGAGGAGTCGGCGACGTGGTGCTCCGTAGAGACTAAGAGTGGAAGTAATGCCCTTTGCCTTTGCCCTCCTGTTTTCCATTTTTCGGAAAATAAACTTAAGTATTTGCGGGAACAAAATAAACCGCATTTTAGCTGTAGCTCTAAATAAAAAGCAAATGTCGCTAAAAGATCAATGTGGAGCAAGAAATGGGAGTAGCGGTGATTACATTTATCCCGCTTTGAAAATATGTGTGGAGATCACCTAGCTCACGCGTCATAAGTTGTCATTGTATTTTATTTCCTACAAGCTGTTCCTTGCAACTTCGCCCGGGTTTAATCTAGGGTTTAAACTTTTTAATAACCCTAATTCTTTTTATAAAATAAAAGCAAGTTACTCCTTATAATATCAGCTATTTGAAGGTAAAAATCCCGTCAAAATCGGTCCAGCCATTTCGGATATTAGCCAAAACTGACAGACAGACAGACAGACAAAAATTTTAATAATTGTATTTTTGTTATAAGTACCGTATATACTTTCATATTAATTTAATAAAAAACTGTTATTTTGACTTTACAAACAGACACGCCAATTTTATTTATTTGTGGAGGTTTTTCTTATTTCTTGTGTGTCAATATAAATATAAAAACTAAGCTTCATATCGTGAATGTTTCAATTTTTGTGCCTATCTACCTGGTATCATTGTACCCCATTTCGACCAGCTAGTGCGCTGAGACAATGTACTAAATCTGTAAGTGAGCCGCGGACTAAAAAAGTTCGGGAACCCCCTGCATACAACATTCCACTCGAAAATTTAAAAAAATGTATATAACGTATTTTTTAATAGAGGAATCTAAATAAATGATCACTCAAGCTATTGTAGATAAAATTATTTTGTAGATTAATTAATATTTAATCAATACTAATTAAAACAAAATAAAAACTAGATCCACTAGACCTTTAACTTTTTATAATAAATCTAACATCTAATATAACCTGTTAAAACAGATAACATTTTTCATCGTATAAAACCTCTTACACACATGTAAAGTTTTTTTTTTGAAGTGAAACTTCTTTAACGACATTGTGGAGAAATTTAGTACCGTATAAAACAACGTATGTTTTATTGTAACGTTCCACCGCCGGGGCTGCATGAATATTCTATTATTTACCCTACTTATGTAAAACATAAAATAAAAGAAAAATGATATATCGCAAAGAACTTTCATACGTGTCTACACAATTACACGCACAATTTTTTATAGAACAAAGGGAAACAAACGAGCACTCGTCCACCTGATGGTGGATGACCATAGACATAGACATATAGTGAGGGTTATAATAATAGACAAATGACGTCGGAAATTCTTATAGAAATTAATAATGTTCTCTAGACCAATATACCAGTGCAGAGAGCGGGCGCAGAATCAACGGCTCGATGTGCTAAGAGGCACGAGACTTGACTACGGACTGTTTCTCAAAATTTATTGACAGAAAAACAAAATAACCGATTTTGGCCCGACCCAGAATTCGAACTCATACCAGCAATCACGTTAATTAACACTAGGCCAATGAGGCAGACAATGGCAATGACTGCAGCTATATTATAGTTGTTGCACGATTTGGTTGACTCGACCGGGGAAGGATCACGCTACAATATGATCAACAATTACACTTACACCCACGCAATCAAATTCTTGTATTATGAAAAAATAACGAATAAACACCTCACAAATAAAGGGTGGACGGTTTTTTTATTCCGTTGGGTTTCAAACGAGTACATAGTTCAAAGGCGAAGGAAAGGAAGGAAATTAAAGAAGTTCAAAGGATTAGCCGTGGTCATGTGCCACTTTTAACCGCCGACGAAAACCGAGTGGTGTTATATGTTTGTATTGTAGATCTGTGTGTTTGTGGCATTATAGCTGCTGTACAGTTGAACCGATTTTGATTTAAAAGGTTTTTCGTTTTTGCGTTTGAAAGGTGTCTTAATCGAGAGTGTTCTTAGCTATGTTTCAAGAAAATCTGTTCAACCGTTTGAAGATCATCAGCTCATTTTATTTCGTTTTTTTTTTTAATTTTAAATTTAAGCGACAAACGCGGCAAACGTCCCGATACCATCCACACCATCTGGATGCTTGGCGGTCCACCATTGTACGTTTCACAAGGAGTTTTCTTCCGCGTACGACCTCTCTGTGGAATAGTTTACCACCAGCGATTTTTCCGGACCGATACGATCTGGGGACCTTCAAGAAAAGAGCTTACTCCTTTCTAAAGGGCCGGCAACGCACTTGCAATTCCCCTGGTGTTGCGGTTGATCATGGGTGGCGGTAGTCACTTAACATCAGGTGAGCCGCATGCTCGTTTTCATTTGCCCCCTCTTCTATGATAAAAAAAAGTTATGCCATAAAGCTTATGATCGCTTACTCATGTTAAAATATAGTACCCGGTTGACCGAGCTTTGCTCGGTATTTTTCGCTCGGTTTTTTTTAATTCGTGTGTTTTGGAAATTATATTTAGATACAAATTACATACCGATGAAATACGAATAATATTTTTTGATCTTAGCGACATAATAGAAAAAACTGAACTGGTTATTTGAATAAAAAATCATGAGTTCAATTAGTTTAATTTAAATTTTCGTCTTTTTAAAAAATACTCAAAAAAGGGCTCTAAAAAATAGATTTTCTCAAAAAAGAAAGGAACTTGAAAAAAAAATTAAAAAAGTCGGTCGGTCGGTCTGGGCTCGAACCGGGGTTTTACGATTCTGTGACCGCCCATTATACCAAATAAGCTATTTATAATCATTAACATTCACACACACAGAGAGATCAATTCCAAAATATAATCAGCTATTATACTCAAAAAACGCCATCGATTGCTGCAAACCGCATCAAAATCGGTTGATGCATTGATGACTCTTCGAGCTCAAAAACGTTTAATAGATTGATTTTGGAGCGCTTTACATTTGAAACTAACGTGAAGTTCCAGGGATTTACTCGTATCTCGAGATGTTTTAGGAAGATGCTGCTGCCCAAATGACGTTTCATTTCCCTCTGTCGACTCTTATGATAGCCACGACGTGACATACGGTAGTGGATCATTTTCCGCCGTCAGCACTACACGGCGTATTATGATATTAGTGGCTGTGCGACAGTAAACATTATCTGGTATTGGTAAATAAAAAAAATGCCTTTCAATAAGTATTATTTCATCTATATTAAATAAAAAAGTTTCCGTTTCTGTTTCTGAATAAAAATGTTATTGAAATAGTAATTACAATAATAGTTATTGATATTCACTGGTTCGGAAAATACCTTTGTTTGGTTTGCAGGAAGTTATTGTTTCCAGAATTAAGAAAAGAATGATTCGATGGTTTGTACATGTAAAAAGGATGAATGAGAAATGAGTGGCGTAGTCAGCATTGGACGCCCTAGGCGGAAGTTTATAGATCAAATTGGCGATTCATTAAAAATAGCCAATGACCATGTATGCCTAAAAATATGGATGTGAAAGAAGCAAGGTACGTCAGGATCGATCCATATCCGTGCATAGCCTACTCAACATCTGTATGACAGACGTGTGAGTTTATGTATGGAGTATATATACATTTTTATTATAAAAATAATTCTCTGTTGTTTATTGCATTAAGTACGACTTCTATAATTTGTTATCTCTTGTTAAGTAGGGACGGGACATTTAACGTCCAAGATTGTAGAACGAGTTGTGAAACCTGCTAAGTGCGGATAACAGAGCGGACATCCCGGCACATACAGAATGTTTAAACTTCTGTATACACGTATAAAGTATATGGCGACTTGTTTTATTCCTATTTGAATTAATGAATTGATGACACATAAAGAAAATAGACATTTTTAAAATCTATACATATAAATCTGTAGAAAAATGATTTGTTTACGATTCATGCAAAAACTATAAGACGGATTTTCATTAAAGTGTGTGTAATGATAGGCAGTAAATAATGTCGTATAACATATAGGCAACTTTTATCCGCTTGCGGACGAAAAAAGAAGGGTTATGCTTTTAATTTTTTTAGCTTACTGTCGTAATTGTTATTGTTGTTCTATGAGTTGTAAAGAGGATATAGCTATACATATGTATTTTAAGTCTGTGTGTGTGTTTGCGTTTGTGTGTGTAAAAATGAAACTCATCGCGTAACCAACCAGAAGGGGCAGAATAACGTCTCCCGGGCCAGCTTGTAAATATTATTAAGTCTGTGTGTGTGTTTGCGTTTGTGTGTGTAAAAATGAAACTCATCGCGTAACCAACCAGAAGGGGCAGAATAACGTCTCCCGGGCCAGCTTGTAAATATTAAAACTTTGAAAGACTTGAAAGAATTTATCCGAGGAAATGAAAAGCCTGTTAAAAATGACAAGAGGCTCGTGCTCAGGAGCGTGCAACTAATAACGTTAAAAAGTTTAAAAAAAGCGCAAAGTTTCATTATACTATGTCACATCTACAGTTAAGACGAAACTAATGATATCTTATATGTTAAAATTAAAAAAAAAATATACATATGTACTAAACATACATTTATAATCTCAAAACACATTACACTTCTTGAATAGTTGGACAAATAATTACTAAAAATATGAAGACTTTTTGTATGTGATTTTGATGAAGGTAACGTCATCACAAATAGTAGTATAAAATTCACGATACCATCCACACTATCTTGGCGGTCCACCACTGCGCGTTTTACTAGGGGTTTCATCCCCGTACCACCTCTTTGTTCCGAAGAACGAAGAACCGTTTACCATCGGTCGTCGATACGACTAAGCGACCTCCAAGAAAAGAGCTCCTTTCTCATATAAAAAAATGTCTTCTGTCCCCCGGGGGACTCTGTCTGTATCAATAAAATAAATAGTGAATATTATTCTTTGTCCCTTGTATTCTTTTTATCACCCGACTGCGGCACAGTCTAAATAAGGTAAATATTTTTGACGAGTATGTATGATGGTCCGCCCGTAACTCTTAAGCTACTCGTAGTCGTCAGATAATAACATTCCAATCGACTAGTCATGTAAGCAAATTTATTTAGGTATAATTACACCAAGTTCTTACAATCTAACATAGAAAAATGAGGTCACCATAAATAAATATGGCATATATCATTTACGAATTGATATACCACACCACTAATAATTTATAGAGGCCATAAAGCTCTTTCTGGCTATAGATTTATTAGTAGAGTGATAGATCCTTTTACGCTGCCATCATAAGCCAATGAAGGAAGTAAATTCGTTTCTTGTGATCTATAGCTAAAACTAAATCAAAAATTGTCGCCTTCATTTACCTTTTTTTTTTAATTAGCCTAATGGTACGCTCTACTGCAGGGCAAAGACTTTCGTTTATTCTTCCACCTTTTGCAATTTTCTGGTACATTGTACCAGTTTTTATTAGTTGTTTGTTGGTTAGTTTAAGAAATAATTTGAAAAATTAAAATGTCTATCGGCTGTGACCACGCGCGACAAAACTAAGATTGCATTGCTTCAATACTGCGAAAAGTTTTATATAACAAGTTGTGAAATAAAAAAAAATTGTGCAACCGACTTCAATATAAATAAAATGAGGACATCATCAACGTATTCGAAGACAATTAAATATTTATTAAGCATTATTAAGGATAACTCCAAATTACTGGTCAGATCTAGATCAAATCTATATGAGAGCACACGAGAAGCATCAGCTTTCAATTCAAAAAAGAGTCATTAAAATCGGTTCACCCAAAAAAAAGTTCTAAACTCACACAAAAAAACATACAGTCGAATTTCGCACCTCCTTCTTTTTGAAGTCGGTAGAAAAGGGTTAGGAAATACATCAGCTGGATATCCGCAAAGGCACAAAGCCATAGAAATTACTTTAAAAGATTTATTCGTGTCACAATGACGTTCACCTAGGTGGAAAAATAATCCCTTGTCGCACGTAATAACGCCTATAATGCGATTACAACATACAGAGGTGGAAAGTGTGGTTTCCATGGACAAGCCTATGGAAATTACGTTATATGAAGCCATGTTTGAACAAGCTGTCAACCTAGTTTTACTTTTTTTATAAACCTTAAAGTAAAAATGCACACAAAAGAACTGGTAGTCACACCTAGTCACCTGGATAGGATTCAATCCTAGGTATAGATAGATCTGATATCTGGATCGAATTCTAAATAAGGAAGCCTACAGGTGAGTCGCTAACTCTGAATACTGGGTGTAACAGTTGAACGAAATATGATCCTATGGTACTTATACTTTACTTTTATTTTACATTAACATTTAACATCTTATGAAATAAGATTTTTTTTATTTTTGTTTTTATTGTTTTAGTACCTACCGAAAGCTTTTTTGAAATTAGTAGTATTTATTGATAGATCAATTTCATAACACATATGTTAATTTAAAATATAAAAGAATTGTAAAATTGGCTTCCATTCCGTACACCTGATATACCCTATTTTTCCAGACGGTAAAAAAAATCATCCAGTATACTATTATTCATCACCGGTTGTTATGTTGGATGCACTATTGTTATGCTGTAGAATAGGTAATGTATTAGAATTATTATTGAATTAGGTACTGGCACAGAATAAATAATAGTACTACGTAGTACTGGTAGCTCACCGAATTCTAAGCGGGAAACGAATCCAACCACGACGCAGCGCAACAAACAAACGTGAAATGGCAGAATAAAACTGCTGTTTCTTTATGGTGAGTTTAGAGAACCGGCGACCCTTTTTACTGGTGACGAGGCGTTACATCCTTCATCCACAGGGGTAACAACACGTCTGCAGTTTCATTCTTATCGATGATCGATGTAGGTGTTTTTGGCCACTTCATCTACTTACTTGAAATGTGTGCTTCATTAAACAAAACTTTAAAACAACTATTGAACGAAGTTTTTGATCTTGAATACGTCGTAGTGACCGAAATTCAATCTTTAGGACATTATTATTATTATATTTATGGTCCTAAGCAGCGTCTAGTGAATCTTAAGATAATATAAAAATCACCCAGCAGTTTGTTAGCCCTACCATTTCGTGTACAGGTACAATAGTATAGCAACAATCTTGTTGCATTTAATAGAGGATGCAATTAACCAATACGAAGTTCTTAGAAATTTTGAATAAAAATTTACAACTTAGATCTGAGAGGTAAATGTCTACATTCTTGACCACTGGGACTGCAAATCCATTTATGAAATTTGCTATATTGAGGAAGAAATAGTGTAAATGATCTTAGAAAAAATGAATTAAATTTGTCTCAGAATACCTCATAACTTTAAATGTTTTTCTTTTCTAACTGGGTTTCATAGATACACAGTATATTATACCTGGATATTAAAGGCCATATTGAAAAAAATTGGTATATTATGATATTTATATTCAAATAATGGCATGACCCCAATTTTATCCCATTCATCTATGATAAACAGTGAATTATATTTGGATATTAAAGGCCATATTGAAAAAATGAGCATATTATGTTATTTATATTCAAAGGATGGTATGACCCCAATTTTATTCCATTCATCTTTCATAAACCACAGTGTATCAAACTTTACTAAACGTTTTCATAGTTTTTGCATTTTTCTAATCATATAAGGTCGGGGAAAAGTTTCTTCATGTTTTTTATACAAATGCAAGACATTTTTAGGGTTCCGTAGTCAACTAGGAACCCTTATAGTTTCGCCATGTCTGTCTGTCCGTCTGTCCGTCCTCGCTTAATCTCTGTGACCGTTAGCACTAGAAAGCTGAAATTTGGTACCAATATGTGTATCAATCACGCCGACAAAGTGGTAAAATAAAAATTGGAAAAAATGTTTTATTAGGGTAGCCCCCCTATATGTAAAGTGGGAAGTGATTTTTTTTTAATTTCAACCCTTACGTGTGATATATTGTTGGAAAGGTATTTAAAAATGAATAGGGGTTTACTAAAATCATTTTTTGATAATGTCAATAATTTCAGAAATAATCGCTCCAAAAGTAAAAAACAATGTGTCCCCCCCCCCTCTAACTTTTGAACCATAGGTTTAGAAAATATGAAAAAAATCTGAAAGGTAGAACTTTATAAGGACTTTCTAGGAAAATTATTTTGAACCTGGATGGAAACAGTTTTTGTACAAAAAAGATAAAAAGTTGTACAAAATAATTTCTGGACTAAGTTTGTAGTATAATCGTTTAAGCAGGCATTTTTTTTAACTTCGTTTACATATTTTATTATCCTGAACGTATCTTTTTTCAAACAAAAAAAGAATTATTAAAATCGGTTCTCGCAATCCAAAATTACCATCGAAAACTTCTGGCACGTCTATGTATTAATTAGTAACCCAATTCCCCGAGAGATGGCGCTGTAGGTACTTATTACATTGGGTCGGGTATTATCGAATTGTTCGGTTGGTCTATCCTTGGCATCGCATGTCGCGGAGCGTGCAATGTTGCACGCTCCATGTTCGCGCACGTACCCACTACCGGGAGCAGTTGCAGGAGCGCGGAGCGCTGCTGGAGCGCGAACATAATGGATACCCACCTTTAAACTCATAAGTGGGAACACTTATTGTGACGGACGGGAAACTACGGAACCCTACACTGAGCGTGGCCCGACACGCTCTTGGCCGGTTTTTTTAGTTTAATTACATCTAATTATAATATTGTCAGAAATTAATCTCAAAACAATTTCAAAAATATAATATTACTTTTGTTAGAAATTATTCTAGAGGTTAATTGTTAAAAATAATAAAAGTGTGAGAGCGGATGTTCAACTTGCTCTCTTGCTTACGCAATTAATCACTATCCCCTTATGCCTGTTGCAGAGGATTGATTTCCCTTTTACCTTTTTTGTGTCTTGTTATAATTTTCTGGCAGGCCTATAATTTTGTTACTTATTGTAATATTACGATATTTAAGTAAGAGTGCCTTCGATTTGCAAATTTTTTTATAGAATAAGGGTGACAAACGAGCACAAAGTCCATCTGATGTTAAGTGGAAGCTGTGTCCCATATGCATGTACATCGATGAAGACTCAAAAGTGCCGTAAGAGGCGGCAGGGGAAGTTGAAACTGTTGATGTGCAGCAACATCTTCCTGATAACAACTCGGACTTTGACGGCTCCTTGGCGCAGTAGCTTAGCAATGAGCTACTGCACCAGAAGAAATAGAATGATATAGCACTGAGGGCCGCGGGTTCGAATCCCGTACGTAACAAGTATTTGTATGGCCTACAAATAATTGTTCCGGGTTTGGATGTTTGTCCTTGTGCAATTTATGTTTGTAAACTGCCTCCGCGATACGGGAGAAAATCCTACTGTAGGGGTAACGTTTAAAAAAAAGAAAAGAAAAAACTCAAATAATTTAAAAAAAACTGCGGTTGACAATCCGCTCGCTAAGCGTTAACTGTGGCAAAATCTCCCCTACTAAGTAATCTATGGGGGGAGGCCTATGTTTATCAGTGGACTATAATAGGCTGCGATGGATGGATGGAAGAATCAAAATGCAGATGCGTTGTCACCCCTGAGGACTAAGATGGAATGCCTCGTATCCTGTAAAAGGCTCTCCACTTCGTTACAGTCACCATACGGAACACAGCAGCATTAAGCTGCTATTTTACGCAGGGTATTCTGTGAGAGCGTGGTACTTCCACAGTCGAGCCGACACATTCATGCTACAACCATAATACAATTGCAGCGTGGCTCGATAATGATAGAACCTTTTGCAATATTACTATATATCGCCGAGTAATTGATATATTGTTATTTATATTAACCTTTTTTATAATTATCAAATATCTCAAATACACGCAAACTGTCGAAGCCCTTAAACGAAGTCAGCTTTTAAACGAATTGATTATACATAATATAGTTATCGATTAGCGTGCAAATTCTTGCATGTCTCCGTTTTCACAAATGTATTCCGTGATTTATTTATTCACTTCAGGCTTTATCTTATAAAGACACGCAAGTTTAGTTTTATAATTTATATAATAAGCGTATTTTTTGTTTTTGTAGATAAATTTTGCAATTTAAATGTGCTTGACGTTAGTTTAGCTGAAAATACATCTAGTGATTTTTTTTTATATTTACGCGAATTCTAATAATCAAAATCCAATGTAATTTAGACTTTTTTCTGATTCATACCGCTCGCTCCGTATCACCACAGTGTAAAAAGTGACTTAAAACTGTGGTATGACCGTATCGTGCTTTAAAGATAGTTGCAAGTCTTGGAGGCAATTGCCTGCATTTCCTTTTTGAAATATTGTTTCGGACGATAACGTTTTCATTACCCTAAACTTTTACGAAATGAGACAATTTTGGTCTCATTCAATTCAATATACTTTAATCTAAGTCTGTAAGTTTTTTGTAGTAATTCAATGTAGTTTGATTCAAATAATCATATATATATATATATATATATATATATATATATATATATATATATATATATATATATATATATATATATATATATATATATATATATATATATATATATATGTATATATATATATTAAAACCAAAAATAAATATAGATATTTAGATGCTAATAATAATCACTTATATCATACGTAATAGTTTTTTAAAGTAAAAAAGTACGGACCCAGTTTTTTATTATATATACGACTATGTTTACATTGGGGAAAACATTATCAATTTTTTATTACAGTCTCACAATCCTCTTAAAGTAAAAGCCATAATTTAACAGTACGTGAGCAACCCGGGTCCGATGCACGCCGACACCAATGAAATTGTTGATGATTGGAATTTTATATATTGATTTACTACGTACTCGGTGATAAAGGAATACATCATATTAAGAAACTTACATATCTGCAGAATAAATTTATATATTGTGGACTTTTAAAACCTTTAGTAAATGGAAGCCCGTCTGAAATTCCCGTTCAATGTTCACATCTATTGTTTACCTATTCTGTGCATTTATTACTTTACTCGCGTGCACAGCTTACAGTAAAAAATAAAATCAATTAATAGGTTTAACGGAAGAATCATGTTGCAGTGTATTATAGCTGAAGCACGAATGGGTCAACTCGCCCGGAAAAAGATTACGCCCGCACATCATAGCATGTTTCGTATAGTGGGTGATGAGAACCGGAGATCTTTTTGAAGATACCTAGGCCTTTTATTTTAGTCGTCAATGGTTACAACGCTTCTGCATTTTGATCTGAATTTAAGCATAAATGTAGGTGTAGATTACAGAATACATTTACTATAAGGCGGACTGTGTAGCCTGTCTGCAACAGACTTCAAATAAAGGAGGCTGTAGATGTGTTTTCATCCCTGAGAACTAACGTGGAACGTCTCACAATCTGTGATTATAATGGCAAAAAATCGATATATCGATACGAGTATATACAAAAATAAGCGAAATAGCACTGACTCACTCACTCATCACGAGTTCTCCAACTGTGCTCTGTGACATACCTTGGAAGAGGCCTAAGTTCAGCAGTAGAAGAGCTTTAATGATTATGATGATGAAACATTGTCGGCCTTATTATAAAAAATAGTTTATAGATAATAATTATTCTCAGATTACATAAAGACAGCAACCAATATTTATTTACTGTTCGATGCTGTAATGCACACTTACAGCATCATACAAAAAATAAAGCCAACATCACTTAACCTACGGTATTTTGTTCACCTTGCATTTACAACGATTTTTGTCCTTGACTGAAAGGGGCAGGTAGAATTCCGTTTGTAAACCGACGTCAAGCCGAGACTGAGACGTACAGACTACAGACAAAGTGTTTCCTTGATATGTGTTATAGCAATAACGTGCTAACTTCTGATAATGAGTTTACAAGAGAATAGACCGGATATAGACCAACATCAACCTTTTTTAACTACCGTCATGCATCGTCAGAAAAAATAACCTTCTATCGTATTTTAAAAAAAACTTTCTACACAGCCAATATGGCATATTATTTTTTTTAATTCAGAATGACAAAGGAATATACCTATACGGTCCAACTGATAGTAAAAGGATGCTTTAGAACATAGACACCCAAAATAATCCTTTACTAGTAATCTAAATGAATATGCGTCGTAACCCCTGACGAGTTTATTGAAAGGCCTCGTTGCCAGTTAAAAAGGACTTTGGTTCTCGTCGCTAATTATATGTAACACAGTAGCCTTAAACTGTCATAAAATTTTTTATTTGACAAAAAAGGTTTATTATAATATAACACTACGTAAATTTTTATATGACAATTAAGGCTGATCATCGCAACAGTAGAGAGGCCCAGAGGATATAGGGCTAATGAAAAAGAAGAAGACGAAATACTAAGTTACGGTTAAAGCCGAGCAAAAGCTTACTACGGGACAAAATCCTCTCCTACCTCATTGGGAGGATATTTGCCATATGCCAGATATTTGACATACCAACCACAGTTTTTATTTTTATTTATTGTTAGGAATGCATTATGTATTCCTAACAATGTATTATAGACAATGTATGACAGCAATGTATTAAACATTGCTGTCTACGTTCTGTTTGTTGCCCTCTGTCGTCTCTTACGACGCAGTGGATACTATTACACCGTCACGACGCGGTCAATACTGAGTAAATGTTAACGTTATTTTCAATCTCTAATCTATTCAAAAATAATATTTTACATGTATTATAGAACTTTTTACGTGGTAGAGCCACGCTGCAGGTATATTATAGTTGTAGCACGAATGTGTCGGCTCGACCGGGGCAGGACCACGCTCTCACAGAATTCCAGCGTAAAATAGCAGCATAATGCTGCTGTGTTTCGTATGGTGAGTGTAGAGAACTGGAGACCCCTTTTACTGGAATCGAGGCATTCCTTCTCAGTCCTAAGGGGTTACAACACATTTGCATTTTGATCTTTAATTGAGGATAAATGTGGATGTCTATGACGGGCCACAGCATTCACTTACCATCAGGTGGACTATGTGCTCGTTTATCACTCAATGCTATAAAAAAACGCATGTAAAACTTCAAAATTGCTATAACTTAGCTAAGAGAATGTAGCACGAGAACTTCGAATAAATCAAAGTTAGTAAGGAAAAAATTATTGGTATCCACATTCGGGCGGCCCATAAAAAGTTTCGCATTTCGGGCATACCGTATACCTGTCAAAAACGCTGTTCTTATTTATGGTTCCGATTGTTTCCTTGACACTTTGTGGAATTTCGCAGATCGATGATAACTACCGACTAAGTGTGAAGTAGCTTTATTTAATGCCCTCGGAACCTCTCGGGAAGGAAACGCGGAAGTCGTAGATTGCGTTTAATTTTTAAATTGACGTTTTTCTAAACCTAAATACAAACTTCTTTATAATATTTGAAATTTTTATAGGTTATTTCATCTTTTATGACATATCTACACCTTCCCCAGCCCACGTCGGATATTGCAATGAGTATATATACAGATTTTAGGTCAGTTATAATGGGGTTGACACTTGACATGTTCACAAACAAGAATCCCTAAATAAATACATTAAAAAGAATATAATAAATAAAGTTGTATTAAAAATAGTTATTATAGCAAGAAATACATGGATGACAATAATGGGATGAGGTTATTGCTACCAAGCCAATTCTAATTTGATATGTATAAGTTATTTAACTGTACAAGAGTTTATTGTAATTTGTTTCTTGTTTTACAAAATAGTTCCGCTGGTTGCTTTCAAAGGGTTTCGCTGAAGCTAAAGCTATATTTGGCTGCATCACGAATGGGTCGGCTCGACAGGGGAAGTACCGCGCTCTCACAGAATACCAGCGTGAAAAAGCAGCTTAATACTGCTGTGTTTCGGATGGTGAGTGTAGAGAACCGAAGACCTTTTTTACTGGTAAGGTTAAACTCTACCTTAGTGACAAAACATCTACATTTTGATTCTTAGTAGAAACTACATATATAGGACGTGTAATGTCCTCCTCCAGATCGAATTTCGGCCACGGCGGCCTGCCTCAAAGAAGGCTAGCCATCGGCGCAGGACAGGATTATAGTGCCCTAGTGTATGCGCAAGCACAGGCGCACTCTCTATTCCCTCACCCTCATAATCAGATGGGGCGGTAAACCGACACGACCGGAGACCAATGACTTTACGTGCTTTCCGAGGCACGGAGGTGAGACACGGCCAACTCCCTGACTCCGAGGAACTACTAAGAATTTCTTGACGGAAGAACTCAATAATTAAATTTTTGGCCTGACCCGAGATTTGAACCCGGGACCTCATGATTAGCAGTCGCACTACTACAACCACTAGACCAACGAGGCAGTCAAGCAAGGCAGTAAGCGTGTACGTATGGGTCAACTTACCATCAGGATTGTGTGACTCTTATTCTATAAAAGAAACATAGGTATTTTTCTGAAACATTAGTAAATGAGTATAACGTATAATATGTACTGAATAAAAAACTCTGTTTCCTTGTTTATAAGAAAATAATTTGAAAAAGCCTCACCACGCTGAGAGTATCGGTGAGCTTGGTCGGTATTCAGAGACAATCACGACAATAAACTCAAACGTCACGTTCAAAATTTGTGGAACAAGGATGGCCTACACTCAACAAATATTTTGACAATGTTGAGTTTTGGAGACGATATTCTGACTCTATTGATAACGCTCCCCTTCAGGTTACGGGGCCTCAGTTCAGCATTTTCACAAGGACATGCCGACAACAATTGGACACAAGGGCCCCCGATCCTGGCGAGACTGGATTTGCACGCGAAAATTGTTATCTCCTCTTTTAGTCCGCTATACTTCTTCAAACAGTAACAATGGCAATGATTATTTTCACAAGTGGCCAAAATCCCATACATCCCAAAATGGATATATTCCAACTCCGTTGTTCTTTTCCTCTTTAATGACCCTCACCGATTGCTTCACAGGAGAATATCAGCTGTACTTACAACGCTTGGCAACCGAATTGGCAACAATTTTTTTATTATTTTGGGTTGTTAGGAGGAAGATGCTGTTACCTGTCTCTTGTTTTATTTATTTATTTAAACACTTTATTTATGCCATGTGGCATTTTCTACCGGCCAAGCTTGGTTGAGTTTTCTTCTGTCGTCTCTTTCAACATACACTGAATGATCCACATCATAAGATAAGATGAGATAAGATATTTTATTTACTAAAATATTTGTGATCATTGTAGTGGATTTAATTACGCCGCCACTACACGTTAAATACTTATGTGATATCTACTCTTATTTAATTTTACATTTTATTTTAGTAATTTTGTAATCGAATTGATATTTAGGTTCTATTCTATCCTTTTCGGGGTTCCATAGTTAAATAACAAGAAAACCCTTATAGTCCGTCCGTCAGTCCATCCTCGGTTTTACTCAAAGATCCTAAGTGCTACGAAGCTGTAGTTAGGCACAGTTATAGATATTAACTACGCCTATAAAGTCGTCAAATAATATCTTGAATTTGTTTTTTTGGATTTCCCATACAAGTACGCGGGCGACCCTCACGCTTTATGGTGGTGGTTTAGGGGAGGGTTCATTATGGTCATGTATATCGTATTAGAAGTAGATTTTATTTTTTCAAAATCGAAAAGTTTTTTTAATCTTTTTGAATACCGCTCTCTATAAGTCTGCTTGGAAAATGAATCCATAATTTGGGCACATTTTTAGTCATTATAGATAACAAGAAGTACGGAGCTCTACATTGTGCGTACTACGCACAATGTAGAGCTCAGTTTTTGATTTAAGTATTAAAGACAGTTAATTGAAAAAGCTCCTATTTAAAAAAATTAGAGGTGAATAATAAATATATAAATATATAATAATTAATAAAAATATTCAGCGCGTTAACGAGTACCTAACATTACTTTTGTAAGTAGAAATTCACATAACGTCAATTTATGTTAGAAACCGGAAAACGTTTAGACGAGTGTAGTTCCCGTATTAATAACAAGTATATGAGATTTTTAAACAAGCTCATTATTTTTCTTTTAAGTAATACTTACATAAAGGTAATTTATCAAAAGACTTTAAATTCTGAAAAGAAAAATCCCTTCATTGACATAAATATTTCTATTAAACGTAATATCTATACGAATGAGTGAAGAGTATAAAGTTCAAGTAACTGCTTATTTAATATAGATTAGGAATGATTCGATACAAGTAAGTAATCGATACTTTTCTTTCGGTACCAAATAATTTTAGTATCGAATGCATTTGAGTTTGAGTTTGACAAACATTGATTATTTGAGAGGCAACTAAAGGAATTATTAATAACATAATATTTACAAACATAATGCATACCTATCCGTATGTATTATGTTTGTAAATATTATAACTACTTATATAACTAAATGAGACTTAGCTGTTAAACAAAAAGACACTGACAACCCTGCAACTCGCGCGGCACGGGAGTTATCCTACTATTCTGTTTTACTATGCTAATAGTGAACGCATCCTTGCGCCGCCAATACACTAATCCGGCGATCCAAATATTAAAAACAATTACTGTATTTGGGAAATTTTTCTAAAACTATTTTTTTCTGAAGAAAGCTAAACTTATGTTCATACTTAATTGTATTGTATATTTAAAAAATAGTACCAATGATAAGCATTTCATTAGACTATAATTATGAACTATCTCGCAATTTTTGGAGTGAAAACTCCTTTAGAATCATTGCGATTTGAAAGTCGATTAAACGAAAAAGCGATACTAAAAAGAGACGAACATTATATACCCACATCTATAGGATTTAGCCTGCAAGAGAATGAGATAGAATATTATATTAAATTAGTCGTGTTTAGGCCATCTAGCGTCTATTTTACGTAATATCTTGAAAGTTAACCTTTTTTTTTGATAACATATCTTTACCTATAAAATGAAGTAGACTGTGGTATTACAAAGCAATTTTAAAGTTTGGTTATTATCGGAAGGTTTTACGTCTGAAAACTAAAACTAAAACTGAACAAATGATTTTTTGAACTTGAAGAAAGTATCGATATGAGTAAGTATCGATACTTTTGAGAACTCAAATGAGTAGTATCGCAAAACGATGCGAGAAGCGAGAACTACTCATATGAGTAGGAATCGATGTTTTGGTGATATCGGGACATCCCTATGATAGATAATAAAACCTTTTTTTCTAGAAAAGATGTAATCACCATACAGGAAATCATGGTTCGTTTATAGTGTAACTCAAAATAAAACACACACTAAAAACAGTAAAGTAGGTTACCGTGCAACAACCTGAATGTGTTATTAGCGCCGGTTATGAGTAATAACATAAAAGTACAAGGTATTTGTAAACGTAAATAAACAATAGCACGAAATCTTTCCCGCCATTTCGCTCACCATTACAATGAAAATAAAATCTCACGAACCAAAACGAGCGAAGAATGTTCACTATAGCTTCGCCTTGTACGTACCTGTTACTTGGAATTTGTGCAGTGTAGATAGTAAAGCTGCGCTTGTGTGGAACCGGTCTCGTCAGCTGACAAAACTGAATTTGTAAAATGGCGGCCACACCGTGAGAGGCGCAAACTTCTACTGATAACAAAATCTTATCCCGCGTGTATTTAATATAATAATTGTTTACTAATGATTGATTAACAGATAGATATGGTTAAATAAGGTTAGATGAAAGTTGTAATCCAATTAATATTATTTTGTTAAGTTTTGAAGATTAGAGATTTAAGCGTATTAAGAGTTCTATTGTTTTCAGTAATTTATATGGTTTATCTGCTTACAGCCGCTATAATCTGAATGTAATAAAATGTAATATTACGCTTGTATTTAGGGTTGCCAGATGTTCGGGACTCGTCTGGATTCTCCCGACACTTCAAATGATCTCCAGACAAATAGCTTTTCGGAAAGTTAACGTTAATGGCCTTTCAGTTAATAAAAGCTGAGTTAGTAATTAGATTGAACTTTGAAGTAAATTGTTTTTGAAACAGAAATAAAACTTTTTTATTCAATGTAGAATATAACAATACTTATTGAAAGTCACTTTTTTCATTTACCACTGGTTCGCAAAAAACACCTCTGTCCTGGGAAGAACCAGCAAGAAACCCAGCGGGAATATTTTTTTTCTAATAGTAGCTTACATTTTAAATTTTAAATCTTTTCTGAATACTACAAAAGGATCCAAATTCATGGACTCTAGTAAAGTCCAATGACAAATATATGTGGCAACCTTAAAATAAGGTGTACTTAAATCAGTTTTTTTGTGGCTTCCTCTCAAAAAATAAACTTTATTTTTAATATTTATTTCTTCCGACAATAACCCCAAAAATCCCGTCATTTTCAAAACTTGTCCAGATATTTCGGTCTTCCGATCTGGCAAACCTACTTGTATTATAAAATATCAATTATGTATTCATCGTCGAACAATCGCTGTGACAATATTTAATCGTTCTTATCTATTCGTAATTGCTCGTTATATTATTTTGTTGGCATAGAGACTTTGTTGTTATATTACTTTGGGAGTTATATATTTTAACCTCTAGAAGTTCGCAGTTGGATATGGGTCACTCCCATTTCAGAGAGGATTTGTAGATACTAACCGTTTCACGTGGTAAGCGGATTAACTATCGTAGTACAGGTAGGAATACCAGATTGGAAGACCAAAATATCCGGACAAAGTTTGAAAATGTCGGGATTTTGGGATAGTTCTCGGGAGAAATAAATATTGAAAATAAAAATGTAAAATATAACGTACTTTTTTTTAAATCTTTGGACGTAACATTATACACACATAACTAGTGTAAGTCTCCTAAATGTTTAGGATGCCACATGTATTTGGCATTGAACTTTACTGAGTATACCAACCGGGATCTAAAAGATCCCGGTTGGTATACTCAGTATTCAGAAAATATTTGAAAGTCAAACAATTCACTTCAAAGTTCAGTAGACAGCAGATAATTAGAATTATTAATAAGCTTTTACTAAATCAGAAGCAGCTGTGATGTGAAGAGAAGCTGTTTGTCTGGAGATTTTGCATTTCGTCGGGAGTCTGGAGATCATTTGAAATGTCGGAAGAATCCAGACGAATCCTAACCATCTGGCAACCCTAAGTACAAGACGTCTCGCATCTTTGGCGCTCTTCCCCGTCACTGGTCAGGGTATTTTACGTCTGACGAAAACGAGATGATTATAATATTGTTACTGTTATATCACCATCTAACAAAAGCCTACAGAGCGAAATGGAGTGATGAATTTTCTTATACCGTCACTACACGGCAAACTTACGGTTAATATGTTAATATTTATAATTATTTCGGTTAGTATGGTCACTTTCTTATAACTCAAAAACTACAGCCTTGTTGGCATTGAAGGATGTATGATACGATAGCTCTTCATCTGTCATTCAAATAAAAAAGTGACAAAAGGGCGCTGCTTTATCGACGCCATTTTGACAGTCGATATTATAGTAAACATTTTAGTCGATTTTAGTATGGTGTAATGTACTTAGTTTGTTTTTCAGTAGATTTTTCGAAGTGTCATAATTATTGTGAAAGCTTGTTTTTTTTTCTTATTATATTAGTTATAGTATACGACTTTATGTTTTTGTCTCTGCCCTACTCCTAGGTTTGGTTTAATACGACGGCAAGGCTTAAGGTGACCATATTTATAGAACCATATTACCCTCACGTACCTTAATTATTATCATCATTACAGGCAATCAAGAGGCCACTGCTGAACATAAGCTTTCCCCATAGATTCCCACGATGATGTGTGGTAGCGGATATACTTACGAAAAATGATAAGGTACTTTAGTCGTATGCAAGTTACAAAATGCACAAAACATTTTAATTATTTAAAAGTAATGTTCGTATAGTTTTACAATATTTACTAACCACTACTAGCTTTTATAGTGGTCTTTGGGCAAAATAATCGAACATCACTTTAAACTTTTTTCTTTCGAAAATTATAAGCGGAAAATTTCGTAGAAAAATAATTAAATCAAAATAGAATATTTATTAATTGTAGATGCTCGTGTATGAGAATGTTAATAAATGGAGCGGGTTTGCTGGCGGGATGTTAACTGGAGAGCATACAGTAGCAGTTAGATGAGCAATAAATAACACTTCTTGAGAGTTTCTTCTTATTTATTTTCTTGATTCCTTATTATTACATTGCCGGATTTGGAATGTTTTACCACAAAAAACACCCCTTTTTTATAGGCAGCTGTGACCAATCAGAATTAAGAAAATTTGCACGCGGCACTAATGAATTTGCACATTGCCCGTCGACCAATCACTGCACAGAACAACCTTTTCTAAGAGAAATTTACAATTTTCTTTAATAAGTGTGGTAAAACATACCTTACAATATTTTTATTCATTCCTGACAATAGATATGGCTTATCTTTATTATTTCGAATATAGAACATTCATATAACCTTTAATTTATACTTGTAAAAAATAAAAATAGTTGCGCGGTCTCCTCACGGTTTAGTTCCGGAGTAGCTAAGCTTTTTTGCTCAACATACAAGTAGCGCCGCCAGGCGGCAGGAATTCACAACGCTTATTACGATAACACTATGCTTAAGACTCTATACAGAACATATTTCAACTTCTTATTAAATTAAAATCTATTTCTATAATGAGTAATTAGATTACATAAGAGATTAACTGACATATTATCGTGTTATATTACTATAAGAGAAAGAGAATTAAACAAATCATTAAATTTACACTTAAATGTTAATATCTTTAATACAACTCTTTAAAATTGTGATAAAAGAAAGTTCTAATAGGTAACTAAACTTATATCTTGTTTTAAACATTCTAATTAAACCTAAATAAGCAATTAGATTTATATTTTCGTTATGTAGTTTTTTAAAATAATAATTTGAAGCTAATATAAGTTATTATTTTACTCTCTTGGTATTAATGCTATTAGTTTTCATACTTAGTTTAAATTACAGATAAGAAACAATTGAGATTAAACGTTTAAATTCACTTTTCATTTCTAACACTTAGTTTTATATAACAATTAAGATTAAATGTTTTTAAATTCACTTGTCGTCGCTAATATTCTCCCCCACGGTGCGTAGCACTGCATCTTCTGGAGGCGACGACTCCGCTGGCACCAGCACGATGACACGTCGAGTTGGACGGCGAAGTATTCCACCTGATGTCCGCACGTCCAGCACTCTGGTTCTTCCGTCTGGTCCGGGATAGGTTTTGATAACTTCTCCGTGAGGCCATGAGTTTCGTAGTAACGTAGAGTCCACTATTAATACAATGTCTCCTTCTCTTGGCTCTCTGGTTTCTCCCCTCTCGAGTTTCCTTGGCATCAGGAGCGGTAAATATTCTTTAATCCATCTTTTCCAGAAGTGGTCCGCGAGTCTTTGAGTGGTTCTCCAGTTTGCTTTTCCGATGAGCTCTGTGTCACTGAACTCTCCCGGCGCCATCGCTCCGCATGATCTTCCCAGTAGAAAGTGATTCGGTGTTAGGCTCTCCTCGTCTTCTGGGTCCATGCTGATCGGGGTGAGAGGTCTCGAATTGACGATATGTTCAACCTCGGTCATTAGCGTATGGAGTACCTCCTCGGGCGGGCTCTTTTCGTTGAGAGCTACTGCTAGCGCCGTCTTGACTGTTCGTACGAGTCTCTCCCAGGCGCCTCCCATATTCGGTGCGCCCGGGGGGATGAACTTCCACTTGATGCCTTTTTCTTGCGCGGCTTCTTCTAACTCCCTTTTTGCCCCGAAGAAGTTAGTACCGTTGTCGCTGAATATAGTTTTCGGGGTCCCTCTTCTGGCTGCCATTCGTCGGAGTGCCATGATCATTGAGCTAGTGCTGAGAGAAGGTACTAGCTCTAGATGTACTGCTCTGGTAGTGAGGCAAGTGAATAAAGCTCCCCAGCGCTTCTCAGTTCTTCTTCCGACGGTGACTTGCATCGGCCCGAAGTAGTCTACGGCTGTGCAGGAGAACGGGAACTGATGATGCTGTAGTCTCTCGCTCGGTAGATCTCCCGTCGGGGGTATCTCTGGTGAACTCTTCTTTGTCTTCCACCACCATTGACAGCTGTATGCGACCGTTTTTAAAATTGCTCTTAATTCCAAGATCCAGAATTTTTGACGAATTTCGTTCATCACTGTAGCAGTGTTTCCGTGAAGGAATTCCTTATGATAATATTGTATTATTAAACGAGTTATTTTTTGTTTCCCGTCTAATACGATAGGATTCATCCTTCTTTCGTTTTTTTCGTGGAATTTCATTATCCTACTCCTTAATTTGATGATTCCGTCGTCTCCAATGTAAACGTCGATTTTCTTAAGTCGACTTGAGTTTTCTAGAGGTTTTTCTGTCTTCAATCTTCTTATGTCTGACGCAAAACTGTCGCTCTGGCTTATTTTCAGTAGTAATTCTTCGGCCTTCTTTAGGTGCTCTTCTTCTAGGGGTAGGTATAGGCGCTTATTTTCGTTTTTGTTGGTCGACGGGTTTGAGGCTTGTGCTTCTTTCTTCTGGGTTTTTTGTTGTGGTTTCCAAGGCTCATCTTTCTGGCGCGTGGCAGGGGTGGTCGCTTTACGGCTCTTCTTTAATAGGTAGTGTGTAAAGGCAACCACTCTGGCTGTAGTGCGCAGTAGTCGCTCCCAGCTCGAGAACCTTTCCGGGTTTAAAAGGGTGTCTTCTGCTGCCATCGTTGCCTACACCTTTTGTTTGTTCTTCTCTTCTGGCATAGTACTTTCTGGTTTGAAGTCGTGAAATGGCCATTCTTCTTCTGGTTGACGGAGAAATGACGGGCCTTTGAACCATCTGGCGTTATGGTCGAATTCGATTGGGGTTCCCCTTGTGGCGTCGTCCGCTGGGTTCTCCTTAGTTGGTACCCATCTCTAGTCTTCTGGTTTGGACTTCTCTTCGATCTCGGCGAGTCGGTTGGCCACGAAAGTTTTGAATTTTCTCGGTTCTGACTTTATCCACTGCAGTACTGTGCTGGAGTCGGTCCAGTAAATCTTTTTCGATATTTCGAGCTCTGACTCTTCTTCAATTGTAGCGGCTAGCCTGCTTCCGAGTAAAGCTGCTTGTAGCTCTAGCCTCGGAATTGATACTGGTTTTGTCGGCGTTACTCTTGCTTTGCCGGCGATTATGGAGACATGGACTTTTCCTCCGGGCTGGACTATTCTCCAGTAGATTACTGCTGCATAGGCCTCTTCGCGACGCGTCGTTGAATGTATGTAACTGTCCTTTTCTGCCTTTGGGCGAGACGCATCTCGGGATCTTCAGCCTTGTTAATGTTGATACTTCCTCTAAGTATTTCGTCCAGGCTTCCATTTGTTGTTCGTTAATTGGTTCATCCCAGTCTATTTTCTTTCGCCAGATGTCTTGGATTAGTTTCTTTCCTTGTATTAGAACCGGCGTTGCAAAACCCATTGGATCGAAGGTGGACATCACTGCGCTTGTGACTTCTCTCTTCGTTGGAGTTCTTCTGCCATCTTGCAGGTCCTCCGGCGTGTTGCGTAACCCGAAGTTGAAGGCTAATGCATCTTCTTTTACCAGCCATCTTAGTCCCAGAGTCTTCTCTTCTTTAGTCAGTTGTAAAGAGTTTTCTTTATTGGTGTCTTCTACTTCTGATATTACCCCTGAATTGTTACTGGCCCAACCCTTCAGATGAAAGTTTGCTCTTGCGTGGATGTCTTTCACTTCTTTGGATATCTTCTTTGCTTCGGTTGTAGACGCGAAGCTCTGCAAATAGTCGTCCATGTAATGGTTTCTCTTAATTGCTTTCACTGCTTCGGGATGAGTGTTCTTAAATTCTTCTGCGTTCTTATTCATTACGTATATCGCTGTTGCTGGTGATGACGCTGCTCCAAAGATGATTGAAGATATTCTATACTCATCAGGCTTGCCGGTTCTTCGGCTTCCGCGCCACAGGAACCTGAGACTGTCTCGGTCGTCTTCTCTAACTTTGACTCGGAGGAACATGTCTTGTATGTCGGCCATGACGGCTACCGGTCCCTCTCTGAAGCGCAAAAGTACTCCAATTAGCGATTGTAACAGGTCTGGGCCCGAGACAAGGCGTCGTTGAGGCTCTTTCCTTCATGTTTGGCAGCTGCGTCGAACACTATTCTCAGCTTCTTCTTAACTGGATGCACAACAGCGAAGTGGGGCAAGTAGAACGTTCTTCCTTTGTTGGAGGTTTCTAGAGCTATCTCTGCGTATCCTTTTTCGATCAGACTCAGGATCTGTTCGTCGTAGTGCTTTCTTGCTTCTTGGTCTTGATCCAGTTCCTTTTCGATGCTGACCAGGCGTCGGACTGCCTGATTGTAATTGTTGGGTAGGGTTTCGTCTTCTTTTTTCCACAGGAGTCCTGTTTCATATTGACCGCTTGGTAGTTTCTTCGTAGTTTTTTCAAGGGTTTCTAATGCTCTTCTATCGCTTTCGTTGGATGGCGATCGACTCTGGATCCCGAGGGACTCTAGCTGAAAGTGTTCTCGGACGATATCTTCTATGTCTTCTTCGCCAGTTGTCGCTCTGCCATAATGAGTGAATTTTACTGTGGCGGTTGCTCCTGTTTCACATCCGTGTAACACCCACCCTAAGTTCGTGAGGGAGGCTACAGGATCTGATGGTTTGCCCTTCTTCAGCTTTCTCGTCACTATCAGTCCCCAATTGTCTTGGCCTATCAGTAGCTTGGGTCTCTCGGTGACGTAGAAGAGTTGATTTTCAATTGCTTTCAGGTGCTCGCAGTTTCTCACGGTGTCCTTGTTTATGCATTGTTCAAACAGCTTCAGGTCGTCGATGGTTCTCGCTACGATAGTCCTCTTTTCTTTTCTATGAGCCCCTTTTATTTTGAACTCGATCTTCTGTGAACTATCTTTTCTTAAGACTTTCCCGCCGACGGTTTCGATCGTGAGTTTTTCTTTCTTTCCTTCGACTCCGATTTTCTCAGCAATTGATGCGTCTAAGAGCGTGACCGTTGACCCTTCGTCTAGTAGTGCTAATACGCGAACTTGTCCTTTTGGGCCATAGAGGTTCACGGGGATCATCTTTAGGTAGGCCTTTTCTTCTCCTTTGGCGCTATGAATTGAGGCGACCTTTTCTTCTGAGGTGCTACTGATGTCTTTTGCTTCTTTTTCTATCGGTGCCGGTGGTTTGTCAGAATGTAAGATGGTATGATACCATCTTTTACACAGCTTGCAGACTGGTGCTTTACAGTTGATCCTTGAGTGCCTGAATCGAAGGCACTTGAAACATATCTTTGCCTTCTTGGTCATATCCCATTTTCCATTCAGGTTGGCTTCTTTGAACTTTTTGCATTCTAGTGCGAAGTGTTCTTCCTCACAGAACGGACATGACTTCCTATATTTTTCTTTTGACGCTTCTTGTACCAAAGAACGGGTTTTCTTATTCCTCTTCTTTGTTCTGAGGACGCTTCAGGCGGAGCGAAGTCTCCGCACATGTCGGCTTCTGTTTCTAGGAACGCTTCAACAAGTAATAGCTCCTGAATTTCCTCATCTCTTCTGCTTCTGTGGTAGGCGAACCAACGGAACTTCATTGACGTCGGCATCTTGTCTACTATAACTCTCAGCGCTTCAGGTGAACTGAGATACTGCGGTTTCTTCAGGGCTTTGATTGTCTCAACTGCGTTCTTTACTTTGCTTGCAAATATGCATATATCGCTCGGGTTCTCGCCGACTCTTGGGAGGTTCTTCATTTTTTCTAGTTCTGCTAATGCTAGTGCTCCAGGTCTTCCGAATCGTGCTTCCAGTCCCTTGATCACTTCGCGTGGGTCTTCGGCGGTGAACAGCGGGCTTTGGACGGCTTCTCTAGCTTTTCCTTGGATTGCTATTCTAAGGCGCGCTAGGTTCTGATTGTTACTGAAAGAAGCGGCCGTATCCTCGTATGGTCTTTTGAAGACTAACCATTCTTCACAGGCCCCGTTGAAGTGAGGGAGTTCGAGGTGCTTTGGTGAAACGGTGTCACGTGATTTTTCGGATAGCTTTAGTATGACTGAAGCTAGTTCCTGGATGTCACTCTTCTTTTCTTCTGCCTCTATTGGTTTGTGGTTCTTATTAGGCATGTCTCCGGTCTGGATGAACCAGCGTTCGACTTCTCGAGTTCGTTCGAACAGCTCTTCTCCGGCACCATCTTCTTCTTCTGACTCCGCGGTGAGAAGTTCTAATTCCGCTTGAGCAACTTTTGACCGAGCTTCTGCCAGTTCTAGTTCCCTTAATGCCATTGTCATTTTTGCTTGCGCTTCTGCTCTCTTCCTATGCGACGAGCGAACGGAAAATGTGTCTGGATCGCGGGTCGTCTCCTTAGGGTGAGGCTGCTGCAGACTCTTTTCTCTGGACGTTGGTATGCTTCCCTCGTTCAGACATGTCTTCACTGCGATACTTCTTTCTTGAATCTGCGGCGTTGGATGACTCTCTTCTTGGTGAGGAACTGACGCTTCGATGGTGCGGGTCGGGGGGGTGGTATGGGTTACGTCCCCCGATGTTGATTCTTTTCCGGCAATGTTCTTATTAAGAAGTACGGGTTGTCTGTGTACGCTGCTGGGCGATGCTCTTGTAAGCGTCGATCGATCTGAAGTTGACGCGTCAGTAGCCGTCGTGCTTGTAGAATCACTCGGCGTGTTCATGCTCCAATCCGTCGTACTGGTACCCGTAGTAGCGTTACTTTCACCCGTAGTCTTCGACTGCACTGATTTTGATCTTGTATTTGAAGGCCTCTTCCTAGTTTTCCTTGAACCCGATCCGGCTTCTCGAAGGACCAATGTAGATGCTCGTGTATGAGAATGTTAATAAATGGAGCGGGTTTGCTGGCGGGATGTTAACTGGAGAGCATACAGTAGCAGTTAGATGAGCAATAAATAACACTTCTTGAGAGTTTCTTCTTATTTATTTTCTTGATTCCTTATTATTACATTGCCGGATTTGGAATGTTTTACCACAAAAAACGCCCCTTTTTTATAGGCAGCTGTGACCAATCAGAATTAAGAAAATTTGCACGCGGCACTAATGAATTTGCACATTACCCGTCGACCAATCAGAGTACAGAACAACCTTTTCTAAGAGAAATTTACAATTTTCTTTAATAAGTGTGGTAAAACATACCTTACAATATTGTTATTCATTCCTGACAATAGATATGGCTTATCTTTATTATTTCGAATATAAAACATTCATATAACCTTTAATTTATACTTGTAAAAAATAAAAATAGTTGCGCGGTCTCCTCACGGTTTAGTTCCGGAGTAGCTAAGCTTTTTGCTCAACATACAAGTAGCGCCGCCAGGCGGCAAGAATGCACAACGCTTATCACGATAACACTATGCTTAAGACTCTATACAGAACATATTTCAACTTCTTATTAAATTAAAATCTGTTTCTATAATGAGTAATTAGATTACATAAGAGATTAATTGACATATTATCGTGTTATATTACTATAAGAGAAAGAGAATTAAACAAATCATTAAATTTACACTTAAATGTTAATATCTTTAATACAACTCTTTAAAATTGTGATAAAAGAAAGTTCTAATAGGTAACTAAACTTATATCTTGTTTTAAACATTCTAATTAAACCTAAATAAGCAATTAGATTTATATTTTCGTTATGTAGTTTTTTAAAATAAGAATTTGAAGCTAATATAAGTTATTATTTTACTC
Organism: Parnassius smintheus behrii; assembly: GCA_036936625.1. NCBI lineage: Eukaryota > Metazoa > Arthropoda > Insecta > Lepidoptera > Papilionidae > Parnassius > Parnassius smintheus. The sequence continues at coordinate 14,671,341 of JAUPFT010000009.1, read as the reverse complement.
TCTTGGTATTAATGCTATTAGTTTTCATACTTAGTTTAAATCACAGATAAGAAACAATTGAGATTAAACGTTTAAATTCACTTTTCATTTCTAACACTTAGTTTTATATCACAAATAAGAAACAATTAAGGCGGTACCCTGACCAAAACCTGGCAAAAGTGCGTTTTTCAGAGACTATTATCTCATTAGTTATGAGAAATAAGCTACATCTAAAAATTTATGTTCGATATCCTATCATCACATTCCACGTTCCAATTTGTTTTTATGTGTTAAGAATACATTTAAAATCTACTTTTAAAAATGACTAAAATTATTGATTACATGCATCTGTTGCTAAAGGAAATGCTCTAATCATTTGAGAATTACACTAATGGATAGATAATTTAAAAATCTATATTCTACACGTTTTATTTAATTTGTTAAGTTCGCTTATCTCTTTTAATTGAAATAATTCCAAATATTCGGGCGTATTTTTCCGTGATATATTGTAGCGAGAGCGCGTGGATTGTATGGGACCGAACGCTCAAGGTCTCTCGCTAGGGGAACCGTCTTAAGATTAAATGTTTTTAAATTCACTTGTCGTCGCTAACATTAATTTTACGTTAAACGTCTTAATTAGTTATCCTCAAACGCTCATAGTTTCGTTGTAAAAAGTATTAAAATAAATATACTCGTACTTAAAAAAACCTTTAAGAGATTGCATAATAAAGTACCAAAAAAAACTTTTTTATAAATTTTGTCAAAACTTTTTTAACTATCTCTTAGTTTATGAGATTATCTACAAAATCCATTTATTTTATCAGTTTATTGATTTAAAAAAAAACCTGCAGGTTTTCGGGTAACATATAGCATAAATCACGCCTGGATTTCTTCTCTATCTGTTCGTGAAGTCACCACAATCGGTTAAGCCTTTGACGTGGTAAAACCACGCTGCAGCTATATTATGGTTGTAGCACGAATTGGTCGGCTTGACCGGAGCAGGACCGCGCTCTCACAGAATACCAGCGTAAAGTAGCAGTATAATGCTGCTGTGTTTCGTATGGTGAGTGTAGAGATCCGGAGACCCCCTTTTAATGGAAACGAGGCATTCCATCTTTGTCCTCAGGGGTGGCAACGCATATGCGTTTTGATTTTTAGTGGAGGATAAATGTGGATGTATATGACCCATAGCATTTACTTCCCCTCAGGTGGACTGTGTGCTCGTTCGTCACCATTATTCTATAAAGAAAAGTTATTCCGAAGAATAGTTACAGACAAAATTTTAAAAAAATGATTAATTATGTATTAGCATGCAAATAACCCCCATTACCCCAAAAGAAGTCAGTTAATTCGATATTACATAGAGACACTTTATTTTTTTATATTTATGTATAGATTTTAACTTTAATAATATTATTTCTACATTTTTATGGTTAGAGAACTAAACGGCCCGAACAAAGAGATTTAAATATATACACTATAGAGCGGACATTAGGAACATTTGCATATAAAAGCTGTGACCACGCGCATGTATTACACCCTCTAGCGAAATATCACTGAATATTTATTTAGAAAATATTTTAGCTATTTCCCAGAAGGTGACGCTACTAAACATAAGCTAAAAATCCGTTGTAGACACATCGTTAATGACTAAAATATTTGAAAATAAATAGTGACGTTACTGGATAACAGAGGGCACTTATTACAATAATTTTTCTTTCTTCTAGAACAATCCACTAGAAATAATAAAATTTAAAAATTATTTGCTAAATACACATTATTCTTACGATAATAAACTGAAATCATGTAAATTTTTTGCTCCGTATCGTGACTTACAATACTTTAATGCACAACCGGGCATATTTTCTTTAGAAATATTTTTTAAATTTATGAAACGAATGCGTCTCGATTTTTCAACCTTTTGACGATGTCACTAAGACTAAATGACAAAAATCGGAGATACAAACGTTACAGACGACAATTTTGTTACTGATATCCGGTCTATTACTACTACCTATTTAAATGTCTTTGGGCCCGAAGTTATCCTCATAATATTCTGACAGATTGTTTTGAAATTTTATTGTGCTCTCAGATGTATCGAATTACATATTAATATTATAAACAGTTCAATGAACCGATTACACTGCTTGTTGTATTTTATCTGTGAGGAAATTGGATCACAGATTAAAAACTGTTGGCACTGAAGCTTCAAAATGTCATTGCACATACCGTTAGCTACAATCACAGTTACAGCTTATCAAAATTTATAGATTGTCAGATATGTGGGAAATTTGCCATACTTAGTGGTCGTGTAAGAATATTCAATATCCCATATCGTCCCGCAAGGTGTTCTGTGAGAGTTTAACTGCCTCGTAGGTCTACTCGTAAACGTTGTTGCTAATCATGAGGTCGAGGGTTCGAATCCCAGGTCGGGCCAATATCATTTATTGGGTTTTTCTGCCAAGAAATTCTCAGTAAGTCGGCTGTTTCAACCCCGTGCCCCAGAAAGCACGTAAGTCGATTGGTCCTGCGCCTGATTTCTCTCTGGTCATGTCGGTTTACCGTCTCATCGGACTATGAGAGTGAAGGAATAGAGAGTGCGTCTGGCACTGCAGCGATGGCTCGTCTCCGTTGAGGCTGGCCGCCCTGACCGAAATTTGGTCTGGAGACACGACAGAGAGGAACTAAAACAGAAAATGGGCAACATTGTTTTCTTAAAAACATTGAACATTTTGTTTTGAATCTATGTATTATTAATGCACTTTTACATTCAAAGAGATAGTTTTGGATGAATCCTAACAATCCGAAAACGGTTTTCTCTTATTACACCCATAAAGAATAATATAAGTGGGTTTTGGAGCGATTTATCGTCAAAATGATCGTTTAGAAAAATCCGAAATATTTATAATAAAAATAAAAATAAAAACACCGAAACAAAAAGAGCTGATCATTTTCAAACGGCTGAATAGATTTTCTTGAAACACAGCTAAGATCACTCTCGATCAAGACACCTTTCGAAGTAAAAAAAAAACTTAATCAAAATCGATCCATTCGTTCCGGAGTTACGATGCCACACATACACAGATACACACTACAAACATATAACACCCCTATGTTTTTTCGGGGGTTAAAAAAGACCGTAAACAATGAAACAATAAATTGAATAATAGGCTTATAATGTTTCAAAATTGTCTGGTTCAAAAAGTGTAGTGTCGTAATCATCGACTATAATTTTTTTTATAAAGTGACAAAGGCACTTACCGTCCACCTGATGCAGCCTGCAGTCAACTTCATAAAAAGAAGACTACAAATGCTTTGTAACTTCTATTTAGTCTGTAATTATAGTGGCTCTCCAAATCTTCGGTTTTGGCGGGAACTTGGCCGTCGACGGTCGCTCCTGTTTTGTCGCTTGAATAATGATTTGAAGTGGATTTTGATTCGTAAAAGTGATGCGATTTTGTGAATTAAGTGTCTGAGCGTGTGAACTATTAGAGAAAACTGCTGCTTTGATGTCGATATAAACCTCAAGCTATTTTGATCGCTTGGGCGCCTTATGAACTTGAGTGGCTGTCGTCATCAACTGTCCGCTGGGTTGAACTGTCGTCAAAATCGCCCAAAAACATCGCAATGTGACTCATCAGCATATTGTGAAGAATAAATATATAAAAACGAAGATTACGAAAGAAATGATATGAAATGAATGACCAGGACAGTAAAGCCAGTTAAATATAAAAATCTGAAAACTTCAGACCGATGCAATGCAAGCACTGCTACTTTGATTATATACTTGTCTAGATAGAGTGTTGCGCTGCAATCGCAACAAAAACAACGGGCCAGATTTGAAGCGCTTGTATGCGAATTACGCACACATGTATGCGTAGCTACTAATGTTCAACAAGCGCCAAGGACGTCACTGCTGATGCACGTGGGCGAACTGAGTGATTCCAGCTCTTGAATATTTCCCATAAAAGTAGGGGGAAAAATATATAGTTTTGAACGATCTCTAATTTGTTTTAAATTTATGTGTACGTAAAGGAGTTTCTACACATGAATTACTAGTAGGTAAAATATATTTGAATTAAAAAATAATATATTGAACGTTATTTATTTTTAATATTCTTAATATTTTTGTTTTGAATCACTTTTTTACAAGTCATTAAACTGAAGAATCATTGTTACTATTGGATTTTTAATATTTGTTATAATTTTTATACAACAATTTGGTGTGTGTATTTAGACAATTGCGAAATATTTAATAACTGAAATGTACTACTGCCTTCATTTTCTTTTAAATTTACGGCGATATTTAACTTTCATCCTCTTCGTTGTCATCTTTTCTCATTACTGGAACAGTCGCATTGATGCATGCAGAACCTCTCCGCGGCTTTTACTTATTTTGTCTATTCACTTATATCTGCAAATAGAAGATGTATAAATAAAAAGTTTAGATGTCACAGTATGTATTTATAATTCATATATATATAAGTTTTGGATCATGATAAAACATTTTTTAGCTAACGGTCAATTGGAAAAATTTTAATCAAATAACTGTGAACACGGCGTTACATTTTAGGATAAAACTACACTTCCTTAATTTAATTGTTTTCATAAATGTATAGTTATTTAAAGTTTACTTACCGATAAAAGGTAATTTGTTTAGTTGTTTTCAATCATCTATTGTAATTTCTGCACATTTTTATAGCGCAAATCGTCATTTTTATATCCCACAGAATACGTGTTTACAGTACAATGAGAGTGTCGTCACTGAGCGGGCGGGACGAGCTTATAAGCCAACTAGTGTTGCCAATTTAGCATATTATATGCTAAATTTGACATATTTTCTTCATATCAGCATATTTTTTTTTGCTTTTAGCATATAGCATATTATTTCAGCATATTCTTATAAAACATGAAAAGAATGTAAATTACAATCTTTCTTGAAATAAAATTTGATATCGATACCTACCTCAATCAATTTCCCACTTCACTACTAGTGCTAGTGATTCACTAGCATGGCAACCCTTTTTTGAAGCGAATATAATATTCTCTGTGCTACGGGATTCCCCTTAGACATAGAGAATGGACTGAGCCCTTATTCAGGTATAAAGTAAATATGGACGAAGTACAAGAGAGACAAAGCGAATGTGCCGCCAGTTATTGTCTCTTTCTACGCCTTACCTGCGCCTTGCAGAAAATACACATGTATTGGCCGCGTATTCACTTTGTCTCTTTCTAGAGAGTGGTCAGTTTTGTGAGGGTGATGTCTATGGGATAGAATTCCCTTACTATTATCCATTCCCCAGCGCCTACGTCGCTTTCTGTCAAAAACATTGTTTATTGTTGTGGATGTGGACTCACTCATATCGTCGTCTCGTCTTATCCGTGTTTTCGTGTTCCTTTTTTATAATTTGATATTTTTATTATGGTGCCTAAGTATAGTCAACATTACCGGGCAGACTGGGAGAAAATGGCAGACTTTAAAGAGTGGTTGCAGCCCGTTGAAAACGATACTTCGAAAGCGTACTGTAAGTATTGTAAATGCGAAATGATTGCAAAATTGTCTGTTTTGAGGCTACATATTTCATCAGCAAAGCACAGAAAAGCAATAGAGCCAATGAAGAGTCAAAAAAAAATTAACTTCCCTAAAGTAAAAAAAGATCTGAATACCCAGAAAGCAGAATCTTCGCTGGCTTTGTTTGTTTGCGAGCACTGTGCAATTATGGCTGTAGATCATTTATCGGAACTATGCAAATACCGATTTGTCGACAGCAAATACAGCGACATCAAGTTACATCGAACCAAATGCACGAATATTATTAAAAATGTTTTGGCACCACACTTCATTCAAGAAATTGTGACAGATTTAGGAGATCAGGAGTACAGTCTCTTAATCGATGAATCGACAGATATATTGGTACTTAAAATGCTTGGTGTTTCGATAAGATATTTCAGCCGATCATTAAAAAAGATAATTTCCACATTCTTGGGATTAGTTGAGATTGAAGACGGAACTGCAGTCAGCATAGTGAACGGCATTAAAGGATTGTTGGCAGAAATAAAAATAAATTTAAAGAAATTGATCGGTATCGGCACGGATAACGCTTCGGTCATGACAGGAACTAACAGTGGAGTGCACGCATTGTTGAAAAATGCAACTGGTAATGACAATTTAGTGTTAGTCCGCTGCGTGTGTCATTCGTTACAGTTGGCTATGTCTCATGCTTCAGCAGAAACCCTACCAAGAAATGTTGAATTTCTTATAAGAGAAACCTATAACTGGTTTAGCCATTCATCAAACCGAAGACTCTTTTACAAAAACATGTTTCAAACGATCAACGGTGGCTCCGTTCCATTGACAATTCCACAGATGTGCAATACCCGATGGATATCAATTGAACCAGCGGTCTGCCGTATTCTTGATCAATGGATAGAATTAAAAACCCTGTTTGAAATTGCCAGGCGAGATGAACACTGCTATACGGCAGAAATACTATATAACATGTATAATGATCCACAGAATCATTTGTACTTATTATACATAAGACCTATCTTACAGGAAGTTCAAGTGGTAAACAAGTTGTTTGAAAGTAACGATGTTGACCCAACAAGATTGTACAATGATTTGATTGGCTTAGTGGAATCGATAGGTCGGCGTATTCTGAACCCAACGGCAAGGGTAGATATTTTAACAGAAGACATAGAAAGCTATTTAGATCCGAAACCATACATGGGATATGCTTTTGAGACCAAATTACTTGAATACAATCTTCAGCCTAATGCAGCAAACTATTTACGCCAACGTTGTAATAATTTCACACTGAAACTTGTGACAGAACTACGTTCGAGATTACCGGTTAATTTTAAAATACTTCAGAAGATATCCATGTTTTCAGTTCAAGAGACTTTAAAAGTAGTTAAGCCATCCATTGTCGAAATAGCCCAAGAGTTCCGAGTTAATGCACCTATGATTGAAAAACTGGTATCTCAATGGAGAAATATAGTTCACATTAAATGGGAATCCTTGACTTCCACAGTAAAGTTCTGGAATGAAGTCATGCAATATAAAGATGCAGCTGATAATAACCCCTTTGCAGAGTTATGTGAGTTTGCAATGTCTCTTATATCATTGCCACATTCAAATGCGGACGTTGAACGTGTATTCAGCCAAATGAGTCTGGTAAAAACAAAACTCCGAAACCGTTTGGCGGTGAGAACCCTGAATGCCATTTTGTACGTTAGGTTCGGCCTAAAAAGAGCAGGAAAGTGCTGTTACTCTTACACTGTTCCAGACAATGTACTACGCAGTATCGGAACCAAAGAGTATTACGACTCCGGCTCTCAGCCTTCCACATCAGCTGATGTTGATGAAGATGAAGACCTTAATATTCTATTCCCTTGATTTAATTTCTCAATAAATACTGATACTTCTTAATTATGTTGGCATTTTTTTTGGCATTTTTTAGAGAAGGTAAGCATATTTTTGGCATATTTTTTACACCAGTCTAGCATATTTTGAAGTAGTTGAGTTGGCAACGCTGAAGCCAACAGTTGGCTGATATTTTTTTGGACGTTTAGACGCTCGGACTCTCTATCTAGACAAGTATATAATCAAAGCACTGCTATTGGTGATAAAAATAAGTAAAACGGTGGTGATTTAACGTGACTTACGTTGTGTTGTTGTAAGATTAATTTTTTTAAAGTATTACGTCTCGCCAAACTTACCGTTATACTGTAATATACGTAAAAACGCGGTTTAACTTATGAACTGTCCCTTATAATCAGCGAAGCGTGTCGCGCCGTTACAAACCCTTACAACTGGCGTCGCTACAAGCTATCATGTACTTAGGGTTGTTCAACGAATTGTGCTTTCTACTTTGTTATGATGGTGTTACATAGCTGATATTGAGCACCGTAATATTTTGAATTAAGAACAGCTGAACTAAGTAAGTGACGCAATTATGAGTCTCTGAGCGAAGACTATATATTTGTGTCAGTTGCTGTAGAGACTGTCGGACCATGAGGTTCATGTGCGGTGGTGTTCCTAACAGAACTGTATCCGCGACAGGTCATCGCTACTGGTGATAAGAGAGCTGTTTCTTTTCTCGCTCAAAGGCCAAGTAGCCAAGCCAGCGCTCTTGCCACTAGGAGTAGAAATATATGAAGGATAATTGAACTTTTTAGTTTTAGTTTTTTTTTTATGCAGTGTATAAGTATTTCCACAATATTTTAATTTAATAAAGTTAGATATTATGAGCAACAGTCACCATAGTCACGTAGTAATATAAATTATAATATTAATAGCCATGTAAAGGCACTGAGGTCGAAGTGATGAAACTAAGGCGAAAGGCATCTCTATCTTTATTACTTCTAAAAAAATCTCGTAATCAGTCTTAAGGTTTTTTGGCCTCTCTAACGTTTTAAAAACAAATAACTGACAAGGCGCCGGTAGTTTCGAGGGCGCTGGAACGATTAACATTTAACTTTATCAATATTGCAGCCTGTTATAACAATATTTTAGCGTATATAATAGCTATAGTTGCCAAATACGTAAGCGAAAGAGTTGGGAGCATAGAATATTTTACGTGGTAGGGCCATGCAGCCAAATTAATAGCATAGTTGTAGTACGCATGGGTTGGCTAGACCGGGGAAGGACCACGCTCTCGCAGAATATCAGCGTAAAATAGCAGCTTAACGCTGCTGTGTTTCGTATGGTAAATGTAGAGAACCGGAGACTCTTTTTACTGGAAACGAGTCATTCCATGTTAGTCCTCACGGGCGACAACGCATCTTCATTTTGATTCGTAATCGAGGATATACCACTTGCCATAAGGCGGAATGTGTGTCCGTTTGTCACCTTTATCCTATAAAAAAAATTTTTTACACATATAAACTGTGCTTAACGTTATATGATATATATATATATATATATATATATATATATATATATATATATATATATATATATATAAGTACCTTTATAGGTCTCTTGTGAGGAGATATTTTTAGTATTTTTTAAGTGGGCCCTGTGGTCCATGGACACATTTCTTATCCTAGTTTCATAAAAATGCAGATGCGTAGTCAGCAAGACTAAGATAGAATGTCAGTACGAACTACGAAGGTGTCCGATTCTCACCGTAATAATAAATACAGTTGCAGCGTGGCTCTATCACGTAGAAATAACGCTAGAAATGTTTGTAATAACAGTATGAACCTGTGTGTTAATATAATAATGATTTCTCGTGTTTACGCAAATACTTATTCCACTTTGAATGATACTAATTTTTACGGATTGTGTCGCGTTTATTTTACTAACTTTTATATATTGAATGAGGTTTCAACGTTTCTAATGTCTTAGTTTAGTTTCTTAGTTAAAATTAGCAAGCAATAAAAATTGTTAACGAGTACTCACCGAAAGCGTTGCGGCGGAAGTAAAATCTAGTTCGCCTCCACCAACCGACCCTAGAGGCGTTCAGTGACTATTCCTTTCGTTCGTTAAATTTGAAAGGCCTGAGCACTTGTATCATATTTAATTGAATCTTGACTTATTAAATCTTACTTATCTTAATATTAAGTGGTAGAGTGTTACTGAAACTATATTATAGCTGTAGCACGAATTGGTCAGTTCAACCGAGGAAGGACCACGCTTTGAATATCAGCAGCATCAAATAGCAGCTTAATGCTGTTGTGTTTCGTTTAGTGAGTGTAGAGAACCGAATACCGTTTTTACTGGGAATTCTATTATAGCCCTCAGGGGTGACAACACATCTGGATTTTGTTTTTTTATAGGGAATAGATGTAGATGTCTATGGGCCACAGCATGCGCTTACAATGAGGTGCTTGTTTATAATTTTTTTTAAATTACAATGTAATGTAATTTAAATTACTTACTTAGACATAAGACATAATCAATAATATGCAATGAGCGTAACATTGTCGGAACATACCTCAGTGTCGGCGACATGGGGGCAACACTTTGAGTATTAAAGAATACTCAAAGAGGCAACAACAAGCCAACCGGCAGAGAACCGCTCGCGCAGGGTTGTCCTAACTCAATTCATAAAGTTAAATAATAATTTGCATGTCATTTTAGGTCACATAAATGTTTACGATTCCATGTCACTGTAAGTCGTTCATCTGGGAGTTCGCGACGGATATGTTCTATCACAGACCAACCTGGGTGGTTCTATATAGCACTGAGCACTGTGTTACTCGACGTTTTTGTAAACCAAAAACATATTCGTGAAATTATTGTCATGAAACATCAACATCCTTTTTTTAACCGACTACAAAAAAGGAGTAGATACTCAATTCGACTGTATTTTTTGTGTTTGTACTTTGATGATTTTTTTATTTGAAAGCTGGTGCTTCGTATGTGATCCCATATAAATTTGGCCAAGATCTGAACAGTAGTTTTTGAGTTATCCTTAATAATGCGTATTTAATTGACTTCGACTACATTGTTGATGTTCTCATTTCTTTTATATTGAAGTCGGTTGTACACAATCTTTAATTTTACCTACTAGTAACGACACCGACCCGATATCGACATAATCGGACAGATTCTGTATTATTTGATCGACGCAAATCACGCTGCTGTGAAGCACTAATAAACACACCATTTCAGCACTTTAAATTACAATGTAATGTATAAGACATAATCAATAATATGTTACAGCATTTTTCCTTGTTGGCATATACAAAAATACTAGTCAACATAAAGTATCTTTAATAAAGGATATAGTCAAAACAAATCTATTAATTATTTCTTTGTTAAACTATAAACTTTGTGTTGGTGTTCTAATACAGAATTTCGTACAGTACACACGGACTTTCTTTTACCATAATCTACATTCCAACATTCCTCTTGCCTTTATGAAGTCAGCGACAAAGATGATAATATAAAACATATCGGTAAGTTGTTATACTGTACCAATGTTAATATCGTTAATGGTAATATTCATTTTTGAGACCATACGGTTTGAAAACGTTTTAAAACATATAAGAACATCTGCTCGCCTATATCGTGTCGGTATAGAGGTAGTGTCTTTGACGCTCAATGTAAAAGGATCGATGATTCTATTCTTAAAAGTTCTATGCGTACAGGTAGATGTTAATTCATCCGTCAACACCGACTAGAGCAGCGCTACGAATTAATCACTCCATTCATCATTCATCATCATTTCAGCCCTTCACAAGTCCACTGCTGAACATAGGCCTCCCCCAAGTAATGCCACAAAGCACGGTCCTGAGCCACCTGCATCCATCGACTTCCTGCATATCTTACCAGGTCGTCACTCCATCTAGTGGGGGGTCGCCCTACACTACGCCTACCGGTACGAGGCTGCCACTCAAGAACCTTTCTTCCCCATCGGTTATCGGTTCTTCGAGCTATATGGCCGGCCAATTGCCACTTCAGCTTACTAATCCGTTGGGCTATGTCGGTCACTCTGGTTTTACTGCGGATATCCTCATTTCTGAGTCTATCACGCAGAGAAACTCCGAGCATAGCCCTCTCCATAGCTCGCTGAGCGACCTTGAGCGTCCTCATACGGCCAGCAGTGAAGGACCACGTCTCAGATCCGTAAGTCATCACTGGCAACACGCACTGGTTGTACAATCTAGTTTTTAGAGATTGAGGTATACCTGACGAGAATACATGTCGTAATTTCCCGAACGATGCCCAGCCGAGTTGAATCCGTCGATTGACCTCTCGGTCGAAGTTGGACTTACCTAGTCGGACTATTTGTCCCAGGTAAACGTACTCGCCAACAACTTCGAGCATAGTGCTCCCAACAACTACCGGCATAGGTGTGACATGGACATTGAACATGATCTTTGTTTTGTCCATGTTCATCTTAAGACCTATCCGTTGGGAGGCACTATTGAGGTCATTGAGCATAGAGCTAAGGTCCTCCCAGAGTGCTTAAGTCCTCCAGCGATTCTGCCATAAGGACTATATCGTCGGCAAATCGAAGGTGAGTGATGTACTCGCCATTGATGTCAATACCGTATCCTTTCCAGTCCAGTAGCTTGAAAACGTCTTCCAATGCAGCGGTGAAGAGTTATATCCGTGTAGTGGCGGTTAAGAATATCCACTACCCCATATCTTCCCGTGGGTGTCGTAAGAGGCGACAGAGGGAGACAGGCAGGAGATGGGCAGCAGCATCTTCCTGATAACAGCAACTGTACGACAAAAAAAAACTGCGGTTGCCAACCCGCTCGCCAAGCGTGGCAACTATGGCAATATACCCCCCATGAACAATTACACAAATAGACGGCCCCCAGTCCCCGGCGGCCCCGCTATTCCTGGCTACGGTGGCAAGAATGGTATCGGCGGGCCAGGGGGTGCTAAGAATCTCCGGTGGAGGTTCAGTTGCCACCTACGACTACTCGACCTGGCAACATTTAACGCACGCACTCTGAGGACTGACGAGAAGATCCTGCAGCTGGAAGAAGAGATAGACAAGTTGCGCTGGAATATTATAGGATTATCCGAGGTCCGAAGAGAGGGGGAGGACACGGTGATTCTCGAATCTGGCAACTTGTTATATCACCGGGAGGGCGACCATCTGTCCCAAGGAGGTGTCGGATTTATCGTCCACAAGTCTCTCGTCAACAACGTTGTAAACATTGGGAGTGTGTCGACGAGGGTCGCGTACCTGATACTCAGAATCACCAAACGGTATTCGCTGAAGGTCATACAGGTCTACGCACCAACCTCGGCACATCCCGATGAGGAGGTGGAGGAAATGTATGAGGATATTTCCAAAGCCATGCATTCCTCCAAAACTCACTACACGGTGTTGATGGGAGACTTCAACGCAAAACTAGGCACAAGAGAAAACGGTGAGCTGAAGTTAGGGAAATTTGGAGTAGGGCAACGGAACCGAAGGGGCCAGCAGCTGGCCGACTTTATGGAGAAAGAGGGACTCTTTATGATGAACTCTTTCTTCCAGAAGCGGCCCCACAGGAAGTGGACCTGGTCGAGCCCCGACGGTTCGACAAAAAATGAGATTGACTTCATTACGACGACCAGACGCCAACTGTTCAGTGATGTCTCAGTGATCGCAAGGGTGAAAACTGGCAGCGATCACCGAATGGTTAGAGGCACACTGAACCTAAACGTTAAGTTGGAGAGGTCTTGTCTAATGAAGTCAACGCTCCGTCCCCCTCGTGCTCTAATCCAGAATCCCGAAAACTTTCAGCTCGAGTTACGTAACCGCTTTCAGTGCCTACAAGATTGCAATTCAGTGGACGATATGAATGACAAGCTCGTGGAAACTGTCCATGCGGTCGGAGCTAAGTTCTGCAAGACCCGCCGCAGAAGAACACAAAAACTCTCCGATCACACTCTTAATCTCATGGCTGTTAGACGGGAGATGAGGCTGCAATCGTCAACAGATTTGACAGCATACAGGCAACTGAACAGACAGATCTCCAAATGCATGCGGCGACGCAACTTTAATACTGCTCGTATTAAAGAAGCGATCGAGCGGAACCAGGGCTCCAAAGTATTTGCCAGAGATCTGTTTGCCAGTAAGAGCCAACTGTCAAGGCTGAAGACTGAGTGTGGCAGCATCGTTTCCGGGACACCTGAGATTTTGAGTGAGATTGAGAGGTTCTATGGGCAGCTGTACACATCATCGTTGGAGCCACACGCAAGTGTGAGTAACGATCCAAGAGCAAGTCTTATCCGACACTATTCCGATGATATCCCGGACGTCAGTCTAAGCGAGATTAGAATGGCTCTCCAGCACCTTAAAAACGGCAGAGCCCCAGGCGAGGATGGAATTACAGCGGAGCTTCTGAAAGCGGGTGGAACATCGGTACTTGAAGTCCTTCAGAAGCTCTTCAATTCCGTCCTCCATGGTGGCACTACTCCAGAGGCGTGGAGCAGATGTGCGGTGGTCTTGTTCTTTAAGAAAGGCGACAACGCTCTCTTAAAGAACTACAGACCGATTTCCCTTCTGAGCCGCGTCTACGACGAGCAGACTCGACGACTTCGAGCCTCAAAAGGCTTCAGTACCATAGACCACATACATACCCTGCGGCAGATTGTACAAAAGACTGAAGAGTACAATCTGCCACTTTGCCTGGCGTATGTGGACTATGAGAAAGCCTTTGATTCCGTCGAAATTTGTGCGGTGCTACAGTCCCTTCAGCGGTGCCAAGTTGACTGTCGGTATATCGAAGTGCTGAAGTGTTTGTACAGTAGGGCTACGATGGCTATCCGAGTACAGAACCAGAGCTCGAAACCTATCCAACTGCAGAGAGGTGTAAGACAGGGTGACGTTATATCCCCGAATCACTCCATTAACCTCTTAGAAATGATAGCTGTGTAAATGACTGTAATTTTATGTGTAAGCGTGGTAATGGTCACACTAATCCCGTTGCTCGTTTAGTTAGCTTCAGTTAGTCTTCCAGTATCTAATGACATGTGCAAGCTGAAAGCGGTGTAGTGTTCCTCGACGTATTTACGTAAGTAATACCTATTATAAACTGAAGACAGTAATAAACAAAACTTGGAACCTAAAGATTGTATCATTTAGGGGACCCTACCAGGATCCATGTAATGATGTTATTAAATGAGACAACCTTTATGTTCCAAGTTCCGTTTTATTACTGCCTTAAGTTTATAATACTTATTAAATTAGTAAAATCATGAGCCACACTACGTACATAATACGAATTGGAAGTACACCATCCTGTATAGATTAAATGAAACCCCACCAAAAGCATTTATTATATTAAGGCTTAATGAATGTGTTAAGATTGAAAGTACCTATCTATAAAGTGTTCTAAAGTAAAGTAAAGTAAAAGTTTACACAGAAAACTTAAAACAAGGGTAATCGTTTTTTTGCAATATGACCTGTTGTTTTCCTTCTTTTACATGTATTGCATCATGTTTTTGCGCTATTTAAACGAACGTGAAAGTCTAAAGATATCTGTAAATGGACGCGCGAAAGTTGGCAACCCTGACAACACCTGATCAACAGGTGCCAGATCCGTTAAGTTACCGCTCAAACGAGTTTCGACGTGTTTGCAGTTGTTTTATATCTCACATCGATGAATCGAGCCTCCATTAACCAATTATGGGGCTCCTGGCCAATTTGCGTAATACCAGTGCCTAAATTCTTTCTTAAAGAAAAAACGCATACAAAATAATTTTAACCTGTGTTTAATTGGTTTCAGATCAAACAAATACCTACAAAAGTCTGCGATAACACGGGTGTGCGCCGTTGGTGGCTTCTTTATATCAATACCAGTGTTTTTAACAGGTACTTGACTCTTCTATTACTTACCTTTTTTGTTTTTAGATCTTGAAATTAACGACAATGATGAGACGGTTTAATCGTAACGTATTATACCCAGACCAGACACAACTGTTAAGTCAAGGAATATAGGTACAGGTTAGGTAGACAAGCGTAAGGTTGCGGTTATGTGAGTCGCGAGATCGATTCCCGGACGATATAAATATAATAACAATATAAAGATATTGTTTACCAGGGAAATTTCTACTGGATTGTGTCTCTTGTATTTATATAACTTGCATAAATTGTGCACATGATATCCGCTATAGAAACAGATTAATCGTTATAGCCCAAAATATCAGTAAGCCAAACTGCCAGCCATATAGTTCGAGGAACTGTCAAGTAATGGGGAAGAAAGGTTCTAGGGACGAAGTGAAGGGCGACCCCCACTAGATGGAGTGACGACCTGGTGAGACATGCAAGAAGTCGATGAATGCAGGTGGCTCAGGACCTTTTTTGTGGCATTCCTTGGGGTTGAGCCTATGTTCAGCAGTGGACTTGTGAGGGGCCTACGGTCACCAGTCTGCATCATGGCAATAAAACTGAAAAGATTGTAATTACGCTTTGTTTCCTAATTAAATATACATTTATTTTTACTTATATTTTTGACTACTAGCTTTACTACTAACTTTTAAAAAGTTATTTTCTCTATAAATTTTATCATAAGATATTGCACCCCTCACAACGTGAGGGAGTACTATACTCTCGCTATGTGGCCATACCTCAAATTCGCTACATAAAATCGTTCTTATACTTTTAGCTGAACATCAAAAAGATGTCCATATTATTATAAGATTAGTCTATTTTCAATTTGATTCAATTTATATTACATAACAAAAAACGTAATTGAAAAAATATATGGACTGCCGTCTGTTTGTCTGTGCGTCGCGTCGGTGGGTCTTGATAGAAATGTAAGCAATAGATTGAGATATAAATATAGTATTAAATATGATTCTATATATTCTAAGGAGGAATTCTATTGATTGTTGTTATTGAACTCAACACCACTTAAAAGTTATTAATGAAAGTCCATCAGATTCTCTGTTTTTTTTTTTTTTTTTTTTTGTAAAAATTATCGTCACTAGCTTCATCTTCATCTTTAACATAATAAGCTTCGATCAATAATATACTTGATCGAAGATAATAAGCGTGTAAGGCGTGCTCTTTTGGATTTTCCAAATTTTATTCTTCACATGTGATTGAAATAGTGTTCACTTGCGCGCGCGATTCGTGCGACCTGTGCTACCTAGACCTCCATTAGTATTAATAGGTATTGAATACTTGTCTATAGACAAGTATTCAATACCTATATCCAGTCTGATTCCGGTTTGGATCTTAAAATCCGGTCAGATGGTAACACCTGATGAGCTCTTTAGATAGTAGATGGATGCAATTACCTCAGAACATTAAGGGGAAATATAACCTCAAATGGCTTAGCAAGATCCTCCGTTATGCCAAAAATATTGCAGCATAAATTTTGAAATAAATGTATGGTAAAGTTGAGGATTAATGTTAAGGACTATGTTAGACGAAAACTCGATTCCGTAAAATTTTCTCTATAGAAAAAAATCCAAAGTTACCTCCAAAATAAACAATAAACCGCTGTTATTCATAAAATACTTTAAATAAGATCATGAGACTTTGCATACTAACTGAACTAACTATAAAGCAGTGCTTATGTTATTTACTTTTTTTAAATACCATTATTTTCACTGTAAAAAGACATTACCTAAACTATCGGCGTTTTGAAACTTGATTCCTGTTTCCTACCGCCCGGTCAGTTTCGCTCCGGCCTTTGAAGGGGGAGGTTGTGTCGCTTACGATCGGAATACACATTACGCAACAGTACGACGTAAAATTAAAATGGGAAATAACCATAATAAAAATAAGAAGCGACTGGCTTGGCGTTAAGAAACAGGCATAAATATGATAAACCTAATGAAATAAGTATCTAACGACCTATCTACTTACAGTATTAGTGATTACAAACAAGTCGGTACATAGCATACGACGCGCGGGGAAGTGGGGGCGAAATTAGAATTTGAGCTGACTTACTATATCCCCTTAAGTCTGTTTTATAGCAATCCATGAAATATATTATTTCCACCAGTGGAGTTTCTAATAGTTTGTTATAATGTTGTTAATTATGAACGTAATGTTTATGAATTCGACCGTTGATCTCTCGCGCTAAGTAGCGCCCCTCTCTCGTATGTAGTTAGAAATTGCCATTGTACCTATATGTTGTGTGAATATGTTTCTACATCCACTCATCTAGTCTTAGGATTGTGACAAATTATACTTTTTTGATAGATTAGTTAAAATAAAAGTACTTACTCACGCAATTTTAACATATCTAGATATCTACATGTAGTGGCGGTGGAAAAATATCCACTACCCCATATCAGGTGATAGGCAGCAGCGCCTTCCTAATAACGACTAAAAATAAGAAACGGTGGTTGCCAACCCGCTTGCCAAGAGCGGCGACTATGGCAAATATAGTCCAATAATGCATTCTATGGAGGAGGCCTAGTTGTTCAGCAGTGGACTTTAATTGGCTACAACAGTAACGGCGTGGGTAAATTATGGAGATTTATTATTATGACATCATTGTAAAACAAATATGGCGGTCATAAATTCCTGTCACTCTGAGTGTGACAGGAAATTATGACCGCCATATTTGTTTGTGCTCTCTTACATACTTTGCAGGCGGATTGACAGACAGTCACGGAGCACTATTTTTATTTTATTTATTGTTTAAAAACCTAACTCCCTTTTCTTTAAAATAAACGTTACACTAGGATTTTCTCTTGTATCGTAAAAGCAGTTTACAAACATGAATTTCACAAGGACAAACATCCAAACACGGAAAAATTATTTCTAGGTCGTACAAATACTTTTTCCGTGCGAGATTTACCCTGGCGGAATGCAGTTCCAGACGTTTCGCAATTTTGACGCTGCTCTCCGTCACTGGTCTGGATAATATATTTTAAGCCTGGCGTAAGGAGATGGTTATACCGAACTTAGTAAGGAAGCCATTAATATGTAAGATATTTTGAAATTTTCCATAATCGTAATATTATGGGGACATTCAAGGCATGAAATTGAATGGATTATCTAAACCGCCACAAGATAGTCAAATTTGAGAGCTAAAATTAAGTATAAGTACAATTACGTGCATGGAGTACTGATGCCATACATGGGCTGGTGATGCAATGTGTCACGTAGCAGCTTTAAGTTCAATGGATAGGCGTGCTAAGGTCATTGGTGACCCGAATCTGGTTATTGCCAGTCTTACCATTCTCAAGCACGGACGCAAAGTAGCTGTCTTTCGATGTTCTGCAGGATACATTTCGGAGAGTGTGCGTAGGAATTGCGTAACTTAATAACACCCTCCCTCTTCCTTTCGCCATTGAGCAACCCACTGGGCAAACTGTCCTTTCAATCCCTTTCACTGTCGACTTGACACGCATTCTAGCCAAACGGTTTGTTTTGTCGTAAATGAGTGGAATGATTTGCCTGCATCTGTCTTTCATAGGATTACAATGTGGACGTTTTCGAAAGAGAGAGAGGGAGTCATTGAGCTTCACCTTCTTTGGCTGCATTACCACTTACCATCAGGTGCTATGCATAGTTTTAAAATGTATATTATTATTATAAACTCTCTATGCATTTTCTTTCGCATATACCATGGGGAGTGCTCTGACAAAATGCTCTGAGGAATTGTTCGGATTAATCCCAGCCGCCAAATTTCGTGAACGCACTACGCAGCAAATGTCCCGATACCATCCACACCATCTGGATGCTTGACGGTCCACCACTGTACGTTTCACAAGGAGTTTTCTTCCGTGTACGACCTCTCTGTGGAATAGTTTACCACCGGCGATTTTTCCGGACCGATACGACCTGGGGACCTTCAAGAAAAGAGCTTACTCCTTTCTAAAGGGCCGGTAACGCACCTGCAATTCCCCTGGTGTTGCGGTTGGTCATGGGCGGCGGTAGTCACTTACCATCAGGTGAGCCGTATGCTCGTTTGCCGCCTTTTCAATTAAAAAAAACCAAAATTATGTTAGTTGGATCACTGAAGTTATGTTCTTTGTTTTTTAATAATCTGTTTTGACAACCGCAGTTTTTTTATTTTCTCGTTGTTGTTATGAAGACATTGCAGCTCTCCTAGTTTGATTTCCTCTGATAACACTACGGGGAAGATATGTGGCAGTGTATATATTGACCCAGCCGCTAAACTGCGGTTGTCGACCTGCTTGCCAAATGTTGCAAACATTACATGTATCCTTCTTATGAGGATCTTTGGAGAGGCCTAGGTTCAGCAGTGGACTTTAACGGCTGTAATAATTATGATGATTTTTTATAGAATAAGTGTGACAAATAAGCACACTGTCCACCTGATGGTAAGCGAATACTGTGACCCAAAATGAATACCATGAAGGTTAGAGAACAGGAGAACGATCGCCGTAGAAAATAGTGTTCAAGAAATATGGACACCATAAGTGAAGCGCTGCGATCGCTAAGTTCGCTCAATAAAAATCATTTTCAGTCTATTTTTCCAATCAGATGCTATACCACTTGCACATCCACGCACAATAAAATATTTCATTCCATTTTTTAATGTTTCTTTTTGTCAAAAATTACGGAGCATGAAAATTTTCTCACCATAGCCGCGGAGAAAATTTGTACATTATTCAACTAACTTCATCTACTTGTACTCATAAACAGCTAACTTCGCAGTCACTACTCCGACGTCAGCGCCGCTATAAATTCTACAATTTTCAAGGACAGGCGGGCTACGCTTTAGTACGTAGTGATCGTTATCCTGTTCTCTAGCTTTCATGATGAATACTGTGACCCATAGATATCTATGTTTATCCTCGATTAAGAATTAAAATGCAGATGTCACCCCTGAGGACTAAGATGGAATGACTCATATCCATTAAAAAGGGTTTCCCATTCTTACATTCACCATACGAAAAACAGCTGGTATATTGTAAGAGCGTGGTCCTTCCCCGATCGAGCTGATCTATTTGTGCTACAACCATAATATAGCTGCAGCGTGCTGCAGTTATGACACTACTACGTATACACCTGTTATGTACTTACACATTAAATAACATTTATATTTTTATCTCTTCAGGCATAATACTCTACACGTTCATCCAGTTCCATTCAACGCCGGCGATAGTGACATCCGTGTTTATCGGAGTCGGGATCATATTCTGCGGCTGCGCGATGGTTCACAACGTGTTCGTGTGGCAAAAAGAGAAGACTAATCTCGTAAAAGCGTTCCGTACTCAGGACTTGAATACCACGAACGCAACGTCGCCCAATTTGAGCACGTCTAACGGAGTGTTGCTTGGCAATGGACATTTGAACAACACAGGCGGTGGCAACGTGAGCTTTCACAGTATGTCGGGAGCGCCTTACACTCACCCAATAACGTTGCTCCAGCAAGGGGGCCCGTACATAATTAGGTAATTACGTATTTTAGATATTATAATTAACATTATTTTATTACCACGTTTATATTACCTCGATTTTATGTATGTCTGTTCCGATCGAATTAAAAGCGTAGACGGGTTGCATTTTTTCCATACAAACGAATTCCCCTATTTTCTTCCTGGATAATGCCTCTAGAGTAATCGTTTTAATTTATAAAAGTCTAGGTATATTGGAGGCACGCCCCTGTCACTTATTTTTTTCCAAAAAATTTCGAAAAACCTAAAAAATGTCCCGTTTTTACGTAATGAGACGACTACCAAATAAAAAAGTTTAATTATTGGAGCATAGATTAAATTTTGATATCAAAAATAATTTAATCGGCTTAGTTTTCGAAGAGAAATCAGGGGAATACGAAAAGTGGTTTTGAGCTGCAGTTGTCGCACTCTACGGGGGGAGACTAGAGGTGAGGGCGGTTAGACTAATACATACACAATTAGGGAAGCGATTTAGGGATATGACAACTGTCGAAGTTAGTACTGAACTACGCACACAAAGATTTTTAGTTAGTTAGATTATGTGTTTCTTTATTTGACATCTTTTTCACCTATTCAATTCTTTATGTTTAGGCCACCGACGAGCACGCCGCCAGGAGAGGGCGCCGTGACTCCGGGAGTTCCCCCGGCAACCGTCGACCTTAGCCACGACACACACGAGCTCAGCACGCTTGTGTGAACCACCATCTTTATATCTTAAAGTATACCTAATGACTTCTTATATTTACGCGGATATTATAAACTAAATGAACCTAATTTTACGGACTTTATCGTGTTTTAATTTAACATTTTAATTCTCGACTTTCCGAGTGCTTCCCTCCCATGACAATGGGTGCTGTTAAGCATCCGAAATAAAAAGTTAAACACGATAGAATCCATAAAATTAGGTTCATTTAAAATGCACCTTCTTCTGCTTCTGCGATTGACTGTGATGCATTGATCACAGTTTCCAGTAAACCATTCGAGTAACATGTACTACAGATACTGTAAACAAAATCTATGCAGCAGTGCGGGGCGCGTATAGTCTTTTCGCTTAGATACGGTCGCTTTTATGTCGCTTTCTATTTTAGATAGAATTCTAATATAATAATAGAAAAACATCTAACAAACATAGCAAAAAATAATAAAATAAGCTAAAAATAAGTGTGCCTCCGGTTGTACCGACACTATCTTAGCGGACAGACTATAGAAGAAGTAGAATACAGAGTACCTTTTTATGACAAAACCTAGTCTTTGTTAAGTGGCATCTGAGTGTTGCAAACATAGATTTGTTATAGCACTACTGCGTAGTTGCAAACAACCAAATTTCCGTCTCTTCTAGTACTTAGTACTACTAATAATATTTTTTAAGTAATATATACCTACTAAGTTAGTAGGTATATATTACTTCAATGGATGAAACGATGTTTTTTATTGAATTAATCATGTCTTTATACAGTAATTCATAGAAGCTTTAATTTTTTACAGATTTTTAAACGCATGTAGACGGTGTACATGTTTAAAAGTTTCTGTGAAAATATAACTGTACTTTTTGTAAATAATTGAAAGCGTTATAGTTGCAACCGATCAGAAAAAAAAACGTTCAAAATAAATAAAGTTGATTTCCTAACAGTTTAATAAAAATTTTGAATTTACAAGTACATAACACATAATAAGACATTAAAATCAATCAGAAGCGGATTTAGGATTGAAAGTTAAAGGTCATAGACATCATTTAACCCATTCAAAATATGCAAATATTTACAGTTTAAGAAAGTTTTAATTTTCAACTTCTACAAATTGAACATATTATAATGACTTAACTTTAAAATGAAAATGTTTATGCAACTGAATCATGCAATACATTCATTTAAAATGTTTTTGCATAGTTTCATAATTAAATAAAAAAATATTTTCACATGAGCACGATCATGAACATCCAACATGAGCTTGGAAATCGTGTATGAGACGAAATATCACGTAGATATAAATTATAAATTTAACCTTATTGTACTAAACGGTACAAGTTTTTGATATTTTAAAGGGTATTCCTATAGAAAATATTATCGATATTTACATGTTTCGTTTTAATATTGTAACACTTGATAAAGAATTTGCTGATATTTTATTCGATTCATAAGTTAAATCGATATGGAGAGGCCTTTGCGAGTAATTACTTGCCAAAACCTGAATTAAATTGTATAATATTAGAATTATAATGTAAATATTGTTTCTTACTGTTATACTGCCACAGCAAATTTGCCATGTTCAATTATTTAAATTTAATATAAAGACTTTTATATAATATTATCTAAATATAGTTTTGTTAGGGCTTGCTCAGATCGAAAGAACAGAAGTTAATGATAACGTATTAACGGCCTTATTCATACATACTCAAAGGTTTATAACGTTCAATAACTATGCTCATTAGTAAGGTGGTCAGCTAATATTCTCACATATGTGTAATATATTTAATTCTAACTTTTATGTCAGAATCTTATATAAAACCTTTTCACAGGTGGCCTTATTAAATTTTAAATAAGCGTTGCGCGGCACTTTAAAACTCCTAAAGAGATTATCCGGGGTGCAGGAAATTCAAAGAATAGGTTTTAATGATCTCGAACTTTTGCTGTCACACTGTGCCCGAACGACCGTGTTAGACAACCTGCAGCTCGGAATACCTATAAAAATTCACGAAGTCAACATTCCGTATTTCCTTGTTTCCTACTCAACAAAATATGTGGCTATGTTTGTTTTATTTTTATTTTTATGTACTGAGCAATTTTAGTAAAATCAAAAGGTTCGTAGCTTTAGTTTTTGGAAAAATACACATAAACGTAACATAAAAATATTTGCTCTAATCTCATTATCGTGGCGAAAAGAGAGGAAAAAAGTTCGTATGGCCTGAACGCCACCCGATTGTAATCTAATTTGACAATTCGATGTGCATACAGATTTCGAGGTACATAATGCGTTTGCATGTGGGATACACAGTAGAGACTACTTGAAATCCATTTTATTAAACACTAGCTGTTCCCCGCGACTTCATCCGCCTTGAAATCCAGTCGTGATAAACGACTGGGTTTAATTTTTTGTGCGCGGAACCCTAAGTCTTTTTCTAAAATAAAAGAAACCCAATTTACTCCTTATAACATCAGCTATCTGTCAGTGAAAGTCTTGTCAAAATCGTTCTAACCTTTTCGGAGTTTAGCCGGAACAAATAAACGGATATACAGACAGACAAAAATTAAAAAAAATTATAAGTACCCATATATAATATTTGATATTCATTTAGTAAAGACTCTTATCTTGATATTACAACCACTTCATAATATTATCTGTGTAGATGAAAATCCTAGATTACTACTTCAGGACTGTCTCGTAAAAATCAGAACGATTGACTACCTTACTCATTAGTGCTATTAGACGTTATAAATTTATTTTAACTATCTATGAATAAGATTGTTGAACAATCAAGAAACTTTTTATTGCAAGAGAAGTTTGTATAACGTGATGATTTTATTATTTTATATATTGTGTGGAAGTTGCATGCAAATAAATGAAACGAATAGACTTTGAAGAAATGCCTTTATTAAAAATAAGTAATTGTTTAAGAACAAAACTTACAATGTAATATAGAGACATACAAGCAATGTTTGTTTGCTCAGAATAATTTTTTAGTTTGACATTTGTGGCATTTATAATCTGTAGTGAAAAAAGAAATATAACGGGAATCTGAGCAGATGGTCTCAGTTAGGGAAAACAAAACCCACCAATCAGACTATAAAACAAAACATGATTTTTATAAATGAAATATTCAGATGTATATTTTGTACATAGTTTACACAGGAACCTGGAGGCATAATTTAATTTATTTTAATCGATAACAGCATTTCTATTTTGACAGTAGTTTATGTTGTCTGACACGTAAAAATTAAATTTTATTTTTAAAAAAAATCCTGTTTTTTTATTGTCTTCACTCTTTAATGTGTCAAATTTCTTCGATTTTCCTTCGCTCTGAAAGAAAGGTAAAGTAAACAGTTATAACATTTTGTCCAAGATTATTTCTCTAGTAATGTGAGGGTCATGAGATCCTTTCAAAATCCAATGTGGTAGAGCCGTACTCCATGTCACTAGTATATTTGTAGCAAGAATGGGTCGGCTAGGCCGGAGTAGGACAACGGTTTCACAAAATACCAGCGTCAAATAGCAGCTTAACGCTGCTGTGTTTCGTTTGGTGAGTGTAGAGAACCGGAGACCCTTTTTACTGGAAACGAGGCATTCCATCTCAGTCCTCACGGGGAACAACGCGTCTGCATTTTGTAATTCTTTATCGAGAATAGATGTAGATCTCTATGGGCCACAGCAACTACTTAACATCAGGTGGACTGTGTGCTCGTTTGCCACTCTTATACTATAAAAAAAGAAAAGATAAGACGCAACTTTGAGTGGCATGGATCGGCTTGACGGAGGAAGTACCACACTCGCACAGAAT
This sequence comes from Parnassius smintheus behrii, assembly GCA_036936625.1. Lineage (NCBI taxonomy): Eukaryota > Metazoa > Arthropoda > Insecta > Lepidoptera > Papilionidae > Parnassius > Parnassius smintheus. The sequence continues at coordinate 14,646,073 of JAUPFT010000009.1, read as the reverse complement.
ACAATCGTGAATTAGCAGCATTATACTGCTGTATTTCTTATGGTGAGTGAGAAGCACCTCCGAATCTTTTTAGTGGTAACGAGCCATTCCATTTAGTCCACAGAAACAGAAACTTTTTTATCCAATATAGATTATAAATAATACTTATTGAAAGTCACAACTTTTGTTTAATTTACCACGGGTTCGGAAAAAACCTCTATCCGGGGAAGAACCAGCATGAAACCCAGCGGGACTTTTTTTGGCACAGAGATGACAACTCCACGCGTCATTATGTCCATGTGTAAGAAGGTGTCTGTGGGCCACAGCATTCACTTACCACCAGGTCACTTACAACTGTGCGTTCAATCGTCACCTCACTTCTAAAAAAGGGCAGATTTTTTTATTCGACTAATTTCTTGCTAAGGCTACACTAGATTGCTAAAACTAAATAGATATACTAAATATAGACTAGCAGTATATGTGCAATGTTACCTTTTCATTCCCTGATAAAGTCCAGTGTAGTAACCGCTCATGTACCAGCTGAGCAACATGGATGATATTGCCTGCTCTTCAGAGTCTGTGTGCTCGTTTGTAAAACCTATTGGAGGTGGAGGTGGGAGGGGCATGTCCATTGAGCCCAGCTGGAATTATATGTTTTTGAATTATTTTACAGAAACTATATCAAAGTTTAGTCTGATTAATAAAAAAAGTTGTGGGGTGTTTCCCTTACACTTTACGTGTGGTGGCGGTTAAGAATATCCACTACCCCATATCTTCCCGTGGGTGTCGTAAGAAGCGACAGAGGAAGACAGGCAGGAGATGGGCAGCAGCGTCTTCCTGATAACAGCAATAGTACAATAAAAACTCCGATTGCCAAACCGTTATCCAAGCGTGGTAACTATGGCAAACATCCCCCCAAGAGCAACGACGCAAATAGATGGCCCCCAGTCCCCGGCGGCCCCGCTATTTCTGGCTTCGGTGGCTACCATGGTAACATTTAACTGACTAGAAGATCCTGGAGCTGGAAGAAGAGATAGACAAGTTGCGCTGGGATATTACAGAATTATCTGTGGTCCGAAGATAGGGGAGGACACGGTAATCCTCAAATCCGGCAACTTGTTCTATCATCGGGATGATGACCATCTGTCCCAAAGAGATGTCGGATGTCGGAAAACTAGGTCCTTTCAAACTTTGAAATCTGCCACAGGACACCCTGTAGTTTCTCGCCAAGTCTGCCGATATGCTATGACTGCCTTGACAATGACACTTTTGAAGGACCTGGAAGCAGAATTCCACTTCTTTTTAAGAGCGTTGGTATTTGCATCCCGAGAGGTCGATGCACGAGCCCAGGCCTGGTAGCACTCTTGCTTATGACGTAAAGCAATTTTGCAGGAGCGACCAAACCAAGCCTGGGTTCTGCCTCCGATAGGTACCACAGATGATGGAATAAAACTTCCATCCCCAGTAGCACCACATCAGCGACAGAATCAGCAACAATGCTGGGATCATTCGGCGAGAAGCAAACCCGCCTCCTAGGATAGGATGTAAAAAAAGATCGCATCCCGTTCCAATCGGCTGACCTATAATGCCAAACACGGCGGCAACCTGCAGTACGCAACCGCGATGGGAGCGTGAGTGGCACCGCACTCCGGATCAGATAATGGTCCGAGGAACCAAAGGGGCATCAACAAAAACCTGATATCCGTCCGGATGAGAGGTCAACATAAGGTCCAACATGGAAGGTACAACATGATCTTCCACATCTAAGATCCACGTAGGCAATGTAACCAGTTGTGTCAGACCATATGCCAAAGCAAAGTCGTAAACAGATCTACCCGCATGATCAGTTAAACGAGAACCAAGCCATTCACCGTAGCGGGCGTTAAAATCTCCAAGTATTACGATCCGTTGTAGCACGGAGTCTGCAGCCATTTGGACGTGATCAATCAGTCGGTCTGTGTCAGCATTACCGCTATGGTAGGTTCCATATGCACCCATAGACGCGGGGATGGTCGTCGCTGTCTACGCGCAGCTATAATATGGACAGGACCGTACCTTCAAGGCTGCAGAGGCGTCGAAAACAGATGTCCTCTCTGATGTACACGCAAATTCTAGCCCGGGGCACAAAAGAGTGTTTTAATTTGTACCCCGGATAGGAGATATGAAGATCAGCTGAAGAAGACATCTAGCTGTGTCTCGGTTAGAAAGAGCAAGGCAGGCTTCGCGTTTCCAGATGGTAGTGGACGGCGTTAAGGTTTGAATGAAGTACCCTGATGTTGCAGAAATTCACGGATAGCGTGGCAGGGGGTGCCTTTGACTTATTGCTCCGATTGCCCTGAGCAGGTTTAGTTTCGAGCGGAATTTCGCCCTCTCCCCCAGAATACGAGAGGCAGCCTGAGCACCCACGCTCAGGAAGAGTAGGGGAGTTTTGGCGTGGACGCTCAGCGAGAAATTCTCCGTCACTGGGGGTGGTGGTACCCTCCTGGGGTAGTGTTATATTTAACTCCGCTACCATGTTACGGGGGGGGGGGGTTAATTGGGCCTCCCGCACTCTCCATTCCTTCATTTTTTTAAAGTTTATCACGTAGAGAAACCGCGAGCATAGCCATTTCCTTAGCTCGCTTAACGACCTTAACCTTTCTCATACGGCCAGCAGTGAAAGACCACGTCTCAGATCCATAAGTCATCACTGGCAACACGCACTGGTTGAACGATATTGTTTTTAAGTTTTGAGCTGCCGCGCTGAATATAATCCGTCGATTGACCTCTCGGTTGAAGTTGGCCTTACCTAGTCGTGCAATTTGTCCCAGGTAAACATCAAAAACCAGGAACGTAGTGCTCCTAGCAACTACAGCCATATAGGTAAGTTATACATGACGGGAGAAGATACAATTTAGGTCATTGAGCCCACTCCTGAGGTTGATTCTGCCATAAGGACTACATCATTGGCAACTATATCAATCGATATCTTTTAGCTATACAGGTTCGATATCTTTTAGCTATACAGGTAAAATAAGAGTATATTATGAGATCATCATAAAATATCAGATCAAAGGTTATATAATAAATACTGATAGGAATAAGCGTAAAAAATAAAAGAAAATACGAACAAATTAGGGTAGAATTGAGGCTAGATCGAGAAACCCTCATACGTTTGTGAAGTATGAAGTTCACGGTAGGTGTCATGTGCAAGAGATTCTGGGCATGTTCCAAAATAGAACCTAGTGTACTGTCCAATGCAAATGACGTCATGAATCGACGCTATACTGGTGATTCGTTCCAAAACACAGGACAGTATATGACGTAATACATTTACGTCATATTGGAAAAGTATTGGCGATTATTTTGTCATTTTGTGCTCCAAAAATCATTATATCTTCCTAATGGATATACCAGCAATAATTCTATATTTTTTTGTATTTGAGTTAATAAAAACAAATTCTGGCATGCTTCATTCAGCGCACACACAATTAAAAATTGTTTTTTTGGATATCGGACGCAATATGGCGGCGGCATCCAGTACAATATAGTGTCAATTGATGACATCATTTGCATTTGACAGTGTACTGGATTGTATTTCGGAACATAACATCTGTCTAAGTCATTCTATGAGTGATAGAAACTCCTAGAACGACAGTATTGTGGTTCTGTTCATTGCAATAATTCTTCTAGTGCAGGCAAGGAAGATCGTGTTACCGAGAGGCTGCTCTGTGTTACAATGAGATGGGTAATGTTGTTGATGTTGTTGTTATTGTTGGTTTGCATACTTTGGTAAAAAGTAAAGTTACAGCCTATATACGTCCCACTGCTGGGCACAGGCCTCCCTCATTTCCGATAGGGTTTTACGACAAGGAAGTATCCGCCGCGCTGCACCAATGCGTGTTGGCGAACTTCACATGTCTTCGAAATATTCTTTTTTCTTATTCCTCAGACATGCAGGTTTCCTCACGATGTTTTCCTTTACCGCTAAATTAGCACTTAAAATTGGAATAAACAATTTCATTGGTGCCGGCGGGGATCGAACCTGAGTTACTCGTGTTCTGTTATATTTACAGCGAGCGTTAACCATCTGAGCTACCACGGCACTCATACTTTGGTGCCATCATGTAATTACATCCCTCATATATAGTGTTGTATGCTGTTGTAATCCTGATAATAATTAAGAGGATACCTTGAAAATGAATCTTAGTATTAGGGGCGTGGCTTATCCCTTTGTCGGTGAAGCTCACGGACGACTGAGCGAGTGTCAAAATGAAAGTGATTTTAACAATTAACCCCAGAATAATTATTACAATACATACATTTGCCAACATAGCCGGGTTGATCATCTCCATTGGCAAATCAGGTAAGGTGTTCATCATCTTTTGGTTTCTTTTCTTTTTCGGTGTTTTCTTTTTTCCTTGGAGTGAACCATCTGGAAACAAAATGATAAAGAATTTTAACAAAATAGTAATAAAACCTTACACCATGTAGTAAAAGGCGAAAGAGAATTTTATATATGGTAGAGCCACGTTGCAGCTATATTGTGGCATGAATGGGTCGGCTCAAACGGTGTAGGACCACGCTCTCACAGAATACCAGCGTAAAATAGTAGTTTAATACTGCTGTGTTTCGTATGGGTGAGTGTAGAGATCCGGATACCCTTTTTTACTGGAAATGAGGCATTCCAGCTTAGTCTTCAGAGGTATCTGCGTTTTGATTCTTAATCTGGGATTAATGTAGATGTCTACGGGCTACATCATCCATTTACCCTCAAGTGGACTGTGTGCTCATTTGTCACCCTCATTCTATAAAAAAAAACCAAACCCAAATTATCCCGTGGGTGTCGCAAGACACGACAGAAGTAAACCAAACAGGAGATAGGCAGAAACATGTGTCTGATAAGAACACACAATAATATATAATTGCAGTTGCCTATCTGCCGGCCAAGCAAGGTTACTATGATAAAAATATATATGGGGGAGTCCTATGTTCAGCAGTATACTTTTGATAGGTTGTATTGAAATAATAAATAAATACAAATCTATTTAAGTACCGCTCCTGGTAACATCGGTCTCATTTTCGAGAGGGCTATGAAAAATAAGTTCGCTGTACTGCTTCACCGTTGAAGACATGGTAAATCAGTACATAAAATTGCAATTTACAAATTCATTGGTCACTATAAAATTTAATGCGAGTGCTCAGCCCTAAACGACAACTCAATGAGTTAAAGGCTTTGGCCTAACTAAAACCAGCTCATTGAAAACCTTATGCAAAATAACACAACATTCTTTTACCGATACTACACCAGAATGAAAGTCATCTCCGGCTCTAGAAATGTTGTGGGCAATATTTTTTTAAAATATTAGTAATCTTATTAATTAACAATACTAATATTCCTTTTGACCACTCCCGGTAAGCTTCAAACGCTTGTGCTAGGAGTGGTTCACGACAGTAGTCAAATGGTGGATTCGAACCCACGACCTTTTGAGTTCGCGATCCGCGCCCTGCCATTAGGCTACTGTCGCTTTAATGGTAAAACTTTTTTCATTATATATTAAGAATAATGTCCTCCCTACCAAATTTCGATCTTGGCAGCCAGCCTCAACAGAGGCTAGCCATTGGCGCAGGACAGAATTATAGTACCCAAGTGCATGTGCAAGCACAGGTGCACTCCCTATTTCCTCACTGTCGTAATCTGATGGGACGGTAAACCGACACGACCGGAGAGATCAGACGCAGGACCAACGGCTTTACTTGGTTTCCGAAGCACGGGGGTGAGACATCGCCAACTTCCTGACTCTAGACAGCTACTGAGAATTTCTTGACGGAAAACTCAATAATTGATTTTTTGACCCGACCCGGGATTCGAATCCAGGACCTCATTATCAGCAGCCGCACTACTAAAACCACTAGACCAACAAAGCAGTCAATATATATTATAATATGGATGTATTACACATATAAATTGCACCTGGGAAAACATCCAAACACGGAACAATTGATTGTCATCGATACAAAGACTTGCTTTATTTCTTATTTACTTTATAGTTTTGATTTTGGTTGGTTTTTGTAAAATAAAATCTTCACACTAGTATTTCCTTCTGTATCGTGGAGGCAGTTTAAATGCATACATTTTACAAAGACAAAGATCCAGACTGGTTACAATTATTTGTAGGCCATACAAATGTTGTTTCGCGCGGGATTCGAACCCGCGGCCCTCATTGCCGCAACTCTGCTAAGTTATTGTGCCACAGAATCGTCGCAAATTGTACCTTCTACTTAAGACGACACATCGAAAAGGCTATCGCCGTACTGATCCGAGTGATTACATAATTTCTATAAAAACTTGAAAAAACGCCGTCATAAGGTCTAAAATTGCGTAGCGCCCGCGACGATTAAAAGCGCTTAGAAATTGTCAGAATCTTAAAATATATTTTTTAAAAATTATTGATTTAAGTAATCAAAATAATGAGCAAGTAAATTATGAATATTGATGTTATAAATATATTTGAGTGATTCCCAAGCATATAGATTAAGTAATTTCGTTATAATTTCAACTATAGTGATTTTTAGAGGTGTTTTCGCAAATAATTATGTTTGAGTCAAAATTATACAATCGTGTTTTTGAAAAATTAAATTCAAGATAAAGACACGAATTTACCTATATCAAAATTCCACTTTCGTTAGTGGTGTCATAGTCCTATACTATTCGATGAAAGGAGATGCATTTTTTCACGGTGTCGCCTTAAGGCGCTACTCCTAGCGAACGACCTTGAGCGTTCGGTCCTATACAATCCACGCGCTCTCGCTACAATATATCACGTAAAAAATACGCCCAAATTTTTGGAATTATTTAAATTAAAAAAGAAAAAGCGAAATTAAATAAAACGTGAATAATATAGATTTTTAAATTATCTATCCATTAGTGTAATCCTCAAATTATTAGGGCGTTGCCTTTAGCAACAGATGCATGTAATCAATAATTTTAGTTATTTTTTAAAAGTTGATTTTCAATGTAGTTTATTTCTAATAACTAATGAGATAATAGTCTCTGAAAAACGCACTATCGCAAGGTTTTGGTCGGGTTATAGCCTTAACTTGCTCTTTTAATGTTTCCTATGTATAATAATAAAACTATATTCAATCACACTTGCTCGTCGCGAGAATCAACCTTGCGGTGGCGCAGATCCACACCAAAAGTTAGTCCACTATGCTACAAAGTTAAAAAAATAATACAAACATGATACTAATTTACAGCAAGCATCATGTTGGTATTATTTGGTTTTGTATATGGAACTATATATTTATAAGTATTATATATATGATAGACTCAGAAATCCGCAGTAAAACTAGAGTGACCGACATAGCCCAACGGATTAGTAAGCTGAAGTGGCAATGGGCCGGCCATATAGGTTGAAGAACCGATAACCGATGGGGAAGAAAGGTTCTCGAGTGGCAGCCTCGTACCGGCAGGCGTAAAGTAGGGCGACCCCCCACTAGATGGAGTGACGACCTGGTAAGACATGCAGGAAGTCGATGAATGCAGGTGGCTGAGGACCGTACTTTGTGGCATTACTTGGGGGAGGCCTATTTTCAGCATGAAGATGAAAGATGTGAAGGGCTGTAATGATGATGATGATGAAGTATTGTACAATACATGGTTTTGTTTTCATTTGGTATTATGGTAATACTGGTTGTAATTAATGCATTGCATGTCGGTACTATTTTACTAATCAAAAACACGTCATTATTAATTAATATTAAAAAAGTGAACTCAGCTTCTTTGTTTTTCATTAACTCGCTAATTAGCTTGTTTTTTTTTTTTACAAAACTAAAGTGCCAAATGAACTTATAGTCCACCTGATTTCTACCGCCTGGTTAAATATCCCTCGTTAAAACATTTCATTTGTGAAAATATATAAATATATTAGAACATACCTGTGCTCCCGGGGCTGATACCTACGTCACTACATTCCATATTGTCTATGGGCGACTGGCTCGCAAACCCATCGTCCGCTTTGTCACAGAACGCTTGCTGTATTTGACGCGTGCGCTCGTGTTTGCCCAGTGTTGGCTTTAATGTGCTTATAGAAACTATTTCAGAGTTTTCATATCCTAATGAAAAAAAATAACGAATTTATATTCTATATTAAATGTGTATAATATAGCAATAGGAGGAATAATTCGACAGTGTTGTCTTTTCGTTCTATTATAATGTGATTTTTTCGAGACAAGAGCGCATAGGTAATTTGTACACTAAGTGTGATTTGGTATCAAGGACTTCATCACTGCTTACCACCAGGTGAATTGACGTAAAATAAAATGAAATACATAAGAGGTCCATTTATAAAAGGAACTCCTTTTTAAATATCCACGCCTGTCACCCAGAGGGGTAGGCAGAGACTACGGACATCCATTTGGCACATTCCCAACACACCTCTCTCGCTGTCACCATTAAATCCATATCTCCGCATACATGCTCGTCGGTTACCTGTCATCGGTAACTAATCTGGTCCATTTTTAATATATCGCCAATGCAATATAGATGTGCTTTGTCACTCTTTCCCCGTTCATTCTTTCTACATAATCAAACCACTGAAGCATTCCTTTCCTAATCCTGGTCACAATATCATCTTCCAAACCACCATCACCTTCAAACATATTAAGATTTGGAATTCCTTGATGATAGTTAACATTTGGTAGATTATATAAAGGTTGCATTTCATCAAAGTACCATGTGATCTGATTAAAATCACAATTACATATTTCTGTAACTGATTTTATGAAATTTTGTTACAAAATTTGACTTCCCACATTCACTTGGTCCTGCCACAATAGCAGTAAACGGATGTATAAAGTGAAACATTACACACGTCTAAAGTTCTAAGGGGTGAAATAAAAAATGAAAGTGTTGGTGTAGGTAAACAATTAATATATATTGTGTACTATAACTAATGTTTTTGGGAAATCAAACAAAATTTATGATTAATTTAAAATTTTATTTTCAAGTAATAACCACTTGTAAAAAACCCACACTTCATCACAAAAACAATGTAAAATTTTTGTGATTATTTTTTGCAAATATATGATTATTACACACATAACGTTTGTTTAAATTTATGACATTTACCAAAATCATTGTATTTTGGACATTTTTGTATTCTTCAATATTAAAAATTCTATCATTTGTCGTCAACATTTTTAAAAATTGTTTTTCTGTTGAACCACCTCTGTATGCGATCACTTCATCTTTGCACAAATTTCTAATGTACCAATTTAATATGGGAATGATGTTCTCTTGTTTGTAGGCACATTTTAATTCTTCGGTCACGTCAAAATATGGAATACCGTGCACGTGTGTTTCACAATAACGAACAGTTTTTTTGTCTTTTGGCAACAAATAATTGAAAGGATAATTTGGCCGAAACAAAAACGCATAATTTTTATTAGATAGTTTTACGTATAGAATAGCCATTTCTCTACATTGATAATGTTTATGAGGATATTTAATGTAAAATCCGTCCATTTCGAAGATGTATCTAATATTTTTTTAGTTTTTGTGTCATTTTGAACCAAAAAGTTAAAAGTATTTACACGTGACTAAAAATATGTTTGTTCCCACAAACTTCACGTAACAACGCTTCATCACTTCCCATCATCCCATCTCTTCCTTCTGCTCTTGTCTTCCTGTAATTTAAGTAAACAGAATCACATTCACTAATGATCAACTAATAACTGTCATTGTTAAAAAAGTATTTTTTAACTTTTTCACTTTCTGCTATTGTCTTTGTCTTTGTATTCAGGGCTAGGAAATGTTCGCCGCAATGCCTCAATGCGTGTTGGCAAACTTCACATGCCTTCGAAATTTTCTCATACATACAGGTTTCCTCACGATGTTTTCCTTCACCGCTGAGCACGTGGTAAATCAGCACTTAAAATTGCAATTAACAATTTAATTGGTGCCGGCGGGGATCGAACCCGGGTCGCGTACTGTGAAATTTACAGCTTGCGCTAACCGTCTGAGCTACCACGGCTTAATCATATACACACATAATATTTAAATATAATTTGTTAACACTATATCATACACACGTAAGAAAATAACAGAAAGAAAAGTAAGTTTGTCAATAGAATAAACACTTACATCCATGGCCTTTGATGCGTTGAAGTAACACAAACGTAGTATTGATAGATCCACTGCGGTCAAACGACCATACACTAACTCCATGACTGCAGCTGCTCGGTCTTATATAGCACCATTAATTAATAATTCTAATCTAAAGAATTTCTGCAGTGGAACTGATAGTACGAATAACTTTATGCGTCAACAAGCTTATCTCACATTCTGTTGCTTATCTCAACATTTCTTCGTGTTGCGTCTTGTTCAGTGTATTGATGACTCAAATACGATTTGTATAACACATAAGAATGCAATATAATATTTAGAAATCACTATAATTGATCATTCCTATGTTAGTCAATGAGTAGATTTTACTGTAATAATCTACTAATAGCAGTAATATCATGGATACACTAGATGTACAACAACATCTGAAAAAGATTCACCCCAGTCTAGAAAATAATATTTATGCTGCTAATAGACTGCCCATGTATATCCACGTACCAACGTATATAATATGCAATTTGGATACAAATGATAAACCAGGGTCACATTGGGTAGCTTTATATATCGATACGAATGACGTCGGTCAATATTTTGATTCATATGGACGATCACCCGTACGATATCATCTAGAGTTTTTAAAAAGGAATTGTAAAAGATGGAACTGGAATGTTGTTAGGATTCAGAATAAGTGGACTTCAGTTTGTGGCGAATATTGCTTAATGTAATTCCCATATAAGTTTCAGGGATGTTCAATGCATAGTTTTACGAGGATATTTACAGGGAACACATTGTACAATGATATTTTAGTGGATGAGATGTTTCGCTCCTATTTTATAGACAACAAGTAATGAGATTTTGTATTTTGTAAATAAAAATTGTAACAAAATTAGGTAATGTGTTTTATTGATGATTCAGATTAGCGTTGTAGATAGGAACAAAGAAGTATAATACAATAACACTGATAAGCCGACGCATATGGCGAGGAAAAATAGACAATGACGGTATTCAATGAACAATAGATAAATAGATAAGAACAATGGGGCGCTAATGACGGTAATGAGGCCCTCGCCGGATATCAATTAGATAAGAGTTAATGCACATCTCCGGAACCGTGCATCCTATGCAGAAACGGACCGCAGATTCGTGATCAGAGCATGCCAAAACTTTTTTTTTAGGATCCCTTGACACTTGCACATTCGTCAACAACGAGACTGCACTATCGACCCCCGGACTGAGCAAGGGAGTAATTTGGCGGCGCTGTCGTCGCGTCACAAGCAAAACACATCGAAGCCTAAATCGCACTATCAAAGTTTCGAATCAAAATGAGTACATATAGAATAACTCCGAACTGTCACACGGAGCGTTGGTGGTTCCCCGGGTAAACACCTTGCCCGGCGGGAGATCTCCTCTTTTCCTTCCACCGCTAGAGACTAACACAGCATTATAAATTGCCATAAAACCCCATTCTTTAAATTTCTTGCCTTATGTTTATGTCTTTTAAATAGAAGCGGCCCCACAGAGCGTGGACCTGTTCGAGCCCTAACGGTTCGTGGGAGATCGAATTCATTATGACGACTAGACGGCAACTGTTCAGTGATCGCATATGTGAAAACTGGCAGCGACCACCGAATGGTTAGAGGCACACTGAATCTAAATGTTAAGTTGGAGAGGTCTCGTCTAATGAAGTCAACGCCATCACGCTCATGCTTTAATTCAGAGTTCCGAATACCTTTCAGCCCGAGTTACAAAACAGTTTTCACTTCCAAGAGGACTGCAAAGTCAATACTCAATAACAAATATAAATAGGAATCAGTCCTTATTGCATAAATCATAAGAGTACTAACCTAGAAATCTGACAACACATTCCTGGTCACTGATAAGTCTTAATACAAAAGCTTCATACTCTTGGCCATCTCCCTCATATATAGCCCGGCATGGCATCCCAGCTTTCCACTGTATAGTTTTCTTCTGTGCATTTTTTGTGGCTGCAGATTGAGATGAGGTCTCCTTCTTGATTTTCGAGTGACCTGTAACACAATAATGAATATGAAAAATATCCTCTTAAGAGATGAAATTCCAGGCAATATTTTTTCTGAGCACTTATTGCGAAGAAAATATTGTAATACTTTAATGACAATAACCTAATGGTTAAGGGTAAGGAGTCTGATGATTATATGTTCGAATCCACCTTTGACTACTAAATACAATAGAATAGAATCATTTTTATTCAATAATAGCTTTTGCCCGCAGCCGCATAGATATTTTACTTTAAACCGCATAGATATTTTACTTTAGGTGATCTATCAATAATCGCACTTTCATAGTAAATTCCATCACCCTCTTTAGGTGTGATTTCCGTGATCAAAGCTATCCTATTTCCTTCCTTTTACCCGGAACATAGGGGGATAGTTAAACTATCTCGATACAAAATTTCTTCTAAATCAGTTTAACGATATAAGTGCGAAGAGGAAGATTTCAGTGAAGTGCATTCAATGAGACAAAAAGACACTGCCTACCCTGGCAATATGCTAATTAATTAAAGTAAAAAGTCTGATATTGATTTTTTTTACTTTATTTTCAAAGTTACTGTGAAATGTGTTTTAATTGTTTTTTTCCATTATTTATAGAATCCATAATAATTTATAGGATACTCCTATAAACTATGTTAAGCGAATTTTTTTGTTCAGCAGGAGTATTGCGCAGAAAAGGTGATGTGCAAATTTTTTTAATGCAGCATGTCTACACTATTATTATAAAGAGGAAAAATTTGTTTGTTTGAATTGAATAGGCTCCAAAACTACTGGACCGATTAGAAAAAAAATTATGTGCTACATGATTATCAATTATCATCATCATCATTACAGCCCTTCACAAGTCCACTGCTGAACATAGGCCTCCCCCAAGTAATGTCACAAAGCACGGTCCTGAGACACATGCATCCATCAACTTCCTACATATCTTACCAGGTCGTCACTCCATCTAGTGGAGGGTCGTCCTACACTACGCCTACCTGTACGAGGCTGCCACTCGAGAACCTTTCTTCTCCATCGGTTATCGGTTCTTCGAGCTATATGGCCGGCCCATTGCCACTTCAGCTTACTAATCCGTTGGGCTATGTCGGTTACTCTGGTTTTACTGCGGATATCCCCATTTCTGAGTCTATCATGCGGAGAAACTCCGAGCATAGCCCTCTCCATAGCTCGCTGAGCGACCTTGAGCGTCCTCATACGGCCAGCAGTGAAGGACCACGTCTCAGATCCGTAAGTCATCACTGGCAACACGCACTGGTTGTACAATCTAGTTTTCAGAGATTGCTTGGACAGCTGCCCATAGAACCTCTCAATCTCACTCAAAATCTCAGGTGTCCCAGAAACAATGCTGCCACACTCAGTCTTCAGCTTTGACAGTTGGCTCTTTCTGGCGGACAGATCTCTGGCAAAGACTTTGGAGCCTAGTTCCGCATGATTGCTTCTTTAATACGAGCAGTACTAAAGTTGCGTCTCACAGCATGCATTTGGAGATCTGTCTGTTCAGTTGCCTGTATGCTGTCAAATCTGTTGACGATTGCAGCCTCATCTCCTATCTAACAGCCATGAGATTAAGAGTGTGATCGGAGAGTTTTTGTGTTCCTCTGCTTCGGGTCTTGCAGAACTTAGCTCCGACTGCATGGACAGTTTCAACGAGCTTGTCATTCATATCGTCCACTGCATTGCAATCTTCTAGGCACTGAAAGCGGTTACGTAACTCGAGCTGAAAGGTTTCGGGATTCTGGATTAGAGCATGAGGGGGACAGAGCGTTGACTTCATTAGACAAGACCTCTCCAACTTAACGTTTAGGTTCAGTGTGCCTCTAACCATTCGGTGATCGCTGCCAGTTTTCACTCTCGCGATCACTAAGACATCACTGAACAGTTGGCGTCTGGTCGTCATAATGAAGTCAATCTCGATTTTTGTCGAACCGTTGGGGCTAGACCAGGTTCACTTTCTGTGGGGCCGCTTCTGGAAGAAAGAGTTCATCATAAAAAGTCCCTCTTTTTCCATAAATTTGGCCAGCTGCTGGCCCCTTGGGTTCCATTACCCTATCCCAAATTTCCCTACCTTCACCGTTCTTTCTTGTGCCCAGTTTTGCGTTGAAGTCTCCCATTAACACTGACACACACACACTCTAGAAATGTCCTCATACATTTCCTCCACCTCCTCATCAGGATGTTCCGACGTTGGCGCGTAAACCTGTATGACCTTCAGCGAATACCGTTTGGTGATTCTGAGTATAAGGTACACAACCCTCATCGATACACTCCCAATCTTTAAAACGTTGTTAACGAGAGACTTGTGGACGATAAATCCAACACCTCCTTGGGACAATGGTCGCCCTCCCGGTGATAGAAGAAGTTGCCAGATTCGAGAATCACCATGTCCTCCCCCTCTCTTCGGACCTCGGATAATCCTATAATATTCCAGCGCAACTTGTCTATTTCTTCTTCCAGCTCCAGGATTTTCTCATCAGGACTCAGGATGCGTGCGTTAAATGTTGCCAGGTCGAGTTCGTCGTAGGTGGCAACCGAACCTCCACCGGAGATTCTTAGCACCCCCTGCCCCGCCGTTACCATGGTCGCCACCGTAACTAGGAATAGCGGGGCCGCCGGGGACTTGGGGCCGTCTATTTGTGTAATTCTTCATGGGGGGTAAATTGCCATCATAGTTGCCACGCTTGGCGAGCGGATTGGCAACCGCAGTTTTTTTTTGTTGTACAGTTGCTGTTATCAGGAAGATGCTGCTGCCCATCTCCTGTCTGTGTCCCTCTGTCGCCTTTTACGACACCCACGGGAAGATATGGGGTACTGGATATTCTTAACCGCCACTACACAGTGAAACATCATTAAACATCTACATGATCAAAGTACTCATTATTACATGCAAAAAAGTCCGTGTAAGGAATATACCTAACTATCATAATTAAGTCACAATAGTAGCTTTTGTGTTCTAAAATTTAATCAGATCACTGTTCGAAACAAAAGTCAGTTATAGTCGTATCGTAGTATTAATTCTTATTCAAATAAAAATTTCCAACTTTACCGCCAAAATATGTATGACTAAAGTAAAGAATAGAATATGCTCTTTAAAACGAGGTACAAATTATTTCTTAACTCTTTAGTTAACTATCATCATAGAAATAGAAATAGAAACTTTCTTATTCAATGTAGATTATAACAATACTTATTGAAAGTCACTTTTTTAATTTACCACTGGTTCGCAAAAAAAAAACTCTGTCCTGGGAAGAACCAGCAAGAAACCCAGCGGGACTATTTTTTTTTCAATAATAGCTTACAATCATGTTTACAATCAACAACACAAGACAAATTAGAAATAGCTTGGTAGCGATCACCCTTTCCAGGGGTTATTATCATCCATAAATTCTTTAATATTATAATAACCCTTTTTATACAAACTTAGTTTAATAACATTTTTGAACTTCGTGTATGACAAATTTTGTATATTTTCTGGGATTTTGTTGCAAAAGCGTATACATCGCCCCAAGAATGAATTACTGACTCGGTGAAGTCGAGTAACTGGTATAACTAGCTTGTGTCTCCTAGTATTTACAGAATGAATATCACTTATTTTCGCAAAACTACTTTTATTTTTGTGTACGTACATTACATTTTCATAAATGTATTCAGAGGCCAGAGTTAATATATTAATTTCCTTAAATGTTTGTCTCAGTGACTCTTTTGGTTTTAAATCATATATTGCTCTAATGGCCCTCTTCTGTAAAATAAATATAATATCAGTATCAGTCGCGTGTCCCCATAGCAAAATACCATACGACATAATGCTATGTAAATAACTAAAGTAAACTATTCTAGCTGTTTCAACACTGGTAAGAGTTCTAATCTTTTTCACAGCATATGCTGCAGAACTAAGTCTGCTAGCTAGTTTTGATATATGGGGGAGCCATTGAAGCTTTGCGTCCAGTGTGATTCCAAGAAAAATGGTGGTATCAACAAGACTCAGTTCCTCCCCATTCAAAATTACATTAGTATTGACATGTTTAACATTGGGAGTTACGAATTTCATACATTTAGTTTTAGTTCCATTCAAATGCAAATTATTAACATTAAACCAATTGACTAACTTAGCTATAGCATTATTTACTTCGTCGTAATTTAGTAACTGTCGTTTTAATTTGAAAATTAATGAAGTATCATCAGCAAATAATACTATATCATGGTTATCCCCTACTACGTAATATCATGATAGTTAACTAAAGAGTTAAGAAATAATTTGTACCTCTTTTTAAAGAGCATATTCTATTCTTCTTCTTCTTCTTCTTTTAAATTATGGCTTCTCTTGGTAGAATTCTACCAGTGTCGAGTCAGTCATGGAAGTGACAAGATAATAATAGTTAAAATAAGAGTTCTCAATTTAATGAGTGGGTTCACAATCTACAACAAAAGACGTCACATATTTAAACTACCATCACCGAAGTTGTTAAGTAATTCTACAGTTTAATATTATTAGTACGAATAAAAGCACATAAAATATTTACGAAGGGAGTATACACTAGGGTTAGCAAAAATTGGAAATTTACTGGACGAGGGATGTAATTGGGCAGGATATCGTAGAGAGAGAAAGAAAGTTTAGGACACTCAAAGAACAGATGATTGACAGATCCTTCATCTAGGCCACATTCACAGATTGAGCTATCCCTAATCCTGAGTTTGGCCATGTGTACAGGAGTACAAGCATGACCAAAGCGTAGGCGGCAAACAGTAGAGGTAGTTTTACTAAAGTGGCGATATTGAAAGAACCAGGGTTTTGATGGGATATTAATTTGGACTTTGGAATATTGATTACATTTTAAAAATTTAGACTGATGCCAATAACTTTGCCAAGAAGACAGAAGGCCGGAGTTGGCCTTTGGCAGGAGGTCATGTGCATAGAGGCATTGTCTAGGGATAGAGCCAGATTTTGTGGCATCTTTAGCTAAATTATCAGCAATTTCATTGCCCTGAATCCCGCAGTGGCTAGGGATCCAAGCCAATACAATGTTCAGCCCTTTTTTATGACAATAATACAGAGACTTTCTAATATTTAAAATTAGCGGGTATCTAATTTTAGAGTGAAAAGGACTGGATAAAATACTTTGAAGGCAACTAAGGGAGTCCGAGAAAATGAGGGTCCTTTTCAGACCATGTGATTCTGCATATGAAACTGCCTCTAAAATAGCCAAAGCCTCACCTGTGAATACAGATGAGTCAGGGGGAGAGTTAAAATTTAAAATAATCCTGTATTTAGGGATCCACACTGCAGACCCTACTAATCCATCGTTACTTAACTTTGAAGCATCAGTGTACATAGTTAACCAATCATGCCAATTTTGGAGGAGGAGCATATTTAATTTGTTATTTGCTTCAATAGTATTTTTATCTATTCCGATATCTAGAATAATGTCTGGATTGAAAATTAGAGCCTCGTAAGGGATAGTGTAAAGCGGGTTACTAAGGAATTGATAAATTGGAGAGGGAATGTTGAGCAATTTAATATAGCTTTTTATAATGCATGGCAAATCCTTGTGGGACCAATATGGGGAGTCCCTGACCAACCGATACAAGGAATGAAGTTTGGAAAGGAGAGGATGGAGTGAATAACATGCTACTTTAAACAAGAACCTATCTGAGAGATATTGCCTGCGTAGAGATAGAGGGGGCTCAACACATTCAACTTGAAGAGCGAGAATGGGAGTGGACTTCATGCTACCAGTTATTATACGTAGACATTTTGACTGGATTTTGTCCAAGGTATTAAGGGCCACTTTGCTACAAGGCTCTAAGTAAGAAGCACCCATAATCAAGGTGACTTCTAATTAGAGAATTGTATAAAAGCTTTTGTGAGTAGGGGTGAGAACCCCACCAAGCACCTGATAGAGATCGAATAACATTGAGATTTTTTTTTCACATTTGGAGGCAATATATGATAAGTGAGGAATTCCTGTCATTTTGTTATCCAGGATTACTCCTAAAAATTTCACTTGATTTTCAGTGGGGATTAGAGTATTATCAATGTAGATGGACACTTCTGGTATATACCTTCGCCTAGAGAAAACTACAGTACTGCATTTTGAAGGAGACATTGATAAACCATGCTCCAATAGCCAATTATTAAGAAAGTTGACAGCTTGGGATAAACGAGAGGTAGCCTCAGTAATGGAGGCATCAGATACATATAAGGCTAGATCATCTGCATATTGCAAAATATTACCTAGATAATTTACAGATCTATCTATATCATGAGTGTAAAGGCTGTACAGCAGGGGGCTCAAGACAGAACCTTGTGGTAGTCCCTTCCAGGTAAAT
Source organism: Parnassius smintheus behrii (assembly GCA_036936625.1). Lineage (NCBI taxonomy): Eukaryota > Metazoa > Arthropoda > Insecta > Lepidoptera > Papilionidae > Parnassius > Parnassius smintheus. The sequence goes on along the minus strand of JAUPFT010000009.1, from coordinate 14,627,629 downwards.
CTAGCTGGTAGAAATCTTCCTTCAGAGCGAATTAATATGCGTCTATGTGAAAGTAGGTTTGCTATGAAATTTGTTATTCTCTCGGGAATGTTCAGCTGATGCATTTTTTGCCTGAGCAGAGGGAGAACAACATTATCATATGCTGCACAAACATCGAAGAAAATACCTACGAGAAAGTTGTTATTGGAGAATGCTAGTCTTATATCAGATACTAAAATGCTAAGGCTATCCATTGTGCTAAAACCTTTTCTAAAACCAAATTGGGTCTTTGATATAATGCCTCTATTTTCGAGAATCCACTCAAGGCGATTTTTTACAAGATGTTCCATGACTTTCGACAGGGTTGATGAAATAGCAATAGGGCGATAGCTTAATGCGGAAGAGGGGTCTTTACTAGGTTTTAGAATAGGAATAATAATATGTGTTTTCCAGTCATCTGGAATAGAACCGGTTGTAAATACCATGTTAATTATGCTTAAAAAGAACTGCTTACATGTAGTACCCATATTAACAAGAAATAAGTAGGGGATACCATCAGCGCCAGGGGAGGAATCCTTAAGGTGCCTAAGAACCAACTGCAATTCAGCTAGTGAAAATGGTTCATTAAGATTATTAAAAGAGCTAAATGAGTGAGGGGGGAATGGTTTTGAGGAAGGAGATATCTGTTCCTCCAATGGAACCCAGGGGGGAGCCAGACGGTTACTGAAATCTTCTAGCCAATGAAAGGGGTCTGCACAAGGGGAATTGCTATCATCTAAAGCGCCACGGAATTGCCTAATACGTTTCCAAACCAGAGAAGAAGGAGATCGAGGAGCTAAGCTCTCACAAAACGAAAGCCATCCTTTTTTGTTCTTTTCAGAAAGAAGTTTTTTGGACTGAGCAGTTATTTTCTGATAATTAAGAAAATTTTCCATTGTCATATTAGAGGAATATAGCCGTTCTGCTGCCTTTCGTTTTTTAATAATTGAGGAACAGTCTGCATCCCACCATGGAGGTGAAGAAATTTTACTTGTGGAGGAATTCTTCAAAGGGAAAATTTTGTATGCTATATTATTCAGAAGGGTTATAAATTGGGAATAGGCACTCTGGAGGTTATCTGGAGATACAGGGGGAAGATTATTGATATTAATTTCTGTTTCCGAGGAGAATACATCACAATCAGCTTCAGACAGATTGAATTTAAGAAGGGGTGATAAATTTCGAGTAGGAACACATCTATTACTTAGGTTTAAAAGGATGGGAAAGTGATCACTTCTAAAAGAAGAAGGGAGAGTTTTCCATGATATGCTAGCAGCCAGAGTTGGAGAGCACAATGACAAGTCTACTGCAGATCTAGAATTCTGCGAAGGGTAGGCCATTCTGGTGGGAGAACCTTCATTTAGGAGACAAAGATTAAATTCATTAAAAACATCAAGTAGCAGATAAGAAAAAGAGTCAGATTTATGAGAACCCCACATAACATGATGGCTATTAAAGTCTCCGAGGATAAGGTAAGGTGGAGAGATGCTTGATAGAATTAAATTGAGTTCTGGTATACAAGAAGTAGTGGGAGCCGGAATGTAAATGGATAGGATTGTGATGTCCATAGCCTTAACAGCTACAGCATTTATATTGCCTTGTACAGGAGGAAGAGGAATGGGTGATAAGGGAATGGTCCTGTTAAGTAAAACCAGAGCGCCACCATAGCCGTCGCTCCTATCACTACGATAACAGGATTCTAAATGTAGAGCCTGGCTTAAGCCAGGTTTCCGATATTGCAAGTATAGAAGGATTATGAGTATTAATTAAGTGAATTATATCAGGTTTTTTATTCCTGATGCTCCGACAATTCCACTGGAGGAGGGTTAGGGATTCGAACTTTATATATTCTTGAGAAGAGGACATCTAGTTTGCTTTCACGTTTAACGGTAAATGGGAATCATCGAATTTGCCAACAATATCTGTAAGAGAGGCCACAAGATTTTCTAGAAGGTTATCATTAGGGGATATTATATTGCTTTGTAAAGCATGCCCATTGAGAAGAGAGGATGAAGGAGTACTTGTAATGTTATAGTGTGAAACTTTATCATATCCTTGTGTAGATTGCACTGGCACAGATTTGGCTTTATAAATAGTTTTCCTATAGGACTGAGAAGGAGACAGAGTAGGAGGGTTTACCGATGCCTGAGGAGATGGGAGATGGCTTACAGGAATTTGTGAAGATGCAACATCAGAATAAGGTCTTCTGACAGCCGGGAAGCGGGCGGAAGCCTCAAGGTATGATACATTCTCTTGTGACATTACTATTTTGATAGCTTTATGCCTTGAGTGCTCTGGGCAACTTCTTTCAATAGCCATATGATTTGCCGAACAGAAAAGACAGGTTGGGGAATCTGTGGGACAATTATCTCCGGTGTGCTCTTTGCTGCATTTAAAGCATCGTGGTTTCGATCGACATTGGGCTTTGACATGTCCGAAACGGCAATATTTTAGACATTGGATAGTAGGAAGAAGGTAAGTTTCGACTGGTATGGAAGCATAAAAGCAATATAAATGGGAGGGGAGCACTTGTCCTGAGAAGGTGAGGACAACAGTTTGAGTTGGAACCCACTCCACTTCATCACCCTTTTTGACCTTTCTGTCAAGTCTTCTGGCTTTAATGATTTCTCCTCTGCCAGGTGGGAGCTCAGACTTGCTCACTAATTCCTCCATAGAGATGTCAGTCGGGATACCCCTGATCACACCCATACGGGTGACATTAAAAGTTGGAATAACAGCAGAAAGTTTATAATGCGAGGGAAACTCAGAGTCAATAAAATTATTAGCATCATTAGCAGTTTTAAAAGCAATTGAAACCCTTGTTGCGCCCTAAAATTTTGATACCCTGTTTTTCAATATTGGCCACTTTATTTTGGGTAAGGTTATGACCAATTCTCACAGGTCTAATTGTATAACCTGCTGATGGATCAGGTTCTGAGCGGCTTAAATGTATTACAAATGGGCCTTTATCGCTATCTACATACTTTTTTTATCTTCGAAGTCAGGGTGGACGTATGTATTTTGGTAGGAGGCAGAAGGGTGATCTTCGTGCCCTATTTTTTTCTTTGGAAAGTTGGGTAATTGTAAGGAATCCGTGGGTTTACGTTTAGCAGGGCCAGAATCACCAGGTAAATCCGGTGGTTCAGCATCTCCTCCGTCATCACACAGATCTACATTAACTAAACAAAAAATACTACTCACCTACTAACAAACAGAACACACAGAGACAACACACAAAAAATTGAGAGATTTTACACCAATTTGAATTGAAAAAGGGTTAAAAACTTATTCCAATACAAAAACACGTGTAACCACCAATCACTCTGACGGCAGAATTCCCCATATTCTATTCTTTTCTTTAGTCATACATATTTTGGCGGTAAAGCTGGAAATTTTAATAAACCTAAACCTCAAACAAAAAAAATTGATTAAAGATAAGTAATGTTCATATTTTGTGGCAGATTGCGCAAAAACTATAAATGATATCGCTTTCGTATGTATAAAAGGTTTATAGAAAATTCATCAAGGATTGTTTCATACCTCTACATCTTTAAAACTGGAAAAAGCTGCGTTTTGGGGCACTTTCTGGGGCTTTACTATATAAATGAACGAGGTGCAAACACGTGATATACGCGGGTGAAAACGCGGGGCTCAGCTATATGAAATATTTTTAAAACAAAAACTGTTTTTAAAATTTTTGTGTCTGTTTTTCTGTTTCTTCCGGTTAATCCCCGAAATGGCTGAAACAATTTTGTCAGGACTTTCACTGACAGTTAGCCGATGTTATAAGGAGTAACTTAGTCTTATTTTTATTTTAGAAAAAGAATGGGGTCTTTCACAAAAAATTCGAATCCAAGAAATTCAATCGTAATAAATTTCACGCGAACGAAGTCGCGGGGAACAGCTAGTATTTAAATAATTTGAAAGTCCATAATATTTTGATGGGTCGATTTTGTTACCTTTTTCTGAGTTGGGTTGGGTTGGTTTCTGAGGAAAGTGCTGTGTATTTGTGGACATTGCCAGACGCTTTGCAACATCTGTATTAGCAATTTTCAAAGCTTTGTCATATGCATCATTTAGCTTCCTGTCATCCCAGATATCTTCTTCTGCGGCATCATCTTCTGTTTCTGACTGAAACAAATATAAGTTTCACACTAAGATTTTGTCCTGGAGGTTTGTATACATAAATTGCACAAGGATCCATATCCAGATCTGGAACAATTTTTGAATGCCAAACAATCACTTGTTCAGTGTGGGATTCGGAACCGTGGTTCACAACGCCGCAACTAAATGCTTAGCCACTCAACTAAAGGTAAATACTTGACTACTGTACCATCAAAAAAGAAAGATTTTCCCTAATTGCAGCGCTCGGCAGCGCGCAGGCAGATTAGCGATCCTATTGTGGTCTCAATGATGTCTTTTGTGGTACCTTTGGCAATGATGTCCTTTGTGGCCATTCCAACAGTTGCCTCATACGAGGGTGGATTGAAAAGTACTCGGCCTAACACAGATCCATTCAATTCTAAAAATCAAATCTACCCACATTATTTAGTCAGTTCAGACTAGTTCATTGTGTGAAGTTCGAAACGTGTGCAATAATTAGTTGTGATTTTATAAATTTATTAACAAAGTAATCGGACATAATTTCCGCGAATGGAGCAAATCGAGCAGCGTGCCGTCATTAAGTACCTCCATAAGAAGGGGCTATCATCAAAAGCCATCCATAATGACATGGTCAGTACATTAGGCGATTGTGCTCTGTCATATTCATCCGTCAAAAAATGGATAGCAGAATTTAAGCGTGGTAGAGAGAGTGTGAAAGATGAACCCCGCTCTGGAAGGCCTTCGACGTCAACTACTGACGAAAATATTAAAAAAGTACTTGATTTAATAATGGGAGACCGCAGATTAAAAATTAGAGAGATAGCCGAGATTATAGGCATCTCTTATGAACGAACTCAAAACATCATTGTCAACGAGTTGGGTTTCCACAAGGTGTCTGCGAGGTGGGTTCCGCGACTGCTTTCAGTTGAACAAAAAAGGACGCGATTGACTATTTCACGCGACTGTTTGGAGTTATTTGAAGCCAATGCAGATGATTTTTTGAATCGTTTCGTTACTATGGACGAAACATGGGTTCATTACTGTACACCGGAAACAAAACAACAATCAAAACAGTGGAGAAGACCTGGTTCACCACCCCCTAAAAAGGCTAAGTCGATTTTGTCGGCAAATAAGGTGATGGCTTCAGTATTCTGGGACTCGAAAGGTGTGATTATGATTGATTATCTTGAAAGGGGTCAGACTATAAACTACTACTGCACCTTACTACGTCGTTTACGAGAGGAAATAAAAGAAAAACGTCGAGGAATGCTCAGAAGAAAAGTCCTGTTTCATCAAGATAACGCCCGCGTTCATACGTCAGTACAGTCAATGGCTGAAATTCACAACTGTGGCTTTGAACTGTTACCGGATCCACCGTATTCACCTGATCTGGCACCATCAGACTTCTTTCTGTTCCCTAACCTAAAAAAGCACTTGGGAGGTCAAAGATTTTCGACAAACGACTAGGTCAAAGCAGCTGTAGACGCATATTTTGACTCTAAGGAAGAATCATTTTTTTTCAACGGTCTAAATGCTTGGAAGGGGAGGTGGCAAAAGTGTATTGAACTTGATGGTGATTATATTTTAATTATATGTAGAAAAATAAAAATATAACTGATTTAGTATGTGTTTATTTTCTTGGTTAGGCCGTACTTTTCAATCCACCCTTGTAGTATGTCATGCAATAAAAAAAAACATAGCAATGGACTTTCTAAGTCTGCCATCACATGACACAGGTTTCAATTGAGTAACATTTTTCATTCATCAATTAATTCATTACAGCACTTCTTAAGTCCACTGCTGAGCATAGGTCTCCCTCAAGGAATTCAATAAAGCATGGTCCTGAGCCAATTGGGATACAACTCATAGGAATTTATTATCTCCTTCCCATGTTATATGCACTTGTTTGTCTGTCAACTCTAATATATACATTTTAATGACAAATATACATTATTTTCACAATTTAAGCAAAGCAAAAAGGCAAGGCATGGTATCTAAAGCATGCAAACAGCGGGTGTTTGATCTCCACCACTACTCCACATTTACAGGTCAACCCTCTGCAATCAAATGTTTTTAGCAACCTGTACATCTTTTCCTTTTTATTTGTTTTCCAGGTACTTTGGGCAGAACTTTCAAAAAATGATCTATCAAAAATGAGCATGAGAAGCTGTCAAATGGATTGTGCAAAACACTGATTTCAAGCTCACTTTAAAATTGTGTAAAAATATTTAAAAATCGTGGGAAAATGGGATATTATATGACAATATACAACAATTTTTTACAATTACTACATCACAGAAATAAAATCTGGCGATATCTATTTCGGACTTACCAATGTTTTAGATAACTTTTTATGGGGAATTTAAACATATTAAGGGATGTGACAAACATAACAATTAATATACCAATATAGCAACACCTTAAACTTCAACAGTTCATGTTAATCTGAAATAATGATTTCTTATATTTACGCGAACACTACACATGATTAAAACTACTTTTACAGATTTTATCGCATTTATTTTTACTTTTAATTACTTTTACTTCTGTCATCTGAAATGTTTTTATTATTTTATATTAATTTTATTTACATATTAGTTTATTATAGGATCCAGTTCTATTTAACAGATACAAGCAGATGGTTTCACAAAGTATAATCTGAATTTAAAGATTAGCTAGCTGATACCTGCTCACTTTGCTGGGCGCACAATAATAGAAGATAAAAATATAGATATAAAATATCAAGAACAATTAACTTTATTTACATATTAGTTTATTATAGGATCCAGTTCTACTAAACTGATACGAGCAGATGGTTTCACAAGGTACAATCTGACTTTATAGAATAGCTAGCTGATACCTGCTCACTTTGCTGGGCGCACAATAATAGAAGATAAAAATATAGATATAAAATATCAAGAACAATTAACTTTATTTACATATTAGTTTATTATAGGATCCAGTTCTACTTAACGAATACAAGCAGATGGTTTCACAAAGTACAATCTGACTTTATAGAATAGCTAGCTGATACCCACTAACTATGAAATGATAGATATAAAATATCAAGAACAATTTATTTTAAGGGAATATTGTAAAATCCATTTTTAGTGGGTGTCTATATTGAAAAATGAGTACTATACTAAATTTCAAGTCAATCTCATGTATAATTTCAGAGATATCATAATGAGTTAGTCAGTCAGTCTTGTCCATAAGCAAAATACCACTGCTTATTTACATTTACACAAGCCTTTTCCTTTAGTTACAAAAAAGTCCAAATAGTATCAGACATTTTATGAAGGTCTGTTAGCCATTGCAATTGTCTTTCTGATTAATGACAACAAACTTTTGTAATTCTCTGCTTCTAGTAGCAATAAGTCTTAAGCCCTTGTAAACATCTTTTCTATTTAAGTTTCAACTCAATATCCATAACTGGTGATAACTAGAATTGAATGATTAAAGTAGTGTGATTAGATTTTAATTATGTTTATTGCTCCTGTATTGAATAGCAATTAATAGAACTTGGATGTGCTCTTTTCAAAAGTAGAAATTAAAACAGCTATCAGCCTAAAACAGCCTCCATGTGCATCTGTATAGTAAATAGTACAAAAATTTCAAATATCCATAACGTTTATACGGATTTCACTACTAGTTGTAGTATGATGGTGGGTATACAATAATACGATTAAACAGGGTACATAACTATGTAAAATGACTTACAAGATACATTCCTTTTGCATATAAAAGTTCGCAATTTGACATTTTACTTTTCCTTTAAAATATCACCGTTTATTCTTAAAACATTAAATTTTTATGCGATTTTATTTAATTTTCCAAATTGTAAACAGGAACAGGACAGGTGCTGAAACGTCAAATCATAGATTTCCAGGTATATAATGTACTCTGTGTCATAGATAAATAAATATAAGCCATAAATATGTAGCAAGCTAGCGTCAAATGTTCAAAATCTATTATTAGGCATGACGATCCAAATCGATTGTCTGGAGTAAAATAATCGATTTTAGATTGATTTGGAGCACCGCATCGATGCGATGAATCGATCCAAAAAATTTCTTGAATCGGCAGTCCGATTCAAGAACATTCATCTGATTTAAGAACTAGCCATAAAGTTCTCATACAGACACTGCCAGTGTTTTCTTTTTGCGCCCGAAGCAAATAAGGGCAACCCTCCGGTAAGGGGGGAGGGAGGTGGTAAATGCTCATAGCATATAGCTCATAGCAGCCGGATTCCTGATGTGGAGACTTTTACCCACTAAACACCACCTTTTGGGATTGACTTACCGATCTGACGAGAGCTTTTTAAGCCGTAAACAGACGTGACCCTCCTTGGGGGAAAGGAGGGTGCAGACACTGCCGAGGCCGGATGCTATATAGACGTGTTAATATTTTTGACGCAGTATTTACGTTAAGATTTGTTTAATGAATTTGTATAATGTTATTTTTAAACTCATGTTTCATAAATATTTTTTTTCTTTAAATATTCTTCGTTCATGTAAATATAAAATAATAGTGAAAAAAAAATATTGATGGAATTATTAAGCATTTATTTCTGTCACTGTTACAGATATTAATAACATAATTTACTATATTTTATCTAATCAAGCTTATGGCCTATCGAAATCTGGAAAAAATCATCATATGTACCTTTAAAACTAAACTAAATTGACTAGTTGTAGATTTTACGATTCTACAATTAAAGCAGGTCTGAAACCATATAGTCTAGTCTTATGTGAATTTAACAACATCAAACAAAGATCGCTACATATACGTTGTCAACTAAAATGGAATGCTCCACAGCCTGTAATTATACATGAAATATAAGGTATATACAATTAAAAAAGTTCAATTTAAGAAAAGAATCACAAATTCTGGAAACTTCATGTTTAAAATGTCGCGATTAATTGAAAATCGATCTTTTAATCCTCGATTAAATCGACAATCGATTCTAGTATGTTCGATTAGAATCGATTCAGAGATGGATTTTTTTAAGAGTGAATTGACATGTCTAAAATCTATATTCTATACTCTATACACACTCTACTAATATACATAATCCATATCCATATGGATTAATGGTGGTTAATATAGCGCATAGCCTCATATTATAGTGCGCTGTCTTTCCATAGCGCATAGCTCGCGCTATATAAGTAGCCGCCATGGCCCTATGGAGCTTTGTCAAGGATCTCCTAGGTGTGCGTTACTTGCAGTATACAGTGGCTGCAAATAACCGCCGGTACGACAAACTCCGCCGATCGTTGAGTCCCGTGATTCCGTGAGGCGTCGAGGTCACCGGCCCCTAGGTGATTCTTGGCACTTTATGCGTTTCGTGCATTCTGTGCCTAGTCGCGCATTAAAGTGCCACCTTTGCACTTCCCCCAACCCTTTTATTATAAAAGGGGTAGGCAGTGCCCACAGTGTGGAAAGTCTCTATAACAGTATTACCACCATCCGCGTCGCGCATCAACATCTGCTACAGACCGTTTGGAAGATAGATAGGGCCTTAACTAGATTACCGCTGACACTGACTGGTAGGTTAGGATGTCAGGGAACGATAAGGGGGAACCTCCTCCGAGAGCAAGGAAACCACCGGATCGACCAGGCGTATTGGACAGACCTATCGCCTATCGTGACATATTTAACCCGGAGAGGACGAGAGTAGTCTCGTCTTACTCCCAAATACCGACCCGGAAACCTTCGTCGCCGGGTAAGGAGGCCGCACCTAGGGTTGCACTCTCCCCCATCGTACCTGAGTGTACGACTGGGCGTGAACCGCTGCCCTCACAACAGCAGCGGCCTAAGAAGACGCCACGAAGGCATACACCACCGGAGACCGAAGCCTCCCTCCACGAAAAGAGGCAGTGCATCGGTAACTCATCGGATTCACAGATCAGATGAGAGAGGATTCACGGATCAGAAGATGAAGAGCCCCAAGCAACGACTAAGAAGAAGGTCCACACCTCACCTCCTAAGTCGCCATCACCGCCACCTATCTCACCTGACCGACATAGTCACGACTCGATCCGATTCGAGCAAGGAGGTGAGGAATCCTACAGCTGGGGCTCGACAACATATGCAACCCTAGCTGCATCGGCCGGTAGATCATCCCCGGTTCAAACCACCAACCCGTCCGGGTTAGCTCAGGACGATGGACAGCGGCCGTTAACGAGCTATGCCCACATGGCTGCGGCCCCAGCAGTACCACGACCGCAATCGGCGGAACAGCCTCAGAAAACGGAGAAAGAGAAAGAGAAGAGATATCCGCCGATTGTCGCAGAATGCCTCCCAGAGTGGACCAAACATTTTAAGGTCCTGAACGAGAAGTTGGGCCACCCACCTAACGCCCGTCCGTTCGGGAAGGGAGTTAGGTTCACACCACAGAGCCCGGAGGAGTTTCGTACCATACAGAGATATACGGTCGAGCTCTCCGAGAAGGACAAAACCATGTCGTGGTATTGCTACACACCGGCAGAGGAGAAGCCCACTAAAGTGGGCATCCGTGGCCTGCCTGTGGGCACCGACCCAAAAATGATCGAGGAGGCTATTCGGGCAAAAGGCTTCCCCATCAATTATGTGAAGGCTATACCACCACGTAGGGGCAGACCGGGCTGCCTCTACTATGCACAGCTGGAGCATCTGAGCCTGGAACGGCTACAGCAATTATACCAACTCGACGAGCTCCTCTATATGAGAGGAGTCGTCATCGAAGCCTGGCAGAGGAAGACCGGACCGGCACAATGCCACCGTTGCCAGGCTTTCGGACATGCTTCCGCTAATTGTTTCAGGCCAGTGAAATGCGTTCGCTGTGCCGGTGAACATATTGCCAGCCTTTGCCCTAGGGGTAGAGAGGAGGAGCCAAAGTGCGTAAATTGCGCCAAGAACCATACGGCCAACGATCGCCGCTGCCCGGTCCTGAGGAGGATAGCCAGGAAGCAGGGGATCGTCTTACCTGGGCTACTGCCGGAGAACCCAAAGAGGATCCCCCAAAGTCGCCCAAAGGCCGTCACCATTCAGGAGGACGGGTGGGCAACCATCACCAGAGGGAAGGGTAGGCAATCAGCCCCCCCCACCCCCTCCTGCAGTACCATCACAAACGGTTGGTCCCACAGACCAAAGGGCAACCACCGGGGCGACTCTCCGACCTCCTGCCAATGACGCCACTGAGAGGCAACCCTCCAGGAGGAAGAGGCGGAGGAACAGGAGTAGGAGAATAGAGCAGCCTCCTCCTCAGGCTGTGACCTCTACCCCTACAACCACAGGACCGATAGCCTCGCAGGCGCAGGTTGCTGCAAAAACATCAGCACCAGCTACGGCAAGTAGAGCGCCAGAAAGGGCCCTACCGGAAAGCAGAGCCCGCTCCTCACATAGAGCGCGCTCTGTACAAAGGAAGATCCAAACCAATGCCCCGAGACCAGTGCCTTCACAAAAGCGTAGTGCAGAACGCAGACCACCAACTTCCGACTTCGAGACGGCTGATGCTATCCACAGATTGGTAGGCATAGCCATCGAAGTCGGAACACAAGTCCTGGCCGACATTAGGGCCGGGACAGATCCCGTTACCGCCGTTATGAAGGCGCTGGCATTACTACTGGCAAGGCACTATGGAGGATAGTAACCTGCGCCTGCTATACTGGAACCCGGACGGGATTCGTCAAAGGATCCACGAACTCCGCACTCTCACCCAGCAACAAGACATCCAGGTGATCTTGCTGGGTGAAACCAAATTAAGACCTACAACGCATCTAAAGCTGCCCAATTATCACATATACAGGAGGGACGAGGTCGATCCTCAGGGGGTCGCTTACAGAGGGACAGCGATCCTGGTGAGGAGAGACATCGTCCACCAGGAGCTGGAGCTGCCAGACTTCCAGACGATGCGTTCAATCGGCATAAAAATGGAGGCGACGGGCGAGGAACTTAAGATCTTTGCAGCATACCGCCCGCCAGGGACTCCATTTCACTCCTCAGACATCCGGACGGTAATGGAAGGTACAACACCCACCATCATCGCCGGGGACCTGAACGCCAAACACCCGGCGTGGGGGTCCAGAGTGATCACCCCGCCGGGTCGTGAACTTTATGAAGACGCAGGACGACGTCGAACTAACGCTTTTTGCGGATGACAGCGCATACTTCACGTCGTCCAGAAGAGCCCACATTGCAGCTGCCAGGATGCAACGTCTGCTGGACCTGCTGCCACCATGGCTGGATGAGTGGAGGATGGCCGTCAATGTTAGCAAGACAACCGCTCTACTCACTCGCCGCTATAGAAATTTACCACCACCGCTAACCCTCAGAGGCCAGGAGATCGCATATGAGAAGGCCGTGACCTACCTTGGATGTCGGATTGACAGGATGTTGCATATGACAGCGCACGTCGACTCTGCTATACGCAAAGCTCGATGTGCGCGGGCAATGCTCCGCCCTGTCCTGACATCCAAGTTACCGACAAAGTCGAAGATAACTATTTACAAAACATATATAAGACCCCTGCTAACATACGCTGCTCCGGCCTGGTATGCACTCCTGAGCGATCGTCAGAAGCGGCGACTTCAGGCCCAGCAGAATTTGTCATTACGAACCATAGTCGGTGCAGGTCGCTACGTCCGTAATGACGTCATAGCGGCCAACCTCAAGATAGAGAGCCTTCATGAATTCGTGGTCCGGCTGGCGCGCGGTATGTTTGACCACGCCGACAACGGGCCACACGAACACCTCAACGGCTTCGCGCCGTTGCATGCAAGGCCGCCGGACGGGCGACCTTATCCAAGAGAACTCCTCCCTATATAGATTAGGGAGTTGAGTAAATCCCACAATGCCGCAGAAAGGCCAACTCGGACATAATAATTTGTGATTAAACACAAATTACAGATTACCACCCTTTGTTATAAATTAACCGACCGCGACCAAAGTCGCTTAAACAACGCCTATAACATCTAGGCGCCCAGGACCGGCACACAGTAGTGTGCCGTGAGGAACATCCGGGTAAAGGGGTACACCCCGAGGCCCGAGACCTGCATGGCTATATGCCTGCAGAAGACAACAACGACGATGGAGCTTTGTCGCTATTAATATCTAGCAACAATTAGTTCTCGCAGCACCGCTGTCGGGAGTAGACGTCAGGACGTTATGGTTCCGCAAATTTTTAAAAGTATCGATACCTACTCAATACCAAGTATCGAATAAAAAGTATCGATACCGATAAAAGTAGTAGTAGTAGTAGTAGTAGTAGTATATACTTTATTTTACACCACACATATACAACGAATAAATACATTACAGAGAAATCTTAATATATATATATATATATATATATATATATATATATATATATATATATATATATATATATATATATATATATATATATATATATATATATATATATACGTATGTACAATAAGGCGGTCTTATCGCTAAAGAGCGATCTCTTCCAGACAACCTTTGGGCTAACGAGAAACTGAAATTAAGAACGGTAGGAGGTGGTACGTTTTATGTTACACTTACATTCTAATATCTAAATAAACTAAACTATATTTTGATAAAATACCACAACAATACATAAAAAATAATAACAAAAGTATGGACTCAATAGTATCGATACTAAAGGTATCGAGTAGTATTTATAAGATATTAGCTTTGAGTATTCAACCAACTGGAGAGGCCATGCGCTTTAATTGTTAAACAAAAGTTCTGTCAACATCAGGGGGCAAAATAAAAACACAACTGTATACTTAACTACAAATGCATTATTAAATCGTGTCACTATAAACACAAACTACAGCATTTGTGTTGTTTGTCCATCGCGTTTACGCATACCATCAAATTGTACACGTATCGATACACTGATGGGATGGCACTGTCTAATGCGTACAAGGTTGCCAGATGCCTTGAAACTTTTATCTGTAGTAGAAACAGCTAAAATTTGTATTAAATCTGTATGCTATTTAAAATGAAAATATGTATAAAATCTGTATTTATTACCTGGAGTAGAAGACTATGGCACTGATATTTTACAAAAAATAAAGATAAAAATTTTGAAATTAATAAATAAATAAATTAAAATCTATCAAAATATAAATCATATCCACTCTACTTTACCAACGGCAATAAAACAATCAATTTATTTGCCATCATTGACCTTGTCACTTCGCAGGATCACAGGCTAGGGGGCACATTGTTCGGATTTCGATAGAATTCATTAATTTATTTACTTAATTCATTTTTTTGTAAAATATCAGTGCTATAGACTTCTAGTCTGTTCACATTTTACATTCAATTTTTTTCCAGACGGTAATAAAGATTATCCAGTATACATATTTTATCAATATCAATGTATTTTATAACATGCTTGTAATGCTCCCACACTAAATAATTACGTTGTGAAAAACTAAATTAACCATAAATAATAGAATCATGCAATGATGTGTTTATCGCTTTGAGTATTAAACCAAAAGAGACGGCATCGCAAGGCATACCCCTACGGACGAGAGTCCGACTCATTATCGTTATATAAAACTAGCGTCGTGCGTCATTTTGAAGTGATCGTGCCAGTAAATCGAGCTCCGACAAAATGCCGAATTGCAGTGTATTTACATGAAAAAAAAACCAACCAAAAACGTCAAGTATACAAAAGGAAAATATGAATTTTCATCTGTGAGTATTTTTAACATAATATTTAAGTAATTTTATCATTAAACCTAGTACTTTGTGAATATTATCGTCCAATACCGAGTGTGGCCATCATAGTTCATAAAGTGAAAAATAATCTATTTTTAAATAAATATAATTTACTACACAAGTTATATGTATTAACGAAAATATATTTCCTAATAACTAAATCAGTTTGTGATGAATAATAATCATTACAAATAGATGTGTAGTGGATTTTGTTAAATGATTTATATATTCAGCTCAATTTTAACACGATACTGAATATTATATAATTAAATATAATCGATAACTAGTATTTATTAAAATATTATACAAAATATAGGCCAAATAAGTCAAATCGAAACTTGCTACCTCGCAGCAAAAGTGTGCAATTTTTATAAAAATAAACTGGTATCACTGCAACCGAAAGTATTGCACTATAGTGGTAAACGCCGCAACTTTAGCTATCGATAAGTCAATTAACCATGCGGGTTTGTCTGCCGAACCAGTTTGTAGTTTTTATTTAGATTTCATAATAAAGTATTACAAAAAGTAGTGAATTTTTCTATTATTGGTTTGTTATTACAGATTTCCAAGAGATCCTCTTAGGCGGCACACTTGGATTGTAGCTTGTAGAAACCATGAATCTGACACTGCAGTAGCAACCTTGAACTTGTGAGAGGTAATGTTGGGCTTTAATTATATTTAGATAAAATATTTTCAGTATTACCTTTGACACCAATATTATTCTACTTGAAAATATTTTATTAAGTTTACAAAAGCACTAACCTATCAAATTTAATATACCTATTATTGTAATTTATTGTAATTGAAAACTTAATGTAGTATAATTTTTGTACGCCATATCTTTATGTTATACATATATATATATATATATATAGGTTATAAGATAGGAGTAGGACTAGTTCGGGCTATATAAGGATTTTTTTTACGAATTGTGACTTTCGACGTAACTTATGGAATTTTGCCGGAACATCCAGCTCTCTTTTTTCGATGTAGACGATATTGTGCAAGCACCACGATTACCCTAAAATAAATAATTTACTAATTATTTTGTTATTATTTTGTAAAGCGTGAGTAGAAAAATACAGGTGTTAAAAAACTTAAAACGAGCACATGTTTTGCCATTTATGGCGTACAAAAATTATACTACAATAAGTTTATAATTACAATAATAGGTATATAAATATATAATGCTTTTGTACACTTAATAAAATATTTTCAGGTGGAATAATATTGGTGTCAAAGGTAATAATAATAAATATATTTAATCTAAATATAATTACAGCCAAACATTACCTCCCACAAGTTCCAGGTTGGTACTGCAGTGTCAGCTTACCTTCTTTTATTGTAAGCTTGGGGTATGAAATATGATTTTCCAAAATGTTTGGAGCAAATGGTGCTAGTCCGTTTAGGTATCTAAGATTCATTCGGTTTCTACAAGCTACAATCGAAGTTAGCCGCCTAAAAGGATCTCTTGAAAATCTGTAAAAACAAACCAGTAATAGAAAATTTTACTACTTTTTGTAATAAGTACTTTATTATAAAATCTAAATAAAAACTACAAACTGGTTCGGCAGACAAACCCGCATGGTTAACTAACTTATCGATTTGACTTATTTGGCCTTTATTTTGTATAATATATTAATAAATACAACGTCATATTGTCCTGTTGTATGCTTAACGTTTTTGATTGTTTTTTCATGTAAATACACTGCAATTTGGCATTTTGTTGGAGCTCGATTATCTGCCACGATCATTTCGGAATGACGCACGATGTGGAGCAACTAGTTTTAAATAACGGGTATGAATCGAACTCTCGTACCTTTTACAGAGGGGTGTGCCTTGCGATGCCGTCTCTTTTGGTTTAATACTCAAAGATTTATACTCAAGAAACGCTTAATAATGGCTTAATGAAATACTTATTACGAACTTCGGCCGGACGAACGATGTCCATTGTCCACCTAAGAAAAAAATGTTTTTATTTCTACATTTATTTGTTAAGTAAATATCAGCGTAATGATCATAGACCTAAGATATTATTTATAACATTACAAGAAATGCGACGTTGCGCGAGCGTAGTAACGTCAGCGGTCAGTTAGCTCCATCTTGCTCATTATATGCTGGTTTGTGAAAGGAGTGAGCGCAGAAGATAGAACCCTTGTTCCCTCACTCGTTAGAGGACGAGTAATAGTAAAACCGTTTTTTCGTTAAACTGTTTCTGCCACAACCAACATACTGGTTGTAAATTGTAATGGTTATTCATTTTATTCGTTTCGTCCAGCGACGTATGTTCCACAGTTTCGTTTTATTTTTAAGGACTGGTTTGTGAACAAATAAGAAAGCGTTTCTTCGTTTCGTTTCATTGAGAAAAACTGTTGCGTAAAACTGTTTCATAAAAAAAACGCCCAGTCCTAGTGAGAAGATAATTTTTGAGTCAAACTCTGGTTTGTGGGTTAGTCAGTAATCTATGGTTTGTGTCCGTAACTTGTAAACCACAGAGTACATTATATATAAACCGTAGACAGAGTTGTAAACAGTAAACAGGTAAACAATAAAATTCCAAAATTGCATGATTAAAACTTATAAGAATTAAAAAAAAAAAAGATTACAATTAATAATTATTGGATCCAACCTAATGAGATAAAAGTAAAATATTTGTTTGCAATTGGTGTGATAATTTAATTTCAAGGTTTGAACAAATAGGTGCTTACTGTACAAAATCTTACATTTCCAGTAGTAGCAGAATATAATTATTGAGTTCTCTTGGCATTAGGGAGAAATCTGTACAATAATAGAACTTAAAAACATGGATTCTCTGTCTGATAAACCTAGCAGTCCGAAAGATATAAATAAAGAATCAAGTAATAATGATGAGATCAAATCAATAAATGTAAATGCTACCCAACATATTATGTCATTAGTGTCTTCAGCACAGAACGCTATTACTCCTAGCGGAGATTCAGACACTAATTTGTGTAATAACAATAGTGAGAATAATGGAAGAAAGCGACATCTAGATAGCTCTATTTCAATTTCTCAAAATGGAAATCAAACTTCAAAAGATAGTTGTACAAATAAAAGGAAAAAGTGTCTTGGCAAGAGTGATGATAAGAGCAATTTTAAAGAAGAAAGGTTTTCAGATGACAGTACAGCGGAGGAGGAGAAAGAAGTTTACTCTTTATTAGTTTCTAATATACCTTATCAATGGACATGTGAACAAATATCAGATTATATTCAGGAACATGTGAGTATTACCTCTTTGTTATCACCAAATCTTTTTTAGCACTGTGGTGCAAAACACTTAGTGCACTCTAACTCGCCTGCCTGTAACTCTAGACACATGGTAGCGTGGCAGTTGAGTTTGTAAAAGTTTAGAAATGAAGTGGACAATGCAGTGGTTGTGTGTTTATTTACATAAACTGTTTTGAACCACTTTCTAACACCCAATAACATTTGTGCTTGTTCTAAAACCCTCTCAAAAATTAAGAAAGTAATGAGCTGGAATTGTATATAAGCTGTAACTTTACTATCATAATCATCATCATTAAGGCCCTTCATAAGTCTTTAGTGTAACATAGGCCTTTTCATACATTGATTTCCTGCAACCTGCTTATAGGTTAATTATTCCAGCAAGGGGGAGCGGCACTTTATCTTATCATCGACTATCATTATTTGGTGGAGCAATTTTTTTATCTTCAATTTTATATACTTATTATTTTCTTAAAACTGACTTACCATACAAACTTATACATTTCTCTTTGTGGTTAGTAATTACTTAAGAATTCAATGGATACCTGTAGGTAACTTTGAATAAGGCTTCAGTTTCCATGTCACATATTTTATTGGTATCAATTATATTTAACTTTTATTATTCTTCTGGTCTATTACAGCGATCAACAGCAACTTTCAAATACTGTTAAAAAGATTAGCTATGGAGGAGATATTATTTTATTGCCATTACATTATGTATGAGCAGATATCCACTTCTTGTTACCTTCTTTTTCTTTACAGGCTTGTAAAAGTGCACTCCTCTCACAGGGACCATCCCCCCTGTCCCCCCAGTCCTCTGTGACCATGGGTTCTGTAAAGTACTCGAAATATTGGGTATATTAAAAAAAAGTTAATATATGCAATAAAATCTGTGAAAATTTGTAATATTTGAATGTGTAGTGTTCGCGTAAATATAAGAAATCATTACACACTCACTCTCAACATATGCATCTCTTATTATACAGAAGATTTGCCTGAATCGTAATGCTTGATGATAACAGTGTCAGATGCCTTGCATATTTAATGCTGTTGCCTTTAGCCACTCTAGATATTTTACGGCTTACGTAGATCGGATGGTTATACCATCATCAGTCAGAGCCATAAGATTTTTTTGTCATTTTTCGTAGTTGCTAATGACAACTTCCTTATACAATGTAGTCATGTTGCAGCTGTATTATAGTTGTAGCACAAATAGGTTGGCTCAATCAGTAAAGGACCACACTCTTACCTGATATCAATGCAAAATATCAGCTTAATGTAGTGTGTAGAGAACCGAAGACAGTTTTTACTGGGAGCAAGGTATCATCAAAGATTTTCTATACATACTACATCTATATCTATGTGTGGATAGTCATATTCAAATATTTATTGTTATTCTATTTGGGTGTACTTTTTTAACCAATAAAATAAATTGAATGTAGGTAATTTAATATTGACTTATCACATTTGTCTTTTTCATGCTACCAAGCTTAATATGTAACAATTCTTGTAAGAGATGAGAGCAAAGTGGACTGTATTTATCAATATTTAATTAAGTATGTTACAAGAAGAAAAACTGAACTAATTAATTAATACTGTGACATCTGTCTGGCTAAACATTTAATGGAAATTAATTGCTATTTTGTTAAGTTGAAATTAAAGAGAATACGAAACTAACACTAAATTTATTACAGTATTTACAGTGTTGAGGCTGTTAAATATTCTAACACTATTGCACAATTAATGGGAAACCTAATAGGGAGCTTGAGGGGTCTTCCTTCTTGCCTGTTCTTGTCTTTATCGTTGAGTCGCCGCGAGTGAAGAAATCCCACCTGGTGCACTTCATGCGCCCTCCTTTCTGCCAAGGAGGGTCGCGTTCGTATACGGCTTAGAGATCTCTAGTCAGATCGTTAAGCCAATTCCTAAAAGGTTGGGTTTAGTGGGTAAAAGTCGCCACATAACCACGCAGCCGGCTGCGTGGTATGCTATGAGCATTCCCAACCTCCCTCCCCCGTTTTCCGGAGGGTTGCCCATATTTGCTTCGGGCGCAAAAAAAAAAAAAAAGCACTTCATTTATTCCTATGGTTGGTGTTACGTAGGCACCGAGTTAGTGTAAGCACTCGTCCTTGCGGTGCGGCAGATGTGTCGAAGCGGGTGCGGTGCGGCGTGACGAGCGGTTGCTTCCTCGCCGTCCGTAACAATTCTATATCTAATTCTATATTCTGAACATATTACAAGTGATTCCACCTTAGTCCTCATGGGTGACAACACATCTGCATTTTGATTCTTAACTGATAAAGATGTCTATGGCTCTATGGGACACAGCATTTACTTATGATCAGATGGATTGTGTGCTTGTGTGTCACCCTTATTTCAAATACTATAAACTAGGAGGAATGAGCTAATGAATTAGAAGGGATTAGGGAAAAATCGTAAATATCCAGGCTTAATGACTAATATTTTAGGTTTTTTCATAAAAGTTGGCTTCATTTTAAATTCAAACGGGTGCTCTGCTTCTAGTAAGATATGTTTTACAGCTAATTAAAAATATTTATATGATTATTTATTTTATTATTTATGAGGGTGAATTGTTCTAAATTTCAGTGTGTTGAAGTGTATGCACTGGAACAATTGGCGGGTGGTGATCCAGATTCCGGTCAGACCATAAGGCTTCTATTTTTGAATTTTGAGAAGTGTAATCAGGCACGAAAACAATTGAAGCTGAAGGCAGTTGAAGGGCGCAAACTGAATGTGAACTTCAGTGGTAACATTGACCAAAACATTTTATTACATTTATTTATTACTATAATTTCATATAGTATTTAATAAGTGTTCATTTTTTAAATGAAGTGAACAAATGAACTTTCAGTCCACCTGTGGCCTCTGCAGCCTTCAAACAAAAAGGCTACATAATATATGTTGTGTTGTCTGAGAATTAAGATTAAATATATTATACAGGGTTATTTTGCAATATACGGCCAAATTTGCTGAGGAGCTTCAGAATAATTGAAATATTATACAACAATAATATTATTAACAGTTTCTTGGGAGGTGTTGATTGCTTATATACTAATAATTTAACTTGCCTGATAGACATATAGAAATATATTATGGACCATTTCCAAAACGCACATAAGAAAACATAGTATACATTATATGAGAAAAACAACACAAAACAAAACTCAGCAAAGTGGGTAAATAACCACTTAAAATCAATGTATGAAAAAATAATAATAATAATAATTATATCTACAAAATTATACCAGTACATGAAAAAGTATGCTATTCATTTCTACTAGATCAATATAATAATGAGCTTCAACAGACTTCTCAACATACCTATATGACTAGAAATACTGTAAAAGGTATGTTAACTACGAGTAAAACTAATAATACATAATGTGTCCATATTATGGACAGAGAACCACAAAATACATAATACTTAGATTAAATTAACCAATTACTTACGTAGCTACGTCATAAGATTAACGAAAAAAAAATTTCAGATTTGAGTTAACAAAGTATTAGATAGACAGTATATAAGTGGAATATAGCAAAAATAGTGGATTCTCCATGGTACACACATAATTTAATAATATACAATGTGTTATCATATATCCATTAGAGATGGGCCGAATATTCGTTTTATATTCGGTATTCGGCATATTTGGCAGCTTTACCGAATATTCGTATTCGGCCGAATATTCGGCTAAATCACCGAACATTCGTTTTCATAGTGTCCAATGTATTGAAATGTACGAATTGAGTAATGCGATGTCTTTTACTGTTGAAAGTATATTTTATTTATGGGTTAAATCTACTTACTCTAGAGTGCCTCGAATGCATAAATCTATACATTTATGTTTTTGAGGCACTGTAGATTTATTTCCAATTATGGCAAGTAGAAACTTGATAAAATGTTTTTGTAATCAAACAAAGAAAAATTACATTACATTAGTACATTTCACTTTGCTTTGGTCGTCAGTTTCTCTAAAATAAGTCGAAATAGTAAATCTCCTGCCGCTCATTTTAATCGTATAATTATCAATTTACACTAAGAATAAGACAGCGAAATACTTTTTTATCACAAGAATAGTCAAAACAAAAGCATCTGCCGGCAATTTGCTCATTACTAGATGATGCAATAACTGTCAGGTGTGGCGAGGAGCGAGGGGCAGGGTCCGGCGCTAATCCCGCGCACTTTACGGTAACAAGTTTCGACATAAGTTGGGTGGGTCCCGAGGTTATCCTGCCGAATAGTGTTCGGCCGAATATTCGGTTCGGTAAAAGTTTTATGGAACATTCGGCCGAATTTTTTTTTTTTTTTTTTTTTTTTTTTTTTTATAGAAGAGGGGGCAAACGAGCATGCGGCTCACCTGATGTTAAGTGACTACCGCCGCCCATGATCAACCGCAACACCAGGAGAATTGCGGATGCGTTGCCGGCCCTTTAGAAAGGAGTAAGCTCTTTTCTTGAAGGTCCCCAGGTCGTATCGGTCCGGAAAAATCGCCGATGATAAACTATTCCACAGAGAGGTTGTACGTGGAAGAAAACTCCTTGTGAAACGTACAGTGGTGGACCGCCAAGCATCCAGATGGTGTGGATGGTATCGGGACGTTTGCCGTGTCGTGCGTTCACGAAATTTGGCGGCTGGGATTAATCCGAACAATTCCTCAGAGCACTCCCCGTGATAGATGCGATAAAATACGCAAAGAGATGCAACATCTCTTCGCAACGCCAGTGAATCGAGCCGATCGGAAAGCACTCGGTCGTCGAATATTCGTATTCGGTGAAATTCATATTCGGCCCATCCCTAATATCCATATAGATATATGTATTTTACAAACACTTCAACATAATATACACATTCACATACATACACATATAATATGTAGATATAAAACTTTAAGCTCATTTCACCACTCTGTCATATGTTCACCAGTCAAGGTGGTCATTCAGTATTAAGCCCGGCTGTCGTTTTTAAATGCGCCTTAATGACTGTCTTCATTGTTTACGTCGTTGAAATGTAACTTTTTATTAATTTTTATTTATTATGTCTGTCCTAAGACCGTTTAAATTATGAAAGCAAAATTGGAATCGTATTTCGTGTTTCGTAGTTATTAACTTAGTAACAAGTGTGTCATTAAGAAATCATCAGTAAATAGTAGGTAAAACCTCCGTGCATTGATTCGTACACACAACATGTGCACGCATACTCTGAAGTTGTTGCCCATAAATCACACAGAATAGCAGCAAACAGTAACTTAATGCTACTGTTTTGTATGGTGAGTATAGAGAACCGGAGACCCTTTTTGCTGGAAACGAGGCATTCCATCTTAGTCCTCATGGGTGAAAACGCATCTGCATTTTGATTCGTAATCGAGGATAGATGTAGATGTCTATGGGCCACAGCAACCACTTACCAATTACTATCAGGTGAACTGTTTGCTTGATTGTGTAGAAATGTAGAAATAATATTATAAATAACTTAATTTTATATAAATTATAAATAAATATTTAAAAACTGCATAAAGTGTATAATATGTATATCAGTATTAATATTTTGAACTTAATTGTTAAATTTGGTTAGTCATTGAAAAATAACCCTGTTTAAAAAGCCAGCCAGGCTCTCTATAGTATATATAGTATAGTTATATATATATATATATATATATATATATATATATATATATATATATATATATATATATATATATATAGTATAATATAGTCTCTATAGTATAGTCTCATCAGTCAGGACTTACGAGTACTTACCGGCGGCATGAATAGGTCAAAGTGCGAATTTTACCCTGACAGTCCACCTATGCAGAAAAAGTACTGTAGGTTATACTAGGAGTTTTCTTCCTCGTACGACCACTATGTGGAATAGTTTACCACCGGCGATTTTTCCGGACCGATACGACCTAGGGACCTTCAAGAAAAGATCTTACTCCTGCCTAAAGGGCCGGCAACGCACCTGCAATTCCCCTGGTGTTGCAGATGTTCATGGGCGGCAGTAGTCACTTAACATCAGATGAGCCGTATGCTCGTTTGCCCCCTCTTCTAAAAAAAAAGTCCTGCCGCCGAGGAGTTTAAGGTATTAAAGTTTTGAAGCAGAAAAATGAACAAAATGGAACACTAATACAATCATATCAGTGATTCTCAGTTGTTCATTTGCTATAGATTATTTTATTATATAGAGTTTTTATTTTTCATATTTTCTTCTACAATCTTTACATTTTCTATATAACCTCTATTTCTTTTTCATAAAAATTTTCTAGTTTTTCTGTAATTACCTCTTATAGAATACACTTTAAATTCTGGCTGAATTATTTTTTTTTTAAAATACTTGTACTATTTTTTTTAAAAGTTCCTGATGACTCTGACAGTGATGGTGACACAGAAAAAACTTTGCTGCTAGTTAAAAGGTAAATTATAATATACACTGTATACACTTATATGTAGAACCGTTTCAGATCTCGCGATGGAATAAAACACAATTTTAGATTGAAACAATTAATTTTGGTCAGAGATTGTAAAGTAAACATATGGGGTAGAATTATCACTACCCGATATCGTCCCGTAGGTGTCGTAAGCTCGTAAGAGGTGACAGTGAGAAACCGAAACAGTGGATGGGCAGAAGTATCTTCCTGATATCAAAACAAAATAACAGGAAACATGCGTACAGCTCGCACGCGTCAGAAGTGAAACCTTCGAATGAAATGAAATATAAAATACAAATACTTTAAATGATTTGTTTAATATTATAATTTAAACTACAAGTTCGGCATAAAATACAAGAAAATATAGTTTTATCCTATACTATTAAACGAGCAATTCTTGTATATATATATATATATATATATATATATATATATATATATATATATATATATATATATATATATATATATATATATATATATATATATATATAAGATTTATTTTAATATAGGATAATATAGGATTTATTTTTAGAAAATGTCTTTGTCCGTGTTTTTAGGCAATGAAAAACTGCTACAATAACGTTAGAATAAGAAGGTAAATTTTGACGGATTGTTAGTGATTATAAATAGCTTAATTGGTATAATGGTCGGTCACAGAATCGTAAAACCCCGGTTCGAGCCCAGACCGACCGACCGACTTTTTTTTAACTTTTTTTTCATGTTCCTTTCTTTTTTGAGAAAATCTATTTTTTCGAGCCCTTTTTTTAGTATTTTTTAAAAACACGAAAATTTAAATTAAAATAATTGCACTCATGATTTTTTATTCAAATAACCAGTTCCGTTTTTTCTGTTATGTCGCTAAGATCAAAAAATATTATTTATATTTCATCAGTATGTAATTTGTATCTAAATATAATTTCCAAAACACACGAATTAAAAAAAAATCGAGCGAAAAATACCGAGCAAAGCTCGGTCAACCAGGTACTAGTATATAAATGTAACAAACCTTTTAATTATATATTAGACACAGTTGACAAGTTGAGTCTCGGTCGTTTTTCACTGCTTGTTTAATCCATAGGCACACTTCGTATCATAGTTCGTACCTTGTTGAACTAAACGCGTAAGCGACGCCGTTTCAGGCGTTTACGACCTTCTTCTCGCGAACATTGAGCTATAATCTATAATGCTTCCTATCTCATTTTCTCCCACGTTAAACCTTATGAATTTATGTGTCTGTCTCTTTTTACTGTCGCTTTTTTGTTTCATCCAGTTTCAAATTACAAAGATGCTAAAGAAGTTTTCACTTCAAAAAATTGCAGTTGTCATCATGTCTGTAAAGTGTTCCAACTGGCAGTATCCTCTTTATGGAGGATCTTCCAATCTATGGGGGAGGCCTATGTTCATCAGTGGACTTTTATAGGTTGTAATGGATAGACATTTATAATCCTGTATCTCTAACACTGGATTCCAGTCCAGGATACTCTTCAATTGTTTCGCATGTGTTACTATAGGCTGTCAACTTCGTGCAGTCCGCACCCGCGGGGCTACAGGGGTTGGCAAGGACGAGGTAAAACGGCCTCAAAGGGGAAGCGAGTGGTATGCGGGAGGGCGAGCGAGCACGCCGCTTGCTCAAGAGCGCCAGTCGCCGGTGGTCGCTTGCAACGGTTACTTGTATACTAGACGCACACGAGATTACGATCCGAAGATGAGCAAACCGATTGGACGACAATCAAAAGAAATTGTGTATAACATATACATGTATTTTAAAGAGCGTAAAAATGATAAATCATCGCAAGAATACCAGAACGATATGAATTTGGCAAAAACCGTGTCTGTAAATAGATATGGATTGCGACTTTTGCGACTATAATTAGTTTTTGTTGTAAATATGAGTGTAAATAAAAAACAGTATTAAATTACTTTCTTATTTAGAAAAAATATTATTACTATTATTGGGTGTTTAATCTTTTATTTTTCCAATTTTCGTTCTCCTTTCGTTCTACTTTCGGCGTGCATTACATTTTATACTTGTACTAGTAGATTTTGCAAAGCTTCCTCATGAATCACTCCGTCTATTTGAGAAAATCCGTTTTGTTGTTTTTGAGTTTATCCTACAGACGCGGCGGGGGACTTTTTTATAATATAAAGTGATTTAATATTATATCGAATTCATCACTACATCACACAATACTTCGTAATAAATCTAAATAAATCCATACTAATCTCAAGATAACTCGATCCCAAATCCCTACGTGTGTAGCCGTGGGCGTGGCCTCATGCACGAGCCGCGTGCTTCCTCGTCCCTCTAGGGCATAGGCTATTTGATTGCTATGTGGCGACAGCATAAGCGTACTATCACCATATTTCGTCAAATGGGTGTCCTCGGGAGCAAATATCCGATATGCTACAACGATCTTACGGCTACCGACAGATGGCGGTTCAAATCACCATATTTATGTCAGACATAAAATACCTTAAACGGTAACGGGCAGGAACTATATGAGATGACTGTTACTGTCGACGTCAATTGATCGCCAGACTGATGATGAATTTTACATGTGTGTAAATTAACCTTAGTCCTCCGAGGTAACAACGTAACTGCATTTTGAGTGTTAATTAAGGATAAATGTTGATATTTTTGGGCCACTTACCATCAGGTAGACCGTGTGCTCGTTTGTCACCATTCTTCTATAAAAAAAAAGAAGAAGAAAGTTGCTGGTGGAATTATAATATCATTATTATAATTCCACCAACATAGTTGATAGCTTTCCAAAATAAGATATCATAAAAATTCATATTTACGATGTAGTGGCGGTGTAAGGATATTCAATACCCCAAATCGACCCGTGGATATCGTAAGAGCCGACAGTGGGAATCAAACCGGGAGATGGGTAGTAGCATCTTTCTAATGACAGCTAAAAATATTAAAAATTGTGGTTGAAGATACGCCTGCCAAGCGTGTTGGCTATGGGAAGTATTCCTCTATGAGACAATCTATGGGTGTGGCTCTATGATCAGCGGTCTTTGAATAGGCTATATAGTAATAATAACGAGTCAATTTATTCCTGAAAATAAAAACTGAGTTAAAGCATTTAACTTATGGAGTGTAGAAAGTAAGGAGTACCAATTCACATTGTAGAATAGTTGAAAAAGTGTCCATCAAGTAAGCGGTAAATAAAAGTTCAAAACCTCTCCACCACAGCGCTGGAGTAGCTACTGGGATGAAATAGTTCATTTAGCAGATGTCGACGGTTTGAAGTGTGCTGCTAAACTGCTCAGTACCTCTAAAATCAAAAATAATTTTATTTAGTAAATAAAACCTCGAATAAGTCGACTATCCCACTGATATTTTTCGGCACGTTCTTTAAAATTTAGCCAGTAGCTATAGTGGCGCCACCCTTATTTAACGGTTTTCTATGGACACTTTTTAATACACAGTCTTTACTCCTTACTTCTACACTCCATAATTTAACTAGTCAGCCTTGCTTGGTCTTACAATCGTCGATTATCGCTTACGTAAATTATTATTTATTATTTCTATACCTATCTCTTTTAATTGTTATTTAATATGGGGAGATAGAGCTACGAAAATCATTTCTTACATTGTCGTCAATTTTAATAATTAAGGTCTTTATCGAGTTATTTTATAAAGAGGGCTTTTTGAACATATTACTAATTTTAAGCAGAGACAGAAACTCATCAGTCTCCCCAATTTGGAAACCAGATTTGGACATATGGGGACCTGATCCAAGTGGAATGTGTGGCCTTAAACCAGAATATTTAGAATCGTTGGGAATTACACCACCAATTGAAAAATGGGTCCATGTTTCCAATGTAAGTAGTAACATCTATTTTTCATAGCGTAATTTAGGTTTATTCCGCTATTATAGAAAATAAAGCTTTAATTTTATAGAGTACTGCTGTCAAATACTAGTACTGTTTCCTGTCCGTTTGTCAGTATAACTTTAAAAATTGTTGATTAACCTGTAGTATATAATGTAATTTATATTTCTATTTGAAAAAAAAAAAACAAAGTAATCCATCTATTATCTAATAACTTATTGCATGAAATAATGTCCTCTAGACCGAATTTCGTTCACAGCGGCCGGTTGGAACACAGAGTAGCCACTTGCGCAGGACAGGATTGCATAAGTGTGTAGGCAAGCACATGTGCACTCTCTATTCCCTCTCATAGTCTAATGTAGGACGATAACCCGTCACAAACGGAGAGAGATCAGGCGCACGCCCAACGGCTTCACTTGCCTTCTGAGGCACTGGGCTGAAACGCAGCTAACTTTCTGACTTTGGGCTGCTACAACTTCTGGACAGAAAAACCTTATAACTGACTTTCCCGATCCGGGATTCGAATATGAGACCACATGATCGGTTGTCGTGATTACGACGACTAGACTAACGAGGCAGTCTAAAATTATGACTTATTCTAATATGTATACAAACATATACATATATTTAAATAATAATTTTTATTAGGAATTTATTTTCTCGACAGTTCAGATGTGACAAATCAGAGCTAAAAGAGGTTCTCGAGCTTGCTGGTCATGTGGTTATCTGTACTGTGATATCAGCCACTAACAAGTATGCAAAAGTTATGTATAATCATCCTTTGGAAGCAGTTCAGGTAAGTTTATATGTATTATCTCTAGATAATTGTATATTTATTATCTCTAGATAATTGTATATGTATTATCTCTAAATAATTGTATATGTATTATGTCTAGATAATTGTATATATATTATCTCTAGATAATCGTATGTGTATTATCTCTATATAATTGTATGTGTATTATCTCTAGATAATTGTATATGTATTATCTCTAAATAAGTGATTAAATATTAGACTTTCTTGTCATGTTTAATTCTTCTTTTAGCTTAAAAATATTTGTGATTGGATATGAACTGACGTCATTATTACGGACCTCTTTTCCTAATATTGTCCGCACAATCGGTGACAGTAACCAATTTCCAAAGTACTCTGTTTACACTGCGTGGACTACATTCCTCACAATGTAAACGTAAATCGCCTAAACAATTAAAAAGAAACAAAAAACGACGTGAACTTTTGATGTGACTTAGAGCATTCGCGACATTATTTTTTCTTAACACGTGCTTATACAATCTACAGTGCTTCGCTCCTTACACGACAACTGGTAGTGTCCTTCACCTCATTCCTATCGCTAGGCAAGCAAGTTGGCATCCGCAGATTTTTTACTGTCAAATTGACTTCCGGAGCTCTTCATAACATAATTACAAAACGTCGCTATTCCTTTCGGACTTTCTGTATTTGCGTAACATTAATTATTTAACATTTTTTAACTGTTATATTACGTTTATCTCATCGCGATCTCGACTAATATGTCTACATATTAGTCAGGGTCGCGATCAAAACACTAGATCAAAAGTTAGTTATTATTGCTCTAAACTGAAATGTCTTATGGATTAACAGTTTTATTACGTTCTAAAAACACCTTTTCTTACAGGCTGTATCTATGCTAAATGGACAGATATTCTATGGACAAGTTCTTAAAGTATCAATGTACAAGTGTCCAAACAATGAGATGATACTTCCTAAAGGCCTCGTGAACATTGGCCCTGGTATGGGCGAACACGGGAAACCGTTAAGAGATATTGTTAAACAGTACGAAAGACATCTTAATGGGAAAATGTCATCTGTTAATCAATCGATTTTTAAAGACATCAGAGATAATACGATAAATTCAAGTTACACATCCAACAGTGAAAATACAGACAGTATAATGACTATAAATACAGATTTAAATAGTAATTCTCTAGAAAAGGAAATAGATTCCAATAAATCACATAATACAAACAATGAGGTTAATATTTCCCAGTTTGTACCAAGTGACCAAACTGGTGAAAATAACCAAACTATTATCAGACCAGAAAATAATTGTACACAACAATTTCAACCACAATATCCGGTCTCAGCAGGTTCAAAGTCAGCTTCAGTGCATTCTGTTGGTGGTAACTGGGCTTCAAACAACCACATCACAAATCCACAAAGAAATGCCGCAAACATGTCCGTTCTTGCAGGACCAGGAAATGTTTATCCACAATTCAACGTCCCGGTACTCAACCCATCTCAGAATAGTTCAACACCGCGATTCGCTGGCCCATCTCCTATGAATCTTCCAGTTAAACCCTTGACGAGGTTTTCTGGTCCCACACCGCGACCCAGTTGTACTATTCTTAGACCTAATGGTCCGCAATTTAACAGTCTTAATTCCATCCGAAATAGCGCTGCGCGTGGTCCATACATACTCCCTGGTGTAAGAGGGCCTGGACCCCGCCCCAATGTTTGTCAAACTGGTTCCAATTCTTGGGGTAACTCTGCTCCGAGTTTAAATAATCCCGTGTGTAGGCCTAGTAATTCATCAAATGTTCCACCAACACAAATGCCCATTGCTGAAGCTAATCGACCCATATGTGCACCACAGCAACAATACAATGGGACGACCTCCTCAACAGTGGAACTGAGAAATGTAAGTTCAGATTTAAATATACTCATTTAAACTTTTATATTAACATGTGAAGGAAAACTTTGTACTTTTTTAATATGCTTAGTATCGCGCGAACAGAGGTGTGTCAGATTTGGCATAGAATGCAGAAAGCTAATACTTATGTATAATATGTTTTATAAGTTATAACTTATAATTTATAACAAATATTAAATATAAAACATACATTGTTTAAGTTTATAGGCTTAGAGTAAGTACAAGTATATTATGTATGCTATTGTTACGCGCTAAGTCGACGGCACTAGCGCCATCTAGTCTCGAACCGAAGAACTAAACTTCTTGAAGTTGAAACTCGAACTCTCGGTACCTTGCGCGTGTTTACTTGAATATTCTGGATATTTCGCTGCTAATTTATATTTATAGGCGCTGCAAGATGCGATCGGGGAAGTATTGAATTCGGCGAGACAAGCGAAGCTTCGGAGCGGAATAAAGTGAATTAGTGTGCTTAATTATTGGTGATTTAAACTTTAATTTGTGTAAAGAAAATTAAAGTGTTAATTTAGGTAATTTTATCGGTAATTTTTATTGTCACGAACCTCAAGCAAGCGTAACAATTGGTGTCAGAAGTGGGATAAAATAATGCCGATTTTACCTAAGTAGGAAACGGAGGGTCAAGTCAACGCCAGCAGGAGACGGACCAAAGAAGATTTGGTGGTGCAACGCCGCAGACGTCGGAGGGCCAGCCGCCGGCTGCAGGCCCGTCAGTAGCTCCTACATCTGCAGCACCTGACTTAGGTGCTCTGATGGTGATGCTGCAGGAGCAGACTCGCCGACAGGAGGAACAGGCTCGCCGACAGGATGAACAGATTCGCTGACAGGAGGAACAGGCTCGCCGACAGGAGGAACAGGCTCGCTGACATAAGGAACAGGTCCGTCAGTTGAAAGAGCAGCTGCGGTGCGGACAAGAGGAACAGGTCCGTCGTTTGGAAGAGCAGCTGCGGGACGGACAGGAGGAACAGGCCCGTCGGTTGGAAGAGCAGACGCTCCTCTTGAATGATCTTCACGTTACCTTCAGGAAGGAGATCAAGGAGGTGAAGGATAGGGTTGCTCAGCATGGCAACCGCCTGTCAGAAGCTGAAACCCAAATCGCGAAAGCTGAAACTCGAATCGAGAAAGCTGAAACCCGAATTAACCAAGTGAACAATCGGCTTGACAACGTGATGGCTGACGTGAAGAAAACGCTGTACGACCTCAAACTTGGGGATAGAACTACAGCTCCTGTAGTAGCTACAGCACCTTCGCTACGTGGGTTCAAGGTCCCACCGTTCGACGGGACTTCTTCCTGGTCAGCCTACAAAATCCAGTTCGAAGCTGTTATGAAAGCGAACGGCTGGAATAAAAGTCGGGCCGTGACTGCTCTCACACTAGGCCTGCGCGACCAGGCCTTAACAGTTCTGGAACTGGCTCTCGGTGAGGAAGTGACTTAAGAGCAACTCCTTGAGGCGTTGGTGGCGAGATATGGCGATGCTCACCTGGAACACGTCTTTCGTGCGCAGCTTAAAGATCGCGTGCAGCGCATCAACGAAAACCTGCAGCAGTGGGCTCTAGAGGTGGAGAAGCTGGTGCGAAAGGTATACCGGTCTGTACCTGCGCTCATTGAAGGGAACCTGGTGCAGACATTCATCGACGGCATCCGCGACCTTGAAGTCAGCTGCTGTGAGGCTGGGGCACCACGAGACGCTTAAGGACGCCTTGGCCCATGCACTGGAGGTGGAAGCCGTGTGGCAGGATCATCGTTCCCATCGCGTCAGGGAGGTTGCAGCAGCTACAATCCAGTCCGCAGCAAAGGGAAATCTCCTAAGCTTCAAGCTAAATGGGAAGGCCCGTACCGGATTGTGACCAGGATCAACGATGTAACCCACCGGATACAGAAAGGCGCAAGAGGGACTCCTAAGATCGTCCATGTGGATCGCCTGGCGCGTTATTATGGGGCCGAAAATGCTCGGGACGAGCATGTCTTAGGAGGGGGCAGTGTTACGCGCTAAGTTGACGGCACTAGCGCCATCTAGTCTCAAACCGAAGAACTAAACTTCTTGAAGTTGAAACTCGAACTCTCGGTACCTTGCGCGTGTTTACTTGAATATTCTGGATATTTCGCTGCTAATTTATATTTATAGGCGCTGCAAGATGCCATCGGGGAAGTATTGAATTCGGCGAGACAAGCGAAGCTTCGGAGCGGAATAAAGTGAATTAGTGTGCTTAATTATTGGTGTTTTAGGTTTTAATTAGTGTAAAGTGAATTAAAGTGTTAATTTAGGTAATTCTATCGGCAATTTTTATTGTCACGAACCTCAAGCTCGTAATACTATTACTCCAAGGTCAATGTCAAACACTTAATAGCCTGTGGTCAAACAGTTACATAGAGTTGAGATTTTGTCGATTTAAAAATGTTGCCAACAAATAATTACTAACAGTCTTATTAAATAAGCGTGAGTTTTGTAATAATTCAAGTTTCTTTTTGAGGTGAAAACTTCTTTAGGCGCTTTCTTTCTGAACAGTGAAAGAAAGTAAACCGACACGTTCGGGTCGGTGACGCTGAATCGGGGTTACTCGGTTCAACAAGGTGTTTGTAGAAGTGCATAACTGTTGGAACGATGCTCCAATAATTACGTTTAAATAAACCCGGTATTCTTTAAGCCCTTACCCATGAAGCTCAGGAAGAGGTAGGCTCAGACTCCAGACTCTAAACTACAGAATTATTTAAAACTAAAAAAAAATATTATGTATGTTTATCAGTCTAACTGGAACTGGCTAATGCACGCATGGGAAAATTTCGTAAAAGAAAACATAGTGCATCTAAACAAATGGATTCTCTGGTCCAGAATGAGCCTGTGACGGATGAAACGAAAAATATAAGAAAACAACAAATTGAAGAAGAAAAATACCAATAACGGAAAGAATTATCCAGGGAACGTTCAAGAAGATATCGTGAGAAGAAACGACTCACAATTTCCGGGGCTTTCGCACGCTAATCTACCACTTGTAACAAAGAATAAAAGTACTATGTTTCATAATTCTCATATTGCCGGATCGCCAATGAATATGGGTTTATTATGAATCATAATTCAGAAAATGAAAAGCACGCAAAATTCTTGCAGGCCAACAGATCGTCAGCAATTTACAGTTCTTGGGCACGAGACTGCAGTGCTCAAATGCAGTTAGAGAAACAGTTTATTCAGAACGGATTTGCGATCGATTGTGGTTTGAAAATGACTTGAAAAACTTAAACGATGAAATGGAGTTTGCAGTTTTGTAGTAACTGTCGTTCCAATATCCAGGTACAATCTATACTTAACATGGATGTACACAACGATTTTAAATATTCAGTCATTTCTGATAATTTGCTTGATTGTCCATTAGATCCACTGTCGGAAAGATTGATTTCGCCCAACGAAACAAGTTATGTGTATGGCCTAGAGAAGAAACAAATTATTAAAGAGTTGTTGCAATACTTGGTGAATACTCCACTTTACAGGACGTATAATATTATTATAGGTGATATGTTTTTTGACTTGCTTTTATGAGCTTTGCGTGTATCTGTCGATCTAACGGAATCTTTTAATGTCATTTTCACCAACTTGTAGACGACTGATTGACATGGATATTTGCACTCGTGTCAAGGACCTATGAAACAATAATTTAATAACTTTATCCTAGTATTATGATCGGGATTACCATGATAAAATGAAATAATTATCAGGATTATCACAAGTCGCGACTAATGCGTGTTGTGTTATTTTTTAACTCTTATATTATTGATATTGAACAGTTGTAGTGGATTACTTGTCGGAAATGTTAAAAATGAGCTAAGTAAAATATACCGAAAGAAGAGAGAGAGTTGGGGGTCATTGTAGAAGCGTGCTCGTCGCGACCCCTGCCAGCCCTTTTCAGGGCTGCAATTCTACACAGCTGCGCACCCATGCGAACGAGGGTTAGGGCGTCCCCCCAAGGCGACGCACACCAGCTCGTCCCCGTTGGTGTGGATTGCAGCGCGCAAAGCGGCGATGGGGACCGCCACCCGTCACGCACAGCCCGACACGGCGGAAGGTGGAGGACGGAGTGCAGAGTTGGCACGTGGAATGTTAGAGGAGGCATGAGAGATAAGACGAATGAGTTGATCGAAATAATGAAAGAAAGAGAATTAGATGTCGTGTGTATGTCGGAGACCAAACGGAAAGGCAGTGGTATTGAAGAGCTCCCTGGCGGGACGTTAGCTATATGGTCCGGAGTCCCGGAAAGCGAGAACGCCTGCCAAGGAGTGGGAGTGCTGTTGTCGTCCCGGTTGGTCGATCTTATGACTGAATACAAGGTTGTGAACTCAAGACTTCTCTGGGTTCGCTTCAAAATGGGACTGACGAAGTTATTCCTTTTGGCTGTTTATGCGCCGGTAGCTTCGTCGTCCAGGGCTGAGCTGGAGGAGTTTTGGGAGAATGTAAGAGAAGTTCTAGATTTGGTTAAGGGAAACGAAAGAACTGTTGTATGTGGTGATTTGAATGGATGGGTAGGCATCGCTCGACCAGGATACGAGTCGGTGCTTGGAAAGTTTGGAGATAAAAGGGTTAATGATGCTGGCAAGCTTATACTGGCTGTATGCAAGGAAAAGGGTCTTCTTGTGACAAACACTATGTTTAATCACAGGAAGATCCATATGTACACTAGAGAAAGAAAGAATGAGAGAAGTATGATTGATTTGTTCCTGGTGGATGACCGACTGCGAAAACAGGTGATGGATACACGAGTGTTCAGGGGTGCTGACCTGGGAACGGATCATTATCTAGTAATTACTAGATTTAGGGGTTTGTTCGCGGGTTGGCGCCACCGGACGGCAGTAACAGAACCACAGTCGGTCTGTCGCATCCGAAGCTGGAAGCTTCAGGAAGCGGATACTAGGGACAAATATCACACGAGGGTAGCCCAAAAGCTTGACACCATCGATGGCAGGAAAGAATGTGTGGAGAGAACATGGCAGAACCTTAGGGATGGAATGGTAAGTGCAGCGAAAGAAGTATGTGGTAAGACAAAAAGAGGTAGTAGTAAAAGAAGAGATGCATGGTGGAATGACGAAGTGAAAGAAGCTGTAAAAAAGAAGAAAAAAGCATGGTTAGACTACTTAGCCTCTAGTAACGATGAGCATATGAGAGAGAAGATGAAAGAAAGATATAAGCTGCAGAAAGTTCATGCGAAAACATTGATTGAGGAAGTACGTGAAAGGTGTAGAATAGAAGCGGACGAGAGGTTGTCGCACAACTTTAGGGAAAACTCCAAACTCTTCTGGAAAGAGGTTGGAAGGTCCCGGAGTGGTGCGACAGCTTTAAGAATGAACAAAGTGCTTTCGAGAACCAATGACGTCCTCTCGGAAAAATCGGACGTCATGCAGCGATGGAGTGAATTTTATAGAGAATTGTATGCGTGTCATGATCTCAGTGAAGGATCCGGGGGTGACGCCGTGGCTGGCACGCCAGACACGGACCTCGATGACACTGAGGTCATCAGCATGAAAGAGATTGAACGTGCGATTCGAAGTTTGAAATGTGGTAAGGCTGCGGGACTAGACAGAGTTACTGCTGAAATGGTCAAGTACGGTGGGCCTCGCGTCTGGGACAGCTTTCATCTGCTGTGCAATTTGTGCTGGCGGACGGGAGATGTCCCGGATGATTGGCGATCCGCGGTCATTGTGCCTTTATATAAAGGTAAAGGTTCACATTTTGACTGCGGGAGCTATCGGGCGATCAGCTTGACCAGTTTAGCAAGTAAAGTTTATTCGAAGATTTTGACACGCAGGATACAAGAGAAATCGGAAAGATTCTTATGGGAGGCACAATGCGGATTTAGACCTGGAAGAGGATGCACGGATCAAATGTTTTCTCTCCGCATGATCACGGAGAAGCTTCTGAGTGTTAACCAGAGGATTTTCTGTGCTTTTGTGGATCTGGAGAAAGCATTTGATAAGGTTATAAGGAAGAAAATGTGGGAACTGTTGCCGGGATATGGTGTGGATGGTCGATTGCTAAGGGCTGTGCAGTCACTTTACTATGACTGTAAAGCCTGTGTGCGGGTAGGGCATGACCTGTCACCCATGTTTAGCGTCCAAGCGGGCGTAAAACAGGGTTGTGTCATGTCTTCCTGGCTGTTCATACTGTATCTCGACAGCTGTTTACAGAAGCTGAAAGATAGCTGTTTGGGTGTGAAATTGGGTGACATAAAAGTTAATTGTCTGCTGTATGCTGATGATGCAGTGCTTATTGCACCATCAGAAGCAGAACTGCAGGCATTAGTCACGTGTATGAAAGAGGAATGTGAAATTAAAGGTCTCCGTTTGAATGCTAATAAAACTAAGGTTCTGGTATTTGAAAAGGACGAAGAGAGAACGAAATGTGAAATATGGGTAAATCAGGAATGTCTAGAACAGGTAAATGAAATTGTATACTTGGGGAGTGCTTTCAGCCGGGATGGAAGATGTGATTTAGATGTGGATAGGCGTGTCGCTGCCGGAAACAAAGTCAATGGTGCCCTGAATGCATTAGTCAAAAGGCAAGGCGTGGTGAAGAGTGCACGCCTTGCAATACATAACGCAGTTTTGGTACCGACTTTGTTATATGGCAGCGAAACCTGGGTATGCCAGAAGAAGCATAAAAGCAAGTTGAATGCAGTGGAGATGCGATCTCTTCGTAAAATGTGTGGCGTTACCATAGCCGACCGAAAGCGAAACGAAGAGATTCGCAATATGGCAGGATTGAAAGATGACCTTATCACAAAAATTGATAGGGGCGTACTCCAATGGTTTGGGCACGTTGAACGAATGAGTGAAGACCGAATGGTGAAGAAAATATATAGAGCGAAAGTAAATATTAAAAGGTGTCGAGGTAGACCGAGACTAACTTTCGAAGACCATGTGAGCAAATTGCTCGAAGAGGGGAGGGTCAAAAGTACTCGGATACCTAGACGTGCATGTATGAAGAAGTTAATGAACCTGAAAGAAGCGAAAGAGGTATGTAAGGATCGTGACACTTGGCGATCTGTTCTCTCTGGCTACCCCGTTAGGGATTGTGCGTGACGATAAGTAAGTAAGTAAGTAAGTAAGAGAGAGAGTGTTTATTTCTTCAACAACAAACAGTAATGTGTAATGACGATTTGTATTCAAAAATAGCTCCAAGCAGAAATAACTTGCCCAAAAGATATTATTAGATGAACATACTGAAGAATTGTCATTTCCGGCAATTAGCTGGGTCGATTCCGTCAGCTTCGAGAAGGGGTTATCGTTACTCTTTTAATGATGGTAACTAGTGAATTACAACGATCAAATAGAACCGGAGTAACGCCTTCTTATTTATAACATATGGCATTTAAAATAATAAGAGTAAAGGATTATCTCTGTGACATATAAGCATGCAGGAAAATATTCCAATATTACCAAAGAAAAAATACAATCTAGACTACGTTCATAATTGATTGCATTGAAAGTAATCTAGCTTTTTTTAAGTTCTGATTCGAATTCTACTATTATTATGGTATGGTATTTGTTCGGGAGGAAGAAGGATCTATTTGATTTGATTGATAATTAGGAAAATCGATTGTATTTTTCACCGTAAGTGCTAATGAAATCGGGTGGTTGGATTTACAAAGTTTGTTGTACAAACTGAATAAACTTAATCATATCACCAAAGATAAAGACGCTGTAAGTTCATGTTATAATGAATATAGTTTCATTTAAGAAATATAGTATTTTTGAAAAGTCAGAGTCGTGCACTACACTACCTTAAACATATTGAATTTCAGCGTCGAAGCAGTCCTTATGTTCATACACCTTGGCTTGGAGTGATAGTTCTTCAAATAATGTTTTGCCTGCGTTCATGCTTGGTATACGTGAGCACATGTCTAAATGTTCAACTAACATCGTATATATTCCAATAGTATGACCAACAGAATGTCAACGGATAAGAAAAACTGTGAAAGAGTCAAGTGAATGAGATGATGACCGTACAGATATGTGGAAAAATACTGGTTCGATAAGTACGAGAAAAGGCCTGAATACTTGAAGTAATTACATAAGCGAAATTTGTATCTAAATACACATCAAATAAAAAAGTAAAATTTGTTGCGAGGCGTGAATCTAGATAGTGTAATTATGATATGCCAACTGACTTTCGAGAATACAAGCAAAAGATGGTGACGTAGTACTGATCATTTCGAAACGAAGAGGAGGATATACATGCAGAAATTTAACTTATTATTATATACAATAATCATGAATAACTTATTCAGCAAAGGAGGAAGCAATTTGAGTCAAATTTAGCATAACATAAAACAATACAATAATTAGTAGTAGAAAACAATGCTGCGTGGAAACTCTCATTGATGAAGATGGAGTACAAGATGTTGTTAACAGAATTCATGATACAATAATCCGAATTCTGAAATAAGTAATGACCCTTGATTGGCTACTTTAAATAGACTTGGTGCTATTGCTAAAAAAAGAAAATATATCTAATGCGGATTTTTGTGAAGCTAGGAGGATAACTAATGCAAAACAAAGAGCGCGACAAACGCATGTAATCAATAAATTATCTAGTGATAGTAATCCTCTACAATTTTTACTAACTGGAGCAGCTAGATGCGGAAGAACCTTCGTTATATAAAATTGATGATGGAAATATATAATCAGTTTTCTGACAACGATGGATACTGTAATTCTTATATAATTTGTGTATCAACAGGAAAAGCAGCTATATGGGACAAGTGGTCACACTGCTGTGAAAACATCTTTTTCAAAATATTTTAGTTGCACATAAATATTTATTATTGTTTAAGTATGGCAGATTGATGATTATCGATGAGGTCAATATGATTAGTGCAGAACTGCTAGAGCAAATCCACCGATGTCTTAAACAAATCACTAATAACTTTGGTAACTTAAATGTAATATTATGTGATGATTTAGGACAATTACAATCAGTTAAAGTAACTGCGATTTGAAAGCAAATCAACGTAGAATGAATTTAAATTTTACGAACTTAGTGAAGTTATGAAGCAAGCAAACAAAGCGCTTCCGAACGCCCTCACAGAAATTGGAAATTGCAAAAAGCTAAACGCGATTGGAATGGAGAAAAGCTGAATTTTAATCAGTCATGTATCAGAGAAATTTGTACAGCGACATGTTAAGCAGAGAATGGACAAGTAATTGTAATGGTTGCTATTTACATTTCACCAAATCAAAGCGTAAGGAACATTATCGAATTCATTCACGAGATTTTACTTAAATTCACTGAAACAGAATCTGTTAATCTTAATCGAAATCTGCACAATTTACCCATAATTTTGAGTGGAGATTTAATGCAGCAATTTCTTTTAAATAAAGAGAATTACTGTTGAATTTTGACCAGTAAGCGACCACATGTTCTTATTTAATAGATCTAATAGCCACCTTATGATGTAAGAAAAATTAAAGTATTTTGCTCCATGGATATCGTGAGATAACTATAGGAAATGCTAGAATGTTTTTTTTTGTCTTTAACAAATGGCGGCATAAGAATCTCATATATAAGATGTAAAAAATTCGAACAGGGTAACATGGGTGCAAGACTTTCGGTACTGCGATCGGCAATTCCAAGCTGATTACGTTTCAAATAAATATTTTGTATTTAAATTTTTCTCAACTTAAAAGAAAATACGCAGTACAACAGTATGTCTCACAGCCTATAATTATATTGGTTCAATATGCCCTTCAAACCAGGATCCAACAGTCGAAATAACAAACCGAGAAGAACTCTTAGGCAGAAAAATAGTCGCACCCTTTAGTAGAAAAGAAATAAATTAGAATCACCTTTAAAACTGTTATGCTACGACAATATTACAGATGGATATTTTTTGGTACACCGTTCGAGATACAAATGTCGGTTCGGCTTTTCTTCACATAAGCCACCAAGTTAAAATACCATTCTGGGTAACGTATTTGCGGTGTTATAAGGAGCGAAGTATAGCTCCGTAAATTTTTAGCGACAAAATACTTTGATGAGTGCTGTTTTACCGTAGGCGGTAAAACATAGGCATTCCGAGACACCAGCTATATAGATCTAGAAGGAGAATAATTAAGTAGCCTCAGACCAACAAAGAAAGAGCAACTAAGCGCTGCGTACATTTCTAGGTCTGCAAAAACCAAACAATACCACGCTCAACTGAATGTAAGGACACGCACTTGGGTACGCTTCAATTAAAGTAATTTGTCATGGTTTTGGATGCATATGTGTGCATCCAGCAGTGAACTTATACAGGCTCGAAAAGAAGACAAAAAATAGACGTGTGCGCGTGTGCCTGTCAAGAATTTGAGCATGGCTTGGGGCATGAAGGTTAGAGAACAGGAGAACGATCGCCGTAGGAAATAGCGTCCCAAAAATATGGAAACCATAAGTGAGGCGCTGCGATCGCTAAGTTCGCTCAATAAAAGTCATTTTCAGTCTATTTTTCCGATGAAATACTAAACCACTTGCACATCCACGCACATTAAAATATTTCTCCATTTTTTTATGTTTCTTTTTGTCAAAAATTACAAAATTACGGAGCATGAAAATTTTCTCACCAATGCCGCGGAGAAAATTTGTACATTATTCAACTATCTTCATCTACTTGTACTCATAAACAGCTAACTTCGCAGTCACTACTCACCGACGTCAGCGCCGCTATAAATACTACAATTTTCAAGGACAGGCGGGCTATGCTTTAGTACGTAGTGATCGTTCTCCTGTTCTTTAACCTTCATGGCTTGGGGCATCATTTGGTTCATCATACGCAGCGCTCCTTCTGTCTTTATTCGTTGGTCTGACTTAATGTACTGTAAACTGTAATGTGTAAACTGTACTATACGTGAAATGACCGATGTTTTTCCAGCTTCCCCTATCAACAACTTTTCCCCTCCTGTCGGAGAAATTAGCGCAAGTGGGCCAAGTGCTATCACTAGAA
Source organism: Parnassius smintheus behrii (assembly GCA_036936625.1). Lineage (NCBI taxonomy): Eukaryota > Metazoa > Arthropoda > Insecta > Lepidoptera > Papilionidae > Parnassius > Parnassius smintheus. The sequence goes on along the minus strand of JAUPFT010000009.1, from coordinate 14,585,607 downwards.
TTGACGACTACCGGCTGCGCGGTAGTCCGCTTCGCTAGCCCTGCTCATGCCGAGAGATGTTACCGTATCCTTTAAAAGTTCTATTGATTTATTATGTTTATCATTGACACCTTAAGGTTTATTTTTATTTTATTACTCAAGTCGACCGCGAAGCATAGAAGTTAGGATTTACTGTCGACTTGTCAAGGTCACGCTTTCCTTTCTTATTAAATTTTTTTTTTTATTTTTATTCTGCACTAATAAGTGAAGAAAAGTACATTAATATTAGGAAAAAAACACCAATGAATAGAACTGATACTTTTTTATCTATTTTTAGGATCACCAACATCACAAACATTGGAAATGTGTCTATAGGTTTATTCAAAACGGGTGTGTATGCAACACAAAACCAGTTGTGATGTATTCATAATATAGTGTATAGGAGACGTCAAACCAAAATATTATACGTGGTAGAGCCATGCTGCAGTTATATTATGATTGTGGCTCGAATGGGTTGACTCGACCACTGCTTCTGTGTATCATATGGTGAGTGTAGAGATCCGGAGACCTTTTTACTGGAAACAAGGCATTCCATCTTAGTCCTCAGCGGTGACAACGCATTTGCGTTTTGATTCTTAATTGAGGATAAAGGTAGATGTCTATGAGCCACAGCATCCACTTACAATCAGGTGGACTGTGTATTCGACTCACTATTACACATACATTCACGAGTATTGCATTACGTACGAGCTTGGTTTTAAGTCCGTACTTTTTCTTTCACGACTTATTATATACGTATTCGGTCTGCATTAGTGTTAGAGTTACAAGGGTCTGACACTGTGTCTGGTTTCATTTTGTTTTAGTGGATTAGACTGTTTTGAGATTTTGAGGGGTTCCATTTTTCTATTTTTCGTTCATTATAGCCTATCAAAGTTCACCGCTGAACATTTCTGAATATTTACGTTGGAAAATATTTATTATACTACATATATAGAAGAAAGCAAAACGGTATGTGAAATAAAAATAGAAGGAGAATTAATTGAGCAAGTGGATGAGTTCGTATATTTGGGATGTGTATTCAGCAGGGATGGGAGATATGATAAGGATATTGAACGACGAGTGAATGCAGGAAATAAAGTAAATGGGGCTCTACACTCTATTGTGAAAAGTCGAGAAGGTGTCAAAAAAGGCACGTGTGGCAACTCACAGTGCTGTATTAGTCCCTACTTTAACGTATGGTAGTGAAAATTGGGTGTGGCAGAAGAAGCACGAGAGTAGAATAAATGCAGTAGAAATGCAGTTGCTAAGGAGTATGTTAGGGCTGAATCTGAGTGACAGGGTGAGAAACTGTGTGATAAAAGAAGAGTGTGGTTTGCAGGATGATGCGGTGACCAGGATTAAGAAAGGAATGCTTCGGTGGTTTGGTCATGTAGAAAAAATGAATGCGGAAAGACTGACAAAGCAAATATATGTTGCAGAAGTGAATGGAAGTGTCGGAAAGGGACGTCCTAGGAGGAAGTTTGTCGACCAAATTGGCGATATACTAAAAATGGGCCAAATTAAGAGTACCCTTAACCGACGAGCATGTATGCGTAGGTGTATGGATGTCGAAGAGGCGAGAAAGGTATGTCAGGATCGTGCTAAATGGAAGTCTGTAGTCTCTGCCTACCCCTCTGGGTGACAGGCGTGAGTGTTTATGTATGTGTGTGTATATATAGTTTTTAAGGTTTTCCAATATAATTTTCTGAACTACATTACTCAGAGCATTTCAACAAGATGTGTGTAATGGGAAATTATATAGAAGTAAAATTCATTTAAAAATATACGGTAAGTTGGCACTCATAAGTAATAAGTGTTTAAAGCTTAACGAATGGCATTATTCAGAAGCGGTTGCCATTGACAATTTGGGTCTTATTACCACGGCATAAGGGCCACGGCACAGAGGGTAAGTGCTCGCTGTAAATTTCACAGTACACAGCCAACCCGCTTTACCCGGCCGCCGAAGAAGTTATTAATATTATGCTAGTATTACCACGTGCTCGGCGGCGAAGGGAATAATCGCGAGGAAACCTGCATGTGTAAGAAATAAAATATTGTGAGTAGTAAGTTCGCCAAATTGAGCTGTGCGACTGACTAATTGGTCCGTAACTCTTTTGAAAATGAGAGGAGAATTTTGCTCAGCATTGGTACGTTGACACTCTACTTTATTTACGACTTTAATTCATAATCATCATCACCATCATTATCATCATAATCATCACTACAATTTATAAAAGTCAAAGTTTTCTATGTATATTACTAGACAGGCTCTGCATCCTTAATACATTGCGCACTAATTTACGGTCAATTCTCCGTAACTCATAAACTAGATAGACGCAAGGCAACTTTCTAATTTCACCTTAAAAAATAGGCAAGTGTTTAAGGTGAAATTGCAAACTATAAGTCCTTTTGCCAAGGACTTGTAGTTTGAAAAGGAGAAAGTCTAACAAGTCATAGAAAAGTTTAAATGATGATGCTCTAAGGTATACACCATATTTAATGACACTTGATGGTCATGTGTGGTCGATGTGAGGTCCCAATATTTCTCTGAGCGTTGCCGTTATTTATTTTTAACGTATCTAGAAGAAAAGGGGTTATTTGAAATTGAATATATATATTGATTATAGAAAGAAATATTAATTATTTGAAACGCTGCAACCTCACCGCATACTAAATGGTCGGCATTTCAAATAAGGTTTGAGATATCTGTTTTGAAGGGAAACCAGAGTATGAGGTGTGTGTGTGTGTCATGCCATGTCATTTTTATTGTAATTTATATAAGTCTCGAATACTTATTGGGTGCATTTGGCAGAAAAAAGCACTAGCAAGCGCTTGTAAGCAAAATGGCGAAACTAAACAGTTTTCGGCCAGGACACGTTTGCTAACTTCAGTAGCGCTGTGACAATCCGCCATTTTGCTTATTTAATTTGTTTGTTTTGAAGTAGAGTTTATAAGTGGTTTTGTGCAATATTAGTTTTAAGTAATAAAATGATATGAATAAACATATACATGTTATTAAAATTCATGATTGGTAAGTTTTTAATATGAATACTTTACGAACATAATATATTAGGTTCCCCGGTTAAAACTAACTTCGTGTCCTAGAGGAAAATAGCTACTTACGATTTGACAGCGCTTTCTGCTTACGATCGCCATTTTTCTTACAAGCGCTTGATAGCGCATTTTTCTGCCAAACGCACCCATTGTTACTGAAAGATTAAGAAGTGTGACGTCACACCGTAGGGATGCGAGAAGTCGGGCGACATCGCAGATCGTGGCGATGTACCGCGAAGTCGCAGTTGTATTTTGCTGTACTTATTTGAAACTATTCCATGATTTTGATTTAAGAAAGATCTGTCGTTATAGTTTAGTTCATAGTATAAATATATTTACTATTTATTACAAAATTTAATATATTCATTATTTTATTACCTTGTAAGTATGTAGTTTTAAAAAATTTTAATGTAGTCATACTTTTAAGACTTTTAGTATGTAAGTGTTCGTAACTGTGGTACGTATTATACGAAAACAAGTAATAAGTGATTCCTAATAGATTTTATAAATAATGTTTATAAAATATCTACGTTTGGCTATTTTCATATTTTTGTGAATTATTTCTTCATTGTTTTTTTTTCTTCACAATTTATTTCCTTACCATTTTTTTAGAATGGCTTTTTAAATAAGGATTTATTAATAACGATTTACAAATTAAATAAAGAAAGATTATGATTATAATAATATAATATAATAGTTATAAGCGGTGATCGGATAATCGGGCGCTTATTAAACTACATTTTTGGCATTAAAAAAAGATTATTATGGACATACCTTTTTGAATCCCGCATGCGAGATTGCTTTAAATTCCTGGTATTAATAAAAATGTTCCCTGCGTGTAAATATTTCATAGGACCAATTGTAAATTTGATATTTCATTGAATTCTTTCATACTTAAAGATTTTTTTTATTTCATTATAGTCAAACAATTTACAAAGAAAATTAATATGAGAACTTGTTCGTCTATTCTCGCTGTCCACCACTGGCGGACATCGGGGGAAAAAGTTGCTATATCCGCCAATTTTCCTGTTAGACCCTACTGGTGGACACTAGGGAGAAATAAGTTACTTTATCCCTCAGTGGTGGATATCGAAACCAAAAAAATTCCGCTGTCCCCCACTATTGGTTAAATTTTCGTGATTAATAATAATCACGAAAATTTAACCAATAGTGGGGGACAGCGGATTTTTTTTTGTTATGAAAATGGGTGTTTTTTTATAAATAAAAACACCCATTTTCAATTATAATCAAATTTAATTCTCAGCTTGTGAATGACATTTTTTTATAAAACTATTTTGTAATTGTAGCTCCAATCCATAATATAATAAAACAATAACTGTAAATCAAAATATGCCATAAATATTTCAATATTTGAGATTGGACAATGTGTGTGTGTACACTTTCAAAAGGGAAGCCATCCATATCAGTGTCATTGCTGTTCCTGTTCATAAAAATAAAAATAAGACGAGTAAAAGTTTCTTACTTGCCTTGTAAAAAACAAATGTTGCAAAGCCAAGTCGCAGGCAATGACGGAGTGCGTGAGTCGTAGCTAAGCTTGTCGTTCCAAGTAATGCAGATATCCAGATCACTATGCAAGTCAAGAACCGTTGGAAAGCCAAGTCGTTAGAAAATGTAGAGCCACAAAATACAACACCCGAATGCATGAATAGACATATAAGCGACGAATGAAAGTCGGGCGGGTAAAAAGTACAATGTGTTTGCGCGGGATTCTAACGCCCTCTTCATCCCACCGCCCAGCTCCCTACTTCATCCCCCGCTCACAATGAAGTCATCTGCCGTTTCGTCTAGTTATGTTGTTGTATGTGTATGGTAATATTATTGCAATATCACTCACTCTCTTGCAGGACATCTATTAGTTCAAGTACTATACTTAGTCTTGTAATTAATTTTAGTTTAGTATATGTACGAAATATTAGTCAATCCCGTGGTCGCGGGATTTAATTAGTTAAATTTGATTTAGAAGTTCATATTCAATATTATTCTTTAATGCTAAAAAATGTAAACTTTAGGTAAATAAGCGTCCGATTATCCGACCAAAAGTTATAAGTAAAGCTCAATGTCATCTAATATATAAAAATTAATGTTTGTTTCTTCGTATTTAATGCGCTGCCATACCGTTCACCAAATTTCGGTAGAGCTTTGTCAATTTCTAAAAACTAAAACAGAGATCCCAAATGAAATGAAGACATGGCTTAAATGACAAGCATCCAAGTCAACAATCTTAATTTAAAAAATCGCACACTTATATCCTGTCCTATCCAGTATGGAGTGTAAAAGTAAGGAGTACCAACTCTCATAGTAGAATAGTTGAAGAAGTGGTCATCTGTAAGCAGTAAATAACAGTTAAAAACTCTCCACAACAGCGCTGGAGTAGCTACTGGGATGAAATGAACTTAGCAGTTTCAACGGTTTGCTATAAAATCTAAAATAATTTTATTTAGTAAATATAACCTCGAAAAAGTCGTCTACCCTACTAATATTTTTCGGCGCGTTCTTTAAAATTTACCCCGTAGCTATAGTGGCGCCACCCTTATTTAACGGTTTCCTATGGACACTTTAATACACAGTCTGTACTCGTTACTTCTACACTCCATACTATCAGGATAGCTATAATCTCCTATTACAGTCTCCAATAAGAATGGCCGCATGACCGAAATTAGGTCTAGTCGTTATTATTATTAGGCTTCCAATGAAATTGGTTTTGAGGCGATATCGCCGTTTCTTGTCGAGATATGTGAAACAAAGACATTCGCAAACGTGCCTTTTAAAAACAATAGAATTTGCCTCTTTGGATCACGAAATGGTTATATTTGGCATTGCCAAATATAGAATCCATCTCAGCAGCTTCCAAATGGGAAGTAAAAGTAGCACAGAGGTTTGTTGATGATCACCCCTACCTTTTCCAATTACCGCGTCTAGTATTTATCTGCTTAGCAACCTCTAAACACAGTTAGTTTTAAAGTCGGTATCGCTAATAAAAAGCCAAAAAATTAAAGCTAATGGCATATCTTAACTTTAGGTTACGTGAATTAACTTGATTTATTCACTTTTCAGTTTTCGATTAGCGTTGATGATTGTAGAAAGTGAACGTAGTTTTGCAACGATTCAGCGACGACGCGTTACGGCTTGCGCTATCGTCAAAACTACTGCATGAAAATTAAATATTTTTTTTTCAATAGAAGTTTATAATTATTTAGGGTAAGTGCACCAATGAATGAACCCTTAAGGCAATTTCAAACTTTGAAAATTATAAGCATCTATATATGGGTGGCTGTGCTTTAATAATGCCACTCTATTACATTCAAAATTTATTCAAGTTTAATATTATATGGGCAATCTGCCGTTAAAGGACATAATTACTAAGATAATCGACATTTTATGCCAAAGCACCCAAAATCACCAGTAAATGAACACCAAAATCCAGTGCATGAACATTTTAAACTCCAATGAATGAACGTTTTCTGTTGATACTAATTAAGCTAGAAATCACAAGTTTCTGATTATTTATTAAATGTAAATGAGGTTTTATAATTTATATACTTCTTTGAATAATATAACTATGAATTTGAAAGCGATGGTGTAGGCATATTTATAAAAACACAGTGGGAAATATAAAAAAAATAAAAAGAGAATAAAACGAAAACATAACTTTTATTTAAATTGTAGGCACATTAAAATCACAGAATAATCAACGTAGCCGTTACATGCTATTCGACATACTACTCTTAATTCCAACTAGGTAATCACATTAGTAGATACATTATTTCAGTCTTTACTCTTACAAATTATGTATGTATTTTTATAATTTTTGGGCCCCAAAATCAGCCCCGTTTTAAGACAAGTCATGACGCCAGTTTCATCTGAATTGAAAATACGAGTCGGGTCATCTTTAATGTCTAAGGCATTTTCTTCCTCTAAAAACTTGTTCAATTCAGTAAACCAATTTCTGATGGCCTCTTCTGTAACCGCTGCCCTAGCTTTTGATATTATTTCAGCGTTTCTTTTAGTTACTTCGGGATGTCTTCGCAAAAACAAAGTAAGCCATTTTTTCCCCGGTCGGCCTTTTGTAAATTTATTCTCCCTCTCATTTTGTTTCAAGAATATTTCCACAGTATCATAAACTTCTTCCGGGTGCATTGGAAACCCAAGTTTAGCTTTTGTTAAAATCCAGTCTGCTAGCTTGTTTTCTTCGTCGAAAGTTAGTTGTGTTAATGGACCCATTTTTCGTTGCCATGGTACTTTATTATTTAATTTATTACTTAACGTTGATTTGGGTATGTCGTATATTTTGCTGGCTTTATTAATAGACAAATCGTTATTTGTTATACGGGTAAGAGCCTCCTCTAACTGTTGTTGAGTATAACGGAATCTTGCGTATTTCTTTTTAGTAGATTCCATTATTTTTGAACTAAAAAAAAAGAGAAATTGAAGTTGAAGCGTCTGAATATTTTTTGTAACTAATTACTGAGATAAAACTAAATATCACTGCTTGAAATATAACAAAACATTAATAGTTTATTTATTCATTCATTGGATTTTAAAAACCAGTAAATGAACGTAGCAATAATACTATAGTTCATTCATTGGTTTTTGAAAACCAGTAAATGAACGTAGCAACAATACTATAGTTCATTCATTAGATTTAAAAACTAGTAAATGAACACTAGGGTGTTCGAATACTGGCCTAAAGGTAGACAATCAATAATTAAACCTTTCTACAAAAAATAAACCAATTCTGAGAACAGAAACATGCAAAATTAGCCAAAAGTAACAAAACAGACCAGAACCAGTGAATGAACACTCGTTCATTTACTAGAACTTTCTCACTTTCATGATCTAGTAATCGAACACCCCTTTATTTTTATTAAACACATGAAATTATAAACAAGTTGTTTTCTAATGAATAAAATAATCATTGTTCTATCTTATTATGCAGTTTTCTTTACACTGTCACTCATATAACGTGAACAACGCTAATACCAAAATGCACTGTCTTACCTGAGTCCTAAATTCTCGCTCATACAATCACGAAACACAACACAACACGTCCACTTTAAGCAGTCGCCATTTTGTAACTACGGGTCGCTGGCAAATGTTTGTGTGACCAGTTTACGTAAAAAAATTAGACCACTCGAAAAAAAAATACAGTGTTTGGTAGAAATGTTTACTTTTCTTATTATATTGAAAAAACTCACTTTTGTTCATTCACTGGGGGGTGTTCATTCATTGGTGCACTTACCCTACATTACAATCAATTGTTTTATACATTTATATAGAAGTTAACCATTATTAAGTTTTCACATGTAGAACTACAATTAGTTTTATTATTACAAGGTAATTAACCAAAAATAATTGAGTATTATATCACCAAAAGATTCCATTAAATTTAAATGCCAAAATTTTATTATTTGTAGAAGAAATTTATGAATTTAAATTATTGAATGATGTGCAAACTAAATTTATTTTTATATATAGGATTAAGATATTATCTATATTATAATTATGATTATTTAGCACATAGAATAGATTAATTTAATACATATTAAGTTAATTTATTATTATAATATTTCATAAATTATTATAATTAAAGGGATTCCTATAGTAAAACAATACTGTCTTTTATTTGTATGGAGTAAGACTAATTGACTTTGATATTATAAAAGATATCCGGTTGCTTTTTATAAACTTAAAGTAATATACGAATTTACGGCCCGCCTGATGGTAAGTGGTTACAGCTATCTATGAAGACCTGCAATTAATTTGAAACAAAGAAAGTCACAGACACGTTGTCACCTCTGAAGACTAAGATGGAATGCCCCATAGGCACTGCCTGTAGATGTACTGGCTCCGCATACCCTCCAGACCGGAACACAGCAGAGCAGACACCGCTGTTTGAAAGGACAGAAACACGTAAGAGGGTGGTGGTACCTTCCAAGATACTCCTTGGTAGAATAAGTTTTACCACTCGACTTAGTAAGTCGCGTGCTGTAACTTAGTATATTCGTATGCGAGAGCTTTACACTTAGATAACTAAGCAAGGTCTGGTGGTGAAAAAATTATTGTAAAGAAGGGTTATTCTGTTTATACACCCTAAAGAATCCACAGTCCACCCCGTCTAGGGTATTTAAAGTCCACGCATTACGTATTGCATTTAAATCAAATTAAACTTTCTCGTTTTGAATATAATTATTGCGTAATTTATAAATTCTGCAATATGTCCAGGCAATTACAAACACTAATTCATTATTGAGCACACGTAATTTGATATCCTGGACCGTCACTTTTATGTACATTTGCAATCGTTTTCAAAATTTTTGCTGCCATAGATGTGTTAGCGAAGAACTGGGCGTTTTTTGGCTACCATTCCAAAAACGTTACGATTGGAAATTGCTGCGCGGAATTGTCCATATTACTTTGCATATTTTCTTGTCGTTACTAAGGGCTGTCAATAAAGAAAAAAAAATCATTGCGAAAGGGTTAGTTACTTCGGTGAGGTACCTATTCTGAATATAATCGACTAACCATATTTTCCCTATGTGAGTTCTATGACTCCCAATATATGCAAATTGCAAGGCCGTTCGTCGCGAACACAGAACACTTAATATAGCTAGTAGAAATGTTATACGAGCCGGGAACGCGCGCCGTGTATATGGCTTAAAAGCCAACTACTAGAATTTCGTGACTCAGTTCGAAACAAACCGTCGTCACGTGTTAGTCGTGGTGCGCGCGGTTAAAAATGGTCTATTGCAGTGTTTCGAACTGTTCAAACTGTTCAGGAAAGGGTTATTGTTCTTCTAAAGGAATTTCTTATCGTTGGTGAGTAAAATAATACATTTTTAAATCGATTTTATTGAACGATACTTTGCCCTTCAACGCGTCGTAGTATGGCCGCTGGTCCCAGACGCCCATTAAGGATGTGCTTAGATTTTAGTTTATCGACGCTATCGATATTTTATGTCTTGTATACTCAGTTCTAGCAGGTTATTTTTAGAAGTAAATTTTGCTGTTAAATAAAAAGTGTAAGTTTTTATTTAACAATAAATATTCTTTTCTTATTCAATCAATATTCTTATATTTTTTTAGTTTTCCGATAAACCCAGAAGTTAAGGAAAAATGGATTTTGGCGACAGGGAAAAAAAATGGTTTCCTTCTAAACATAGCAAAATATGTTCAGCACATTTTCAAGAAAAGGATTTTAATCCTACAAGAAAACGACGTGTTCTTTTGGATCATGCTTATCCGACTATTCACGTTTGGACAACTTCTGAAAATGTAAGTATCTTCTAAGTAAATAAAGTATTTTAGTAAAATACAAACATCCCGTGGCTCTATTATGCAAAACAGTAAAGAAATTATGTGGCGCCACTAATACATTTTTGATACTTTATAATTCGGAAACGAAACGCTTTACATTTTGTGTAATTATACTGAAATGAAGTCAGTCTTGCTGTCGCACGGATGGGCCGGCTCGAACCGGGGTGATACCACGATCTCACAGAAAGCCAGCGTGAAGTAGTGGTTTACTTCTGCGTTTCGCTTGGTGAGTGCAGGTGGCCGGAGGCCCTTTTTACTGGAAATGAGGCATTCTGTCTTAGTCCTCACGGGTGACAACGCATCTACATTTTGATTTGTAATAGAGGATAGATGTAGATGTCTATGGGCCGCAGCAACCACTTACCATCAGGTGGACTGTGTGCTCGTTTGTCACCTATAAAAAAAGTCAATACAAACAAAATTCCATCTATTTATGATAGTTTCAGCTCGCAAATGATTGGTTTGTTTTTGTTACTGTAACTTGTTACTTCATTGTAACTGCTCACGAAATACTCGAAGAAGTCGATTGATGTTCTAAATATAACTAAAATCATTTCTATTTTCGGCGCTAGTGTGCGTGTCGTACCATTTTAAAACCCCTTTTTGAGAATGATGAATGGAAAAATGTTTGTTAATCAATATGTTTTAATTCTATAATTGTCACCTTGCTTCTTTTTGTAAAGTAACTATTAAGTTACCAAACATGTTATTTCAGGTCTCAGATATCCAAGTTAACGAACCACAATCAAAATCTCCGTCACCTTCTATGTCATCTAAATCTGCTAACCGAGCGATACAGTTAGATCCGGACATAATGGAAACTCCCAGCAAACAAAAAATGCAACGTATTATAAACGAAAAGGAAAATGTTATAAAAATTCAACGATCGAAAATAAAAAGTTTACAAGGTAAAAACCGGAGATATAGAAAAAAAATTATAGAGTTGCAAGAAATAATAAAGGAATTACAATCAAATAGATTAATTAATAGCGACCAAGCCTTTTTTTTAGAAAACACCAACGTTAACACAAAAGAGTTATTTAAAAGATCATCATCATCATCATTAAAGCCCTTCACAAGTCCACTGCTGAACATAGGCCTCCCCCAAGTAACGCCACAAAGCAGGGTCCTGAGCCACCTGCATCCATCGACATCCTGCATATCTTACCAGGTCGTCACTCCATCTAGTGGGGGGTCGCCCTACACTACGCCTACCGGTACAAGGCTGCCACTCGAGAACCTTTCTTCCCCATCGGTTATGGGTTCTTCGAGCTATATGGCCGGCCCATTGCCACTTCAGCTTACTAACCCGTTGGGCTATGTCGGTCACTCTTGTTTTACTGCGGATATCCTCATTTCTGAGTCTATCACGCAGAGAAACTCCGAGCATAGCCCTCTCCATAGCTCGCTGAGCGACCTTGAGCGTCCTCATACGGCCAGCAGTGAAGGACCACGTCTCTGATCCGTAAGTCAGAGACGTAATTTAAAAGATGTGGTTTTTAGGTCTTTTGGTATGCATCAATAGTGTCAAAAATGTATACCTAAGGCTTGTCAAAGAAGAAAAAAATTAAAATATTTGCCCACCTATAAGTTGTCTCAAGATAATCTGGAGTTGTTATTCGGTAATATAAGAGCTCATGGTGGGTGTAACAACCCAACAGCGCGACATTTCGTGGCTATTTATAAAAAACTAATAGTCAAACTAGAATTGAATAATTTTGAAAGTGGTAATTGCATGGCACTTGAAAATATTTAAATTTTGACTTGTTCTTCATCAGTGGAAAAAATAAAGAAATCTACTATGTCACCAATGATTGAAGATGAAATGGAAAATGAAGAATATATTAAGGAATTTGATGAAGTTTTGAAAACGGAAAATATCATGACAGAATTTAGTTTGGAAGTAGTAAGCTACATAGCAGGAAATGTGTATTTTTTACTAAACAAAATTAAATGCGAAACTTGCATTTCGGTTCTTTTGAATTCCAGTGCTATTAAAGACTATTTTAAATTGATACGATTGAAAGACAACGGTGGTATTTTTTTTTTCATAGCGCTGACGTAATTTTGATTTGTAAAAAATTGAATCAATTCCTAAAACTTTTACTGTAGATGCTCAATTTGTCAAAAATTTTGAAAAGTTTAAAGAGCAGATAATCCATCCAGAGCCTTACGTAATTTCATTGGCATTGAAGTATTCAGAGAAATCGATTTTCATCAATTTGATCAGGGACCAATGGAAAACCATGTAATATTGTTAACAAAATGTATTATAGAAAGGTATTAAAAAAATTATAGAAAAGTAGTTACAGATATTCGCCTTCACCATTTGATGAAAACTTCAGCACAAAAAGTATCAAAAAGACAACTTTTAAATAAATATTTGCATTTTACAGGACAATAAATAAATAAATATTTTGTTTTTGAAATGATCAAAATGTCTTAATTTTTTTTCTATTTTACTGTATAAGTTTTACTCCTTTTAATTAATTATTTTTTCTACCTTACGTTTTTTTATAGCATTAAGTTTATTTAATTAAATTTACGTTTCATATTATATCATTATACTGTTTTATTTTATCACATATTTATTACCTACATTATTCCGTGTCGATATTTTATCGATAGTTTTTTGTCAAGCACTAGCGTATATGAGTTGAGTGTGTTAACTACCTGCAAGGAGTGGGGAGACTAGCGGCGGCAGTGGTACCGCAAGTAAATTGAAACAAAGGCATTTCTATTCCGCTATATTAGGTGTTCTGTGGTCGCGAATCGCGATGCATAGCTCGGAAGAAATACGTAGGTAGTGTTAATATCACAAATAAACCAGGAATACGATTCCTAAATGAAATGCGATTATATTCTACTTAGTTAAAAATCTTGTTATAACAAAGTTTTAATTTCAGTATGTTGTGTTATTATAACTTAAAATATTTTAAAGCTATGTAAGTAGGGATTTGGATAGTGAACCAAATCTCAACTAAGTTTTATATTAAAGTACTTCAAAATTACTTCTGTAGTAAAATTATTACTTAACTCTTTTTTCGCTATAAGTAAAAAAATAAATATGAAATAAATTTACTTCATAACTTCCTACTAAAATCCTTCGGTAACTTAAAGAATGATTTATCTAAAACCTTTTTTTGTCATTAAACATCCATCCGCGCAACAATAATAGTATGAACGACGTTTTGCGATTATAATTTATCAAATAGATGGGTAATATTGAAATGAAATGAAATTTATTAACATACATTACAATTATTGTAGCTACAATTATTTTGACCTCTGAAACCTGCTTTAGTTAAAACTCTGCTACAGGCCTCAGACTTCCCCATCTGTTGTCTAAGTAAGTAATAAAAAAGTGATAATATGGTACTAATTCTATTGTAAGGCCAAATTGCGCGTGTGCCTTGTGTATGTGTGTGTGCGTGCGTGCGTGCGTGCGTGCGTGCGTGCGTGCATGCGATATTAAGTGATCTTCATGAACAATTCTTAAATCTCATCGTAATTCAAGCCGTTAAGAGTTTGTTTTAGTATTTTCTTAAATTCGTGGTTAGGTTTAAGTTAATAAAAGTTTTAACATTTCTGTTACTGAAAATATACCGCACTGCTTGTACAGGTCATACGTAGGCGGTCCCATAATGAACTGGCCTGATATAGTTCAACGCGACATGTCGCTACATGTTGTGTTGCATTAAATAGTACGTTTATCGTGCACTTAATATAAGAAACATGCATCGACATGAAATGCTTAGTCTTAGTTTAACAGGCATTTGAATAACGAGTCGCGTATTTTTTCAAAATGTCGATAACTGAGTATCGAAGTGTCATAAAGTTTCTGTTTAAAGAAGGTTTATCCCCTGCCCAAATAAAAGAACGATTGGATGGCGTGTATAAGGAGTCTGCCCCTCCTATAGCACAGTGAAAAATTGGGTGAAAGAGTTTCGCCTCGGGAGAGAAACTGTCGAAGACTTTGGCCACGACGGTCGACCTGTGGAAGTGCTCACTCCCGAAACGATTGCTCTTATCGAAGAGGAGGTTCTGAGTGACCGCCGTTTGAAGATTAGAGAAATGTGGGGTATTTAAAAGGCAACCGCATCATAACTTTTAGGACGGCGCGTTGCGCCCGCTCTAGTAGTATGAGGTGTGTTTGCTGCGCACCCCCAGACGCAAATACAATATAAAATACTGCTCTCACACAATATTATACATAATTTTTTTAATTACATTAAAACTATCTACTGTTTTATCCTACAATTAAATATACTAAACACTAGTAAAAACTATTTCAACAAGTAAGTATTTACAAAAAGAGTCGGACCGATACGACCTGGGGACCTTCAAGAAAAGAGCTTACTCCTTTCTAAAGGGCCGGCAACGCAACTGCAATTCCCCTGGTGTTGCGGTTGATCATGGGCGGCGGTAGTCACTTAACATCAGGTGAGCCGCATGCTCGTTTGCCCCTCTTCTATAAAAAAAAACGTAAACAGCGTTAAAAAACTTAAGGTGAAGTGAGCGCCAAAAGCAAGGAATTTCACGCTTTATAAGGTGCGCAGAAAATTAATTTTTGTCATTAAAAATTACGAATTCACATTTTTTAAAAATACATTATGAAAGTTAAATATTTTTATCAGCCAAAACACCATTGACACATTTTGGCTCGATAGAAAAACATTTGCAAAGCTTCCTCAAAATCTACAATTTTAGGTACGCCCACTAAGTGGAAAAGCAAGCTCTCAGTGCGAGTCCGATATGACCTATTCTTTCATCTCGCGAGGCGGGTGCGTAGATATTTCGCCATGAAAAAGGCAACTAAAATGATGAATCACCAGCTAACCTTTAAACCAGAATGTAGCAAACTAGGACAGTCTTCTATGTTGCAAGATTTCTCTTTTATGGGTAAGAAATTCAGTAGAATAATAGATTGTGAGGCATATGATGGACATCTGGACTGACAATGTTTCGGTGGACTAAGTCTGAAGATCGTTATCTTGTCGGTATCCATGTGCTGCAGTGAATACTTACCAGGTGTACTGCTAGCTGGTTTGTCACTCTAATATTGAAAGGAGAGAAATCAGAGGTTTCGCTTTAAGGGTTCCATTAAAACTTTCTAATATTCTTAAAAAATCGTTATTATGAAAAATATTATCATCATTTTTAATTTCCCATAAGTAGTTGTTAAATATCTGAACGTCTTTGTCACCTCTTATAGTATAATAGCCATGAAAGCCTTCCGACATTTTCCGTAAACGAATCTCGTTCACAGGATAATTTTACTCCTAGCGGAGAAATCTTGTTTCATTGCTTAGCACAAATTTTTAAATAAAATATTAACATTCTAAAATTTGACATAATATAACTAAACAGTCATAATTTATAACATATAAGTTAGAACATATATATATATATATATATATATATGTATATATATATATATATATATATATATATATATATATATATATATATATATAAAACTGAAAAGTATTTTAGTTAATTTGCTTATGCTACATATCACACTTGAAATTAGTGCGTAATGCGAAACGCTGTCACATTACCAGCGACTGAAGTGACTTATTGTACGAGCATCTATGGATAGAGGTTTATGGTATTGTGGCGGCGCTGTTGTCACGCCACAAGCTAAAAAGATCGAAGTCTAAATCGCGCTATTAAAGTTCCGAAGCAAAGCAGTATAGAATAGCTCTGAACTACCTACCACTTGGTAGCATTGGCTGCTCACCGGGCTGAAAACCTTACCCGGCGGGAGATCTTTCCTTCCCTTATTCGCTAAACTGGTGACTAACCGACGTGATGTGAACACGCAACCAAAAACCTTCGGAAACTACAACGTCAAGTCTTCGTCATTATCCTCAAGAACACCTTCCATTCACTCTTGATAATCGTCCTGTAACCTGCAAGCTAGTCCAACTCACCTCACCGCAGATTTATAAGGCAGACTTCTGACACACTCGCTCCAGCACATCGTTCTTACCGGCATCACTTGCAAGTGCGTAGCACGGTATGCATTATACACACACCGGCGTCTCTTGTCTTTACACACACAGCGTGCATTCCCCCACCGGCATTAAGGATACACCGGCTATCGGACTGCACTATCGAGTCGATGGTATCGACCTACGGTCTGAGCAGGGGGTGATGTGGCGTCGCTATCGTCGAGCCACAAGCTAAACACATCAAAGCCTAAATCGCGCTATCAAAGTTTCGAAGTAAATCAGTATATATAGAATAGCTCCGAACTACCACTTGGAGCATTGGCCGCTCCCCGGGCAGAACAGCTTACCCGGCGGGAGATCTCCCATTTCGTTTCATCGTTAAAGTGTTATATCAATATTCATATTTTAAATAATAATACATAATAAATACTTAACCTCTCAAACACCAAGCGGCTGCACCCTCCTTTCTGCCAAGGAGGGTCGCGTTCGTATACGGCTTAGAGATCTCTCGTTAGATCGGTAAGCCAATCCATAAAGGCGGTGTTTAGTGGGTAAAAGTCTCCACATAACCACGGAGCCGGCTGCGTGGTATGCTATGAGCATTCACCGCCTCCCTCCCCCGCTTTCCGAAGGGTTGCCCATATTTGCTTCGGGTGCAAAAAAAAACCAAGTGGCCAAATTTGACCGCTTCCATATTTAGTCAAAATTCAAGCAGTCAAATATGACCGCACATACCCATAGCGTTTTAACCCATAAACACTTATGTTTAGAGACTACTTTTCTATGAAGAAGTTTGGCATTATAGAATCAATATGAAATTTTCTATCCTCTAGTGGAATAAAAAGACAACTAGTCTATGGATATTAATTTATATTCTACGTTCATTACGTACGCCATTTTCGTTTGGATGTTGTTGTGTTGATTTTTGGATTTTTCTAGTGTTTTATTATAAAATTGTAATGAAAGTTTTTATGTAAATATAATTTATCTTTTTAGTAAATAATTTCGAGTAATATATAGAAATAAAAGTGATTTTCACGCTACCGACATCCTCTTAGAATGTATTTTTTGTTATCAAAATTCTGTAAAATCTTTTTGTAATGAAGTAAAACCTGAATTTTGTTTAGACCACAAGATAGAAGAGAATTATGAATAGACATTATAATACCAAACTTCTTCATAGAAAAGTAGTCTCTAAATTTAAGTTTTAATGGTTTTAAGTGCAGTGGGTGGGCGCGGTCGCATGCGACCCGCTCGGGATTTGCCAGGCGCATGCGACTGCATGGGAATTTTATGGGGATTAAAGGGTTAAATAACAAATGTGGGAGGAGTATTTCTTAATTAAAACACTTGATATTTACTAATATATTTTATTTAACTAAATAAGGTGCGTTTAAAGTTGACTTGTGCCTTGAATGACAGTCTTTATGCCAGTTGGTTTTTGCTTTGGTAATCTGTAAAAACGATCAAAACCAAATATTATTATTGTATTATTTGTATAAAAAATATTTAATCTAAAGATTTGGATGAAATTTTGTATTAAGGTGTCATCCATCTAGTAATGTGTCCCTCATTCACTGCATGACTTCTTTTAAGGTCCTCGTAATGGCAAATTGAAAGAGAAAAAAAGAGTTTCTCCAATTTTCAACATTGAACTACCTCACTTACGCGCTCTCGTCCTCACATAAAATACAAATCAGGAATTGACATTATGTATTATGTTCAAATTATGGAGCAATATCTAAGAGCGAGGTCTCGATCATGGTAAGGAGAACTGTCTCTGTATATTAAAGCATCCGTAGGAAAACGTTAAATAATTATAACTTTTTATAACACAAACTTACACCATAATTCTTTTTTGTAATAATTATTTTATAGTTTTCAAAATTTTTATTATTAAAATCACTGTCAACGTATTTTACGGCAACTTTTATTTTTATTTAATCTAGATTACATTTACGAAACTATTTTAGACAATGTGAGTAGTTGAGGTTTTATATGCTGCAGATTCATCGATTACTCTAGTCACCCACAAATATTAAATTCCTCAATTCAGCACACTTCGCCACGTCAACTGCTAAGTTCATTTCATACCTTCTAGCTACTCTAGCGCTGTTGTGGTGAGTTTTTAAACTCTTATTTACTGCTTACAGATGAACACTTTTTCAACTATTCTCCATGTGAGACGGTTCTCCTTACATCTACACTCCAAGGTCTCGATATAGAGAAAAAGGTAAATAACAAAAAAAAATGAAATAAATCGTTATATAGTTTTTATTACCCAATTTTGCGCGCAAACAGTGATCACAGACATATAAATATGGTGACCGTTACAGCCTATGTAATCCACGGCTGAACACGCCCCCCCCCCCCACATAGATTGTCACATAGGAGGGTTATTTGCCGTCTTTGCCACGCTTGGCGAGCGTATGGAAGATGCTGCTGTTCATTTCCTGGTTTGTTTTTTTCAATCGCCACTTAGGACACCCACGGGTCGATATCAGGTAAGTTTTAGACGTGGTAGAGTCATGCTACAGTTATATTAGGAGTATAAATGTAGCACGAACTGGTCTGCTCGACCGTAATAGTAGCTTAATGCTGCTGTGTTTTGTATGGTGAGTGTGGAGAACCGGAGACCCTTTTTACAGAAAACAAGGCATACCATCTTAGTCCTCACGGGTGACAACGCATCTGAATTTTGATTCGTAATCGGGGGTAGATGTAGATGTCTATGGACCACAGCAATTACTTTACCATCAGGTGGACTGTGGGCTCGTTTGTCACCTTATCCTATAAAAAAGGTAGAGAATATTATTACACTGCAACTACACTATTTCAAATAGCATTAAATAAAATTGAACTTTAATAAGTAATGGGCGAGTAAGATCGTACCGCGTATGGATAATTTTGCGCGGGGAAGAGGGATGCACGAGGTCGTGCTGTCTCTCCCACTCGAGATACTTCTGATGTTGCCGCTGTCTGCGTCTGTCCACGTAGCTTATCTAACGAATGCAATTGAAACATTAATATCATAAGATATTATATGATATTGTTAATATTTAGTTTGAAGAACCGACAGTCACGCGCACTCCGCAGTCAAGTATAAAGCTACAAGCTAAGGTTGTTCCAAACGGCTATAAATCAATAGCACGCTACGGACTATAAATTTCTAGCGCGCTATTAAATGCCCTATGTTATAGTGCGCTATTTATATGAAAGCGTGTGGGTCCGAAAAGCGGGTAAAATTTTGCAGCACGCTAAATCGCATAGCACGTTACATTACATGTCGTTCGCTGGATAGACCGCGTGCTATATAACAACATTATTTCGTGAGAAGTCGCATTTTAGACTAAAATAAAATAAAACAGTAAAGGAAAACCAATGAAAACACTTTATAACTTTATTAGTTAATATAATTTTTATGGTTACAATGGTCTATAATCGACGTAACCGTTATTTTAACCCTAATGTAAATTACAAATCAAGTTTAGTAAAATAAAGGCGTATTTAAAGTTTATTGATAGTATATAAAAAACTCAACGATTTACATACACTATTATATACACTCTTGTACCTTTATTTAAATTTACATTTAAAACATTAGTTAAGGCTACTTTTCTAGCAGACTACCGTGTTCTTTGATCTCTTATAAATACACAGTATACACTACACGATGAATAGCGTGCTACTCGATCAATTTTGCTTCACACGTCTACTCCTAATAGCGCTGCTGCTAGAACTAGAACTAGTTTCCGTTAGGTGTTAATAGCGCCAATGCGCCATAGCGCTATGACGTCTTATTACATAGCACGTGCTATGCGCTATATTAACCATTACTACAAGCAAATAAACGGCGGGCTCGAGTTGTCGGGTAAGTCAGAGGGCGGCCGGGCGCCGGCGTTGGTGTTGACACAGCGCAAATTTTACAGTATGCAAATAACTCGGGTCCGAACCCCGCTGGCAGCAATGAAATTGTTAGTTGCAATTTTAAGTGCTGATTTACCACCTGCTTGGCGGTGAAGGAAAATATCGTGAGGATATCTTCATGTCTGAGGTATAATTTTTCGGTGTACATATAAAGTACTCCAACATATAATGAAGTTCTTAAACAAATTATTATATGACTGGCAAAAGTACAAAAGTACGAGTGCACTACAAAGAAAAAAAAATGCTGATGCATTATTACATTGCAGTTTCTGGGAGATTGTAAAGGCATCTTGAGCCAGCAGTAAGTGGATGAGGATAGTATCTCAAGACGTTTAAGCAGACACTGTAGTGTTATGCTACTTACATACCATTTTACACTATTTTAAATTTATTTTTCCATTCTGTTTTTGATTTTCTGCATTCATCTCAAAACTGGATATTTTGCATCACCTTTATTTCCATAGGAACCTGTAACATTTTTAAACCATAAGAACACAATAACAAATCATTTTCACGTCGTATTTTCACGTTATCAGCACTTTTTAAATCGGTGTCAATGGAGTCTACCTTTTTCGGTCTTTTATTTAGTTCTCCGTAACTCTGCAATTTCGGGCTTCATGCGCGCTGTTGCGCTACCTTTTTTCCTATATCAATAATATCTCATTTTTCACTTAAATCTTGCCGTTTCTCTATTACGAGCCTAAAACCAAAATTTGACATGTTTTGACATCGTTGTTTATCTGGTTGTCATGGCAATTTTTATTCAAATATCGTTACCGGCCTGATATTTTTACTTCAAAAATACTCCTTTCTTCTTGGCCATTTACAAAAATTTGCTTTTAATTTCAAATTTAATTTAAATAATTTCTCGTTCTTATCCCAGATCCGTCAAAAAGTATAAAAGCCGAACAATCGGCCAATAGAGGTTCTCACTTCAGCTTTGATATAATGTGAAAATACGACGTGAAAATGATTTGTTATTGCGTTCTTATGGTTTAAAAATGACAGGTTCCTATGGAAATAAAGGTGATGCAAAATATCCAGTTTTGAGATGAATGCAGAAAATCAAAAACAGAATGGAAAAATAAATTTAAAATAGTGTAAAATGGTATGTAAGTAGCATAATACTACAACACATTATCTTGAGGTCACATTCCCATCGCAGCACTTGTTTCATAATCACATCTCTCTCATCACTTTAAGCAATTAAAATCTATTTCAAACCATTATTCAAATAATAATACAGGAAGGCAGCAATTCGCCACCGGCCAAGTTCCCGCCAAAAACTCCTGGCGAGTGTTGCATTTGAGAGTTCTTTTTTGCTGTTAATTGTTTTTGTCGCCCCCAGTCCGAAACTTTGTTAAACAAAGTCTCATGAGACTTTGTTAAACAAAGTCTCGGACTAGGGGCGACTAAATCTAGTCCATTTTAATCCCTAGAAGACATAAATTTGCGCGTTTACCGCTAAAAAACCCTCTTCGTGGTATTTTCTCAGTTTCAAGGTACTCCCTTTGTTGCCTCAGCCAGTATTGGAAGCCTCGGCGTCGACATATCGAATGACGTGCAGTCTCGTGGTCACTTGGAAGAGAAGGCCAAATTGGTCTCTACAGTATTTCATGCCGGCACCCCGCCTGCAACTTTACAAGGCGCAGGTTCGGCCGCACATGGAATACGATTCCCTTCTCTGGTCCGGGGCTCCCCAGTGCTAGCTCCTTCCATTTGATCGCATCCAGCGCGAAGAAGTTCGAATCGTCTGCCACCGAGCTCTTTCCGATCGGCTTGACTCAAAGCACTGCGAAGAGATGTTGCATCTCTTTGCGTATTTTATCGCATCTACCTCGGGGATTGCTCTGAGGAATTGTTCGGACTAATTCCACCCGCACAATTTCACCATCGCACATCGTGACAAAACTCGTGATACCATCCATACCGTCTGGATGACTGGCGGTCCACCACCGTGCGATTTAAAAGAAGTTTTCTTCCTCGCGCAACTTCATTGTGGAATCGACTACCACCAGACATTTTTCCGAACCGATGAAACTTAGGGACCTTCAAGATAGGAGCCTACTCCTTTTAAAAGGCCGGTAACGCATCTGCAATTCCCCCGGTATTGCAGTTGCTCATAGACGGTGGTAATCACTTACCATCAAGTGAGCCGTATGCTCGTTTGCCCCCTCACCTGTAAAAAAAGACCAAAAAACTCACCACACAACTGGCCGGTATCCACACGAAAGCGGTTACAAGGACAACCACCCCCACTATGTTGTCCCGCAGGAATCCCAACACGTTGTTGATGTTGATGTCCTCTATTATATTCCAGATTCGCTCCACCACGTCTTGTATTGTTTTCTCGCAGACGCCCTGCAAGGAATATAATAAATCGTCTTAATGATGATCATGATTTTTTGCAGATTTTACTTTTGGCGTCATTTCCGGAATTTATTTATTTTATTGATTAACTGTTGCACGAGAATGTTCTCCATTATAAGGGTCAATGGCCTCTATCAAGTAATAAAATGTGATATACATACATGTATATGCATAAAAATAGATAACGCTCAAACTGTAAGTGCAAGCAAGACGCAACCTTATATATACTGGGTGATTTGTTTACGGTCTGGAAAAAAATAAGGTGTAACAGTTGAACGAAATAAAAACCTGTGGCACTGATATTTTATCATTTTTTTTTTAAAATTTACATTATGAAATTGATCTATCAATAAATACTACTAATTTGAAATCAAAGAGATTTAAATATATATCTACTATAGAGCGGACATTGGGAACATTTACATACAAAAACTGTGAGCACGCGCTCGTGTTAAGCCCTCTAGCGAAAAATGGCAATACTACGCTGAATATTTATTTAGAAAACATTTCAGCTATTTCCCATTAGGTGAGGCTTTTAAACAAGAGGTAAAAATCGGTTTTAGGCACGTCTTGAATTACTAACATATTAGTAAATAAATAGTAACGTTACTGGATAATAGAGGGCACTTATTACAATAATTTTTCTTTCTTCTAGAACAATCTACCAGAAATAAAATTTATAGATTATTTGGTAAATATACATTATTCTTAAGATAATAAACCGAAATCATGTTAATTTTTTGCTCCATATCGTGACTTACTATATACCTTAACGGACAATCGGGCATATTTTCTTTAAAAATATTTTTTAAATTTATGAAACAAACGCGTCCTGACCTTTCGGTGATATCCTATAGGACAATAGTTACAGACGACAATTTTGTTGCTGATGTCCGGTCTATTACTACTACATACTTAAATGACTTTGTTTGAAATAAACTTTCGATATTTAAAAAAACGACAAAACTTTTGAACTACATACAATAAAAACCTATCGAAATTAAAATAATACGTACGCAATTAGTAGTATTTATTGATAGAACAATTACATAAGTTCATGAAAAATAAAATAAAAATTGTAAAATATCAGTTCCATAGGCTTCTATTCCGTTTACCTGCTGTACCATATTTTTTTCCAGACGGTAAAAGAAATCACCACTATAAAGCGTATATCCTTCTTTTCTAATTTAATATTTATATTGCTGTCGTTATGTAATCGCGAGTGTTCTAGTACATTCTATATATATATATATATATATATATATATATATATATATATATATATATATATATATATATATATATATATATATATTAAATAGAAATATTAGTAATCCTATTAATTAACATTACTAATATTCCCTTTAACCACTCCTGGTAAGCTGAAAATGCTTGTGTTAGGAGTGGTTCACGACAGTAGTCGAATGGTGGATTCGAACCCACGACCTTTTGAGTTTGCGGTCCACGCCCTGCCATTAGGCTACTGTGGCTTTGATATATAACTCGTACGAATTAACTTGAAACCTGGGCCGATGACGTAATTGTCAATGTACGGTGTGCAAAATAATGCGTCGTAATATTTTTTTATTTGAAATTTTTGAGATTTGCATGAGATTATTAATAAAAACAAAATAAAATGTTCTGGCAAGGGGTGAAGTAATAAGTGATATACTGTTGCCATTTTTATATATTTTAAATATTTACTTTTTATAATATATATAATATTATTTTTAGTTAACGCGTCAAGGAAGGACAAAGAAATAAACATACACACTTTCTCATTTATAATATTATTAATTTATTTATTATACACTTTATTGCACTATAAAAAGTGTTACAGATTCGTACACAATAAAAATACAAAGCATAACAGGCGACCTTATTGCTAAAAAGCAATCTCTCCCAGGCAACCTTAGGGTGAAAGTGAATCAATCTTCATCATCCAAAACAACGCAATTAACAACAAACAGATAAAAGAACGTTCAAGTATAACAAAAACAAACAAAAGTCCAAACCGCGGTGCGGGGAGTCGGGAAAGGGGTCGCATTCCAGCGGAGTCTCAAGTTAATTCGTACGTGTTGTATATATATATATATATATATATATATATATATATATATATATATATATATATATATATATATATATATATACAATATCCACCGACAAGAACGAGGTTTGTCGGAATAATTCAAAAATACCTTCTTACAGCTATCAAGTGCGTGTAGTTAAATATACGCGATAAAATCTGTAAAAACTAGTATTACTTAACCTTTTGAACACCAAAGTCTATACTTGACCAGCACCTGCGGGCCCTGAGTTATTGATATAGTTGACAAAAAACCCGGCCCACAAAAATATGAAATATAGATTATTGGAAAATTAATTACTTTTACTTTTACTAATTTTACTAATTACCATATTATTACTGGTTACTGGTATCTACACTCCTCAAAAAAGAATAACTCAGCAACATGTGAGTATAAAAAACAATGCTCCTAGAGCCACAAGTACTAAGAAACATTGAACTAAAAAAAATGATTTTTTATCTAAGCACATACTACGTCCAGTACGCCAAAGTCGTCTATGTTTGACCGCTAGTGTTGTGATGCGTTAGGCATAGATTTATTGAAAACTATTCAAAATTAAACGCAAACGTGTTATTTTTAAAATTGTTTTTGATATTTGAATAAAACAAAAGGTAAGAAACATTAAACTATCATCAGGTACATAAATAAAAGAAAATTTCACCAAATCAACTTCGCATAATAAATCTAATATCTCAACTCTGGCGCATCCTTAGCGCGTCATCGATTATTTATTAGAAATTGGTGTCAATAGTTAAGGACTCAGCTGACTGTGGCAAACTACAGGCAGACAATGACAGAGTAGTACGATGGAGTCATAGGAATAAGTTATTTTTTAACACTTCCAAATGCTCAGTCATGTCGTTCACATATTCACGCTAGCCTCACACATACAAATATAATTTAGACGGAGTAGTCTTGCAGCGGGTAACAGAGGTAAAAGACCTTGGTGTTCACTTTACTTCAAAACTCAATATTCGTAAGATTTGCAAGAAGGCGTATAGAAATTTGGGATTTGTGTTGCGTCAGTCGCGGGAATTTACAAATCTCGGTGCGCTCCGGGCCTTGTATGAAGCACTAGTGAAAAGTCACCTAGAGTGTAATGGCTTTATATGGAGCCCGCACGAAGCTAAGTACAAATTGATGGTGGAACGGATACAAAATAAATTTATTCGATTTCTTTATTTAAAATTATATGGAGTGTATCCGTTCTACCCATTAATGTACCCAACATTATTTGTTCTAGGCATGGTGGGGTATAACAAACTGGAGGTTAGGAGGGAGTTAAATTTGGCAACATATATGTTTAAATTGCTGCGTGGAAAAGTTTATAACGAGGCGATATTGCGAACGGCTAAGTTGTGTGTGCCGGACAGGTACGTGTGGCGCCGGAAGCGGCCGCCGCTGTTCGCGGTACCGCGCGCACGCAACAACCTTCTAAAGGAGGCCCCACTGACCCGAGTGCTGCACACTCTAAATAAAGTAGCACAGGGTATAGATTTATTCTGCTGTTCCTTGGGTAAATTCACAAAAGTGACATTATATGTATTGTGTTACAATAGTTGATAAGTTGTGTTTTGTACTTATTAAATTAGATAGTTTATGTGCCTACACTGTCGTATTAGGAATGCCTGTAAAGACAGAGGTAGAAATAAATAAATAAAAATTATCAGTTCACTGGCCGCCATGGTCAAGGATAGACGACACCCTGATGACGTCATAAACGAATAGCGGAAAAAGTAGTGCAGTGCAATATGAACGATTCCTCAGAACTCGTTCGCGTTTTGGAAAGCTTCGATCATGATGAATTTTTTTATTTGAATAATATAAAATTACAAATAATGTTTATTTTTTCTTTTTCAATCTCAAAATCATCTGGTAGCATCAGAATCATATCAAACCCCAATTGTCATAAGAGCGTAAGACTTTTCTTCTGTGCTTCACTTAGCCTACGCCTCCCC